>JAOPJO010000008.1:3570008-3581020 GCA_027123675.1 Molva macrophthalma | reverse complement strand
CTCTCTCTCTCTCTCTCTCTCTCTCTCTCTCTCTCTCTCTCTCTCTCTCTCTCTCTCTCTCTCTTTCTCTCTTTCTTCACTCTCCCTAACCTCTCCTTTATCTCCTTAGCTTCACATCTCCAGGTTTACTTCATCATCGGAAACTGGAAATGACTTACCTTTATTTACACTTTTAGTGTACTTACTACTTACCTACTTACTTTTCGTTACTATCAATGTTCTATTTTCTAAAGACGTAGTCTAACTCAAACTCGGTTTTGCTTTTTTATTTACCATTATATGTCGCTCCATTTTGGCACCTATTGCACTCCAATCCCTCCGTGGAAGGAGGGATCCCTCTGCTGTGTTCCTTCTCAAGGTTTTCCTTGATATATAGCAGAGTTTTTCCCTGCCCTTTAGAGGGCTTAAAGGAGCGTGGCCTATGAAGCCCAGTCAGGCTGTAACTGTAACAGCTATACGATTAAAGTTGACCTGACTGCATCCAGGTCCACGAGCTGGAGCGCTCGCGCCGCACCCTGGAGACGGAGGCCCAGAGCCTGCGTGGGCAGACCCAGGAGCTGGAGGAGGAGCTGTCGGAGGCGGAGAACTCCCGCCTCAGGCTGGAGGTCACCCTGCAGGCCCTCAAGGCCCAGTTTGAGAGGGAGATCAGCACCAACGAGGAGAAGGGGGAGGAGAAGCGCCGGACCCTCAGCAAACAGGTGATATGGGTGGGGAGACGGAGGGCAGGAGAACGGGGTTGGACGCATGCTGTTGTTCTTGTCGGAAAATCGTCATTGCTATCTCAAACAAATAATATTATTAATAATAACAATAATAATAATAATAATCTTATTATTATAATTCTATCATAATTCAATATTCTTGTTTTATTGAGTAGTATTGAAAAGCCATACATAGAAATAGCTACTTTTTCATGATGTCCAGTTTTGTAGTCAATTAATAAGGATGATAAGGCAAGGATCAATAAAGATACAAATCAAATAAGGTTTGAAAGGAAATTATTCAGTCTACTCTATTTGATACCACAATGACTCTCAGTTGGATTGCTTAGAATGGGATTTAATTTGAATGAGCATGATGTGCTTTATTTAAAGTCCCCTGTGATTACTCTAATCACACACACACACACACACACACACACACACACACACACACATACACACCCCCTAACCACCTCCCCCTCCCACCCAGCTGAGGGAGCTGGAGACCCAGCTGGAGGAGGAGCGGACCCAGCGGTCGCAGGCCATGACGGTGAAGAAGCAGCTGGAGGCAGAGCTGCAGGAGGCGGAGGCCCAGGTGGAGGCGGCCACCCGCGGCCGGGAGGAGGCGGTCAAGCAGCTGCGGAGGCTCCAGTCCCAGATGAAGGAGATCCTGCGGGAGCTGGATGAGACCAAGCTGGCCCGGGAGGAGGTGCTGGCCCACTCCAAGGACAGCGAGAAGCGCCTGCAGACCCTGGAGGCCGAGCTCCTGCAGCTCACCGAGGTGCGTGTCTGTCTGTCTGTCTGTCTGTCTGTCAGGTGTTTTGTCTGCTTGTTTGAGTATGCCATATTATGTTAGAATTGTATTAAAATACAATAGTACAATTATTATCATACTATTATATAATAATCATATTATATATAATTATATATATATTATACATAGACATATTATATATAAAATTACTATACTGTAATAATTATTGGCAATAATGTTATATTACAATTATATTTAGTGCATGTGTGACTGACATAGATGGGTAAAGAGAGAGAAATACCTGCTCTATTGTATATTATTATTCATCTCTGTGATCTGTTGGTATTCCTGCCTGCAGGAGCTGTCTGTGTCGGACAGGCAGAAGAGACAAGCCCAGCAGGAGAGAGACGAGCTGGCGGATGAGATGGTCAACAGCAGCTCTGGAAAGTCAGTACTGTTGCACCATGGACATACCATGCACAACATGCACTTTAGGTTCACTTTATCTTGGTATGCGGATGTGAGCTTCACTAACACTACCTACGTGTGGATTCCATAAACGTGTGTGTGTATGTGTGTGTGTGTGTGTGTGTGTGTGTGTGTGTGTTTATGTGTGTGTGTCCAGGTCTCTTCTGAGCGAGGAGAAGAGGAGGTTAGAGTCACGCATCACTCAGTTGGAGGAGGAGCTGGAGGAAGAGCAGACTAACTCTGAACTGCTGGCCGAGAGACAGCGCAAGAACGCACTACAGGTACACACACACACACTCGTATTTGTGAATTGATACAATCTCTACATACGTACACACACACACACACACACACACACACACACACACACACACACACTCTTCAAGGCTGGGACGCACGCACACACACACTCACACTTAAACTCACATTCACACACATGCACATGATGCTCATGGTGGTCCCGGGGCTGTGTGTGTGTGTGTGCAGGTGGAGACCCTGACGGTGCAGCTGCAGGGTGAGAGGACCCTGACCCAGAAGGCGGAGGCTGCGCGGGAGCAGCTGGAGAGGAGCAACAAGGAGCTGAAGTCCCGTCTGGGGGAGATGGAGGGAGCCGTCCGTGGGAAACACAAGCTCAGCGTGGCCGCCCTGGAGGCCAAGATAGACTCCATGGAGGAGCAGCTGGAGCAGGAGAGACAGTGAGGGCCGCACTACACTTATGCACGCACACACGCACGCGCACACACACGCACGCACACACGCACGCACACATGCAGGCACGCACACACACGCACGCAAACACGCAAGCACGCACGCACACACACGCGTACACACGCACACACACACACACACAAAAACACACGCACACACACACAAACATACACACAAAGAAAATAGAAATGCACGTATGCATACACACACATCCGAAAAACACTTGTATATACACACACCCATACACACACACACACACACACACACACACATCCAAAAACATTTGTATACACACACACCCATGATCCAAGAAATGTATGCATACACAAAAATACACACACACACACACACGCACATGCCAGAATATCAAACCTCTATTCATTAGGTTGTGTAATCCGCAATGTAACCCCAAACCCGTCTTCTCCCAGGGAACGAGCCATAGCAAACAAACTGGTGCGGAAAACGGAGAAGAAGCTGAAAGAGGTGATGATGCAGTCTGAGGACGAGAGAAGACATGCAGACCAGTACCGAGAACAGGTGAGCAAACCTTCAAGTTGTGTGACATGCAGGCATACAGGTTACATAAACATCTGCAGTCACACACAAACATCCTAAACCACCTAGCAACAGATATTTGTTGTTAGAAGTCACAAGGGCAAACCTAACAGCTCTAACTGGACCATTTCAACAAGCGTTTTGAATATGAGCCATAAATGGGAGATGCATCAGTCTCAATCCAAAATAACCCTAATCCAGCCCTGGCATCTGTGTATGAGAAAGTGTATAACAAAGGGGGCCTCAAAATAATCACCCAGTCTGCCAAAGGCGAGACACAGACCCCCCTTCTTTAAAAACATCATCAGTCATAATCTGCTAGATTTAATCTCCCCCTCAACACCATCAATCCTCCTGTTCTGAGGTTAATCTCATGTGCTACACTTCCCTTCTCCTTCTCTGTTCACCTCCTATTAATTGTGCTCCTCTCTCTCTCTCTCTCTCTCTCTCTCTCTCTCTCTCTCTCTTTCGCACTCCCTCCTGTATTTCCCCTGACTCCTCCCCTTTCCCTTCCCTGTCCCTCCCTGCTCTCTCCTCTTCCCTCTCCCCCTCCCTTTATCCACCTCCTGCTCCTCCTCTCCAGCTGGACAAGTCCATGGGGCGCCTGAGGCAGCTGAAGAGGCAGCTGGAGGAGGTGGAGGAGGAGAACTCGCGCTCCAACGCCCAGAGGAGGAAGCTGCAGAGGGAGCTGGAGGAGATGTCGGACAGCGGGCAGAGCATGGCGCGGGAGATCACAGCGCTGCGCAGCCAGCTCAGGTAACCCTGCGTGGGAGAGAGAGAGAGAGAGAGAGAGAGAGAGAGAGAGAGAGAGAGAGAGAGAGAGAGAGAGAGAGAGAGAGAGAGAGCTGGGGTGCTTGACTCCCAGCGAAAGGATGTGGGTTTGAGCCCCAATGTCTGCAGTCTACCTATAAGGATCGTTCAGTGAGATGCCTAACCCCTCACCCCTAACTGATCCTTTATCTGTGCTCATTGTAAGCCACTTTGGATAAACATCTGCCAAATGACTAAATACAAAATACAGAGAGAGAGAGCGAGAGAGACACACACAGAGAGTTCAAACAAGATTAATTTCTTGAATTTTGTATTTGTCCCCCAATAACGTTCTATGATTTTGTTTGTTTGTTTTTGTTTTGTTTGTGTTGCATGACTTGTGTCCATCTAACATTGTTCATCTCTGTCATCACCACCACCAACCAGCCTCCCTGAGTGGAGACCAGAGAAGTAGGTCCATTCGTCTGTGTTGGTGTGGGTGTGTGTGGGTCTGTTTCAGTGTCTTTGTTGTTTTGTCACTTTATTTGTATGTATTATTATGTGTATTATGTCCTCCGCTTATCCTTTCTTCACCAGCATTTCATTGTCCATGCTGTCTTTCTCTATAATGCTATCGCGTTAATAATTGATCCCAAAGACAACAATCACCAACAATATTTTTACAAAAAGAAATTGCTCATGATATAGTGGTTATCATTGTGATGGTCTCCTCCCCTGAACCCCCACTTCCGTGGTCCTCTCTCCCCAGGCGCGCCCCCCTGCCCCTGGCCCTGCGTGGCCGCAGAGCCCTGGTGGACGACTTCTCCCTGGAGAACTCGGACTCTGAGGACCCCCCCGCCTCGCCCACCCCCTCCTCGGGGCTCCCGGGCACCCCCACCCCGTCCTCCTCGGACCCCCACAGCCTGGAGGCCCTGCCCCCTTACGCCCTCAACAACACTGCCAACAACACCGAGTGACACACACAAACACACGGGGGACGCATACACACACACACACACACACACACAGACAAATACAAACGTACACACTGACATACATAAACATACACACTCAAAAAGAAGAACACACAGAAACATGCATGTATTGGTCCTCTGTTACTCAGAGGTGAAGGGTGGGGTGGGGGTGTGCCACAGATACACAGTGCATTGATATTTATAGAGCATAGATGAAAAACACATATCCCAAAACATGGTGCATACACGAGGAGATATCAACACACACACACACCCAGACATAAACACATAAGACTGTTCATGGTTCTTGAGAATATTGCCTGTGTTAAAATACACAGACATAGATTCTAACGGCTCAGAGATGAAAAGCAGAGGTTCCACATTTACTTAAGCGTTCAATGGACGCAAAAGCATGTCAATCGCAAGGATGTGTCATTTGTTGAGAAAAACTAAACTCCCGTCCTTCCTCACACCGCTCACAGCCCTCAGGGGCCTAGCTAGATCATATCATATCAGCTGAGCCCACGACGCTGCGCAAAGCTTGAATGAGCAGCGAATGCTAACGGCTACCATCGCTCATGTCCGCTATTTCGGTATTAAGCCATGTTTAACGCAGCTCCTCGTCGTACCGCCTTGTTGTGGAGGAGCCGCTGGTGCAGAACAGGAGAGGGACTAACCCTTGAAGGGGTTTAGACAATCTTATATGTTACAGAATAGCAAGCATGCCAAGTGAAAAGGTCAAAGGTCCGTGCGTTAATTAGACCTCACCGACTCAGTCAAAACAAAAGGTGTGTGTGTCGAGGGTAGGCTCACAGAGTGCTTGTTTGTGAAATAACTTTTTAACATTTTTTCTAAATTGTGATTTGAACTTGAAATGATACAACCTAGTGCAAAGAACTATGAAAGGTAGAACGAGCCGATGAAAGTTGACAGTGAAAGGTGACAATAGTGAGCCAGGGTAACTCAGAGGGGTATTTCACACCGTATGTGCATCTGAAGCAAAGCCAGCAACACCTCTCCTCAGAAACATCAGGGTCACAGCTGGCGCTGGATTAGCATCAAAGTTACCTCACGTTGTTACTATCACTCGACCAGTCCAAATGATGTTTTTCATACCGTATTGTCATAATGATATAAAATAAAAAACGATACCATCAATGCAGAAAAAAAACGACCTACAGGCAGCCATGCTAAAATGCACCTCCTGTATTCCGGTTGCTACAAATAATAGCGTAGAAATAGTATGTAGTTAGTTATTAAAGTAGCGTGTATGAGTCATCTGCTTAACTTAAGTCTTAATATAATACTTCTTACAGGAATTGGAATTTGTATATTTTTTGTTGGTCCGAATATGAACTTAAGTTATCGATTGCTGGTTATGTTCCGTCAGTGTTTATTATTATCTGCATATCATGGTGGCTCCCGATGGGTTTGGCTGGCGCTGATATTTGGGCTGGGCCCTCCCCTCGATACGCTCTTCTCAGCCTGTAAGTGTCTTGTGATGGTTCCGGATGGCATTACAGATGATTAGCTGATCCGCTGGTGAATGGCTATCTGGTAATCAGGTGTTTAGTGCTGTTCAACATATTGAGCATTCTCTTTGGTTTATTTGCTGTATGTATTTTTGCTTACAGAACAAACAAAAAAAAGTTGACTTTTACATGTTGTGTACCATTGCAAAAACAACCTTAACTCTAGCCTGTTGAGAACTGTATAAATGTAACTTTTTACTCAAAGGAATAATGCTTTTTTGCTTCTTTTAAAGATTGATGGGGTAATTTTTAAGCTAATGCATCATGGTTTGTTTTAATCAGCCATCTTGTACATGTATTATTCATTTTTGTTGATAAACTGTATTCTATTCTATAAAAAAGAGCATTTTGTTTAACCAAATGGTGGGCGTATGGATGAGAAAAGGGACTTTGATTTGTTATATCTAGAGTAGTATCATTGTAGTTCCAGATCAATGTAGACAACGGAGGGCTAGCATTCAGAGACCAATCTGGTTGTTTTCTTTCCTAAGCCTTTCACCCAAAAATTCTGTTAAGAAAATAGGACAACGGAAAAACAGTGTAATTAATACTACACTTGTATAACACTGGCATCGGTAATGTGTCTAAAAAGACTCCTGAAGTAAAGGACAAGCAGGCTTTTAAGTCATAATTATTTCCTTTTTTTACAATTAAACTACTTACATTAAATTAATTATCGATGCGTATGGCGTTACCTTAGACCGGCCCTTACTATTAATCTTGTTATTTTTACAGTTCTAAAATAGACATTGTCTTTTTAAAACCTGGCCTTGAAGATATCTGAGCACTTTTCACGTATGTTGTATTTATTATCCAGGACATAAAGGTCTTTATTTGCATTTTTGTTAGGAATGTACATAGCACCTGTTTGCCTGTATGACACAGCTTTAAGTATGCAGGAGGCTCAGATACAGAAACACAAAGACATTGGACGGCTCACATTTGTAGTACTACACATTTCTACGTCTACATACCGATGTTGGCTGATGTTTGCACCTTTATTTCAATTGGGAATAAAGTGGATAAAGGATGTGTAGCTTAGACCACAGGTGTTGTGTTGTTGTTTTTTATCAAACAAGGAATTCCATTAATCAATGTTTTAAATTAACTCATTAATTCATTATTTGGTATATATTGCTAAATACCTAAATGTAGTCTTCGGTAATAAGGGTTTTCCTGATCTTGTTCATTATTGTGTTTCATGACAAGTCTATTTAAATGCAATGGTGAGAAATGTTTATTAATGTCATTGCAAATGTTTCCTCCAGTGTAAATTTACACCGGAGGGAACATCACAGTATGTACAAGTTCAAGCCTCATGTTCAACATGTAATTATTACACCCATATTTTATGATATTTCAAGCCACATTCTATTTCTTGTGTTGGGCCATGAAAGGAATATCATCCCCCAACATTAAATACAGGACCATACAAACAATCAACCAACATTATGAGTGAATTAGGTAAGGAATATGATTGGGTTTGACTCAACAACATATGACTCTCAATGTTAATAATGTCAAGCATGATGCATCTATTTTGGCAATATTTAACATATATTGCCAAAATATTTTAAAAATAGTATCCATTTAACCTTTCTATGCACAAAAAGTATTTCAACCGTCCATTCTGTCTTAATGCAGCCTCGTTCTAGTGTGATTTGATGCCAGCTCTCTGATATCAATGATATTTCTGGATTTACTTCAAATTATTAATTTAGACAGAACAGATTATCTGTTTAAAAGAGAATTAACTGGTGCTGATGCTTCTGTGTTTAAGATGCTTACATTATGAACCATGTGAATGGGGTCACTTTATTACATGGGGTTTTCAGCACTGCTTTTTCTTTCTTTCAGTTGCACACATACACTGTCATACGCAAAAATCACTTAAGCTAATATCACATTATTTATTATATATAATTTTTACTTACCGCAATCTAAATATTGCCATTTCACAGAATGCACGGTTGGACAACTTGTTATTAAATAAATAGTAAATTCACAAATACGTAGTAGCACATCTACCTGGTCATATCATTTAATTAATCAATATGACTTGTGTGAGATGTATTGTGTATAAGTTAATCCTTCGGAAAACTGAAATCCCGATGTTCCTTGTTGGATGGTATAGAGATAACAAACTTGTTTTACCCACATTTGTGTGACTCATCCTCTGCTACACAATTTCCGTGAACAACCAGTCGTTCTCGAATGGAGGGGTGAGTATGGGATGGTATTGGGGGGTTTCAGTAAGAGCAGAGAATGACTGAGCCACACCTTCAAAATGTGCGCCTGTTTTGTTATTACACATTTCAAATGCACAGGAACTCTCCTGTTGTGCGCAGGAGTATGTGTTGAGTGTTGAGTTGTTGCAATGGTAAATGCTAAAGATTGAATTTGATTGGTTGTCTTTGTCTTGGTCTGAGGCTGTTTTGGTAAAGACTATCTCACTTTTGCCGGCTGAAAGACTTTGGGAGGTTCTCTGATCACTGGTTAAATTGTTTAAGGTCAATCCAAGATCACTCTGAAAATGATTACAACCTCCATATCCGTATTTACCTTCAATACATTTCAAATGCTCTGCCTCGGATCTACAATTATCATTGCACTGGATCTGGAAGACCCCATGCTCCATGCATGTTTCTGGTTCATGATTCATAGATGATGTGGTGATGTCATCACAACACACCTCGCCTTCCAATTCCGAGGAACCCTCTTGACACATGCACACGTTTTCAAAAAACTCCTCCATGTTCCCGCAGTCTTCTACGTCGTCCCTATAGGTGACCTCGGTCTGCAGGACCTCCATCATGTCTGTCCACTGGTTCTCCACTGTGTCCTCCTTGTGGTTCTTCTGGAAGCAGGTGGACATGTCCAGCATGGACTGGACTGAAAAGTCACAAGAGTCGAGGGACAGCGGAGAAAGATCTGGAGAGAAGGACGGCGAGAGGGACAGGTCAAGGTCATCGTCCAGATGAATGATGACATCAGAGTCCGAGGCAGATTTGAATTGTTGGTTGTTGGTGTTGTTGTCAGTTTCTTTGAGCCTCGCAGTACAGACATTAACTTCTGAGAGATGAATTCTGTTTCGTTGGGAGGTCTTTTCATAACTGTAACAGGCAGTCTGCGAGACTCCAGGTTTATGGTTGACCTCTGTGTGTCCAGGAGAGTTCAAGAAGGAAATTAATTTAGTTTGGTTCTCGTTTCTGATCATATTTTGATGTGCCGGTTTGGGAGCTCTGTACCCCTGGCTGGCCTGGGATTTGGGAAGGTGTCCCCAAAGATGTCTCAACTCTGGCTGCCTCCTTTTATTGACCTCCATTTCAATGGAGCCATAGACCGAGTCAGAACCCAACTTTGAAACCTGGTCAATGTCTCTTGATGTATTTGTGATGGGGTCTTTGGCTGGTTCACAAAGACAATCACCAGTGGTGGGTTTAACTGATGGATCTGGTGTCACAGGCTTCTGGTACGGGGAGGAGGGAGAAGTGTTTTCCTCCTTGGTTAAAAGTAGAGCGGACGCTAGTCGCTGGTTTGCTGCCTCAATGTTTGTAAACTTCCTGTTGGGAGAGACGGGTGAGATCAATTGTTGCAGGTGTTTTTTTTATATTTTGAGGTAAAGTTAACAATAGAAAGGAGACAATAACAATCACACATACAAATGCATCATCATGATACAGACCTCTGTATCATGTTGTGCAGGAAGCGACGGTGGTTGACCTGTCGCTTGGATGGCCGGTTTTTGCGAGGTTTCTGTAGGGTCCTCATCATGTGACCCGCGGCAGATGTCACAAAAGTGAAGAGGTCACAGCCCCAGGGGACCGCCCGCTCGAAACCGGCTTCCAGCGCAAAGTAATTGGATGGTCGCATGACTACAAATAGGATTGGCTGGACTAAGTTGAAGAATGATTGAAATTAGATATAGAGATATAGACATAGATAGATATAGGTCACATATTAAACAACAAGTTATTTTCTTTTAAAAGAAATGAACAACACATTCATAGTATGAAGACAGATGCAGTGCGTTAATAGACTAAATTTTCTTTTTAATTTTCAATAACTATTATAGCACACTTTTGAAGTGAGTTATAATTCAGAGAAAGGAATCAAGTAATTCAGAGAATTGACAGCAAGGGACTGCAAGCTTTTCTACAATGTTTGTTTTTCATTGCATTTAAAGAAGGAAAACCTACATCTTATACAATGTATTTCAAAATTCCTTAGAGGGAATTTAGTGTAATAAAATGGCACTGATCATTGTCAATGAATCACACAGCCATTGCTAGATTAAAGCAATGATACGTATGAATCATATATGTGTCAGCTCAATGCAATTATTTCAATTCATTTTGTTCAATGATAATTTAGTTTTAGCAGAAAATCAAGCTTACCTTAATAGTTCTCAGGTTGCTGTGTATCTCTATACCTCTGCATCTGCTGTGAAGCTTCACCCGTGAATTAGTGTGGAGAGAAGCAGTTTTGATCATTCTGTGTGTTTGTGTGTGTGTGTGTGTGTGTGTGTGTGTGTGTGTGTGTGTGTGTGTGTGTGTGTGTGTGTGTGTGT
>JAOPJO010000008.1:3559806-3569921 GCA_027123675.1 Molva macrophthalma | reverse complement strand
TGTGTGTGTGTGTGTGTGTGTGTGTGTGTGTGTGTGTGTGTGTGTGTGTGTGTGTGTGTGCGTGCATGCGTGTGTGTATGGGTCAGGGGTCTGTGTACGCAGATTTGTGAGTCAGAGTGAGAGACTATTGGATACATTCAAGTAGGAAGAGCCAATTATCAGAGAAGTCAACCGTTTGTGGAAGTGTGGGCACACGTACACATTGTCTGGCCCACTAAAGGCAGCTTTTTAAATACAAAGAGACACAGACACACACCAGTTAAGGCAGTTCACAAGCCCTTCATTGATCTGCCTAAACTGGCCCTAATTATCACATTCTCAGAACGAAGAGCCGACATGGTTGCTACTGGCATTAATTATCCTTCCAGTTCTATAGAGCCTACTCGGTTTTACATATCTATGGCTCTAAAGGAGTGAATAGGCTGGTCTCCTTTATTTCTGGTCTCAGCCACAAGAGACAGAAAGAGCGAAAGAAGGTGAGAGTGCAAGAAAGGCGAATATAGCCCTAATTGTTTTTGTGCAACTGTTTTCTAATTACATATCCTGAGATAGTTCGTGTTTTGATCTGTATAGGACTAAATATTATCACGACGAAACAGAGTTTGCCCTATGGCACTCTGTTTCAGAAAAAAAAAAAAGTTTTTCTCTGGGACGAATAATAATGTTAATACAAATATAAAAATATGTTCTTGTTCTAGGCTCTAGTGGGAGATCAGTATTAAATGTGCCTAGAAGTGTAAAGACCCTGAGAAAGAGGTGCTGCACATGCTGCAACAGGAGTGGCTGCTATTTATAGTCAGCCCATGTGTTTCAGACCAGAAGACACTACCAGCATAATAGTGTAGTTTCGTCTTTTGCTCTTTACCCACTGGGGCAGTTTGTCATTGGTAAGTCACAAGCCGCCGTTCCATAGACAGAAAATGAAAATAATGAGTCTAATTATGATAACAAATCTACATAAAAATACCCATATCTACTGTGAGTTACTCCATACTAGAACCTTTTAAAGTAATGGTTCACATGTGGTGTTTCCTAACATTCTTCCTCAGTCTGCTGATAAAGTCTTATCATACATTCTGTGGTACAGCGGCAGACCTTTGACCAAGAGAGAAGACTATTAGATGAGGTCTCTGACAGGAGACTATTCCTTATCAACCAGTTAAACTAAAAGAAAACAGCCTGTTTCTTTGTGACTTGGAAGTTATTGTGAAGAGCCTGTTTTAAAGGTATGCTTACATTAATTGTACTACTTACAACATGATAAAACAATTCAGTTATCAATTGCTACAGAACCTCTGAAGAACCTTTGCTTATTGTACTGCAGTACCTCATGTGAATATGTAAATTCTTTAAAAAAGTGTTTGATGCCTTTGAATGCTGCAACACTTCTATGTGCCACACAGCCAATGATACAGAGGCAGTTTTGCTAAAACAGTGACACCCAGTGGCTCTGTTGTGAATGAGCATAGCCCCACATCTAGCAAGCAGTGCCTCTTCTAATGCCCTGATTGTTCCACAGTGTTATAACTATGAGCCGAGCCTGGGCCGTGTTCAAGGCTCACCCATACGTCAGCAACGTGGTGGGATACACAACACTGTTTGCCTCTGCTGATATCATACAGCAGAGCGTGCTGGGTGGCGGCAGGCCTGGCACTGCAGCCTCTAAATCGGGAGATTCACCTCAGGCGGACAGCAGCACAGTTGGTATTGACTGGTCCCAGACAGCCAAAGTGGCACTTGTCGGGTGCTGTTTCCATGCCAACTTTAATTACCATTGGCTGAGGGGTCTTGAAAGACTGCTGCCTGGGGGCGGGTTCCGCAAGATAACACTGAAAGTAGGGTTGGATCAGCTTATTGCAGCCCCTGCAACCATCAGTGCCTTTTTCATAGGTGAGTGGGATGCATGGGACAGTAGTGATGACATGATTGTATTATGAATACACCTCTCTGCTGTGAATGGCTTTGTTTCTATCCTGAGAGGTTAGGGTTGGCACTCGTCGATCTGAAAAGTGTCTGTATTTTTTATTAGGCCTAAGCATACTAGAAAGAAAAGAAGACCCCCTAGAAGACTGGAGGGGCAAATTCTGGACTTCATACAAGGTAGCTGAAAAGGCTTTCTAAATAAGAATTTACACAGATAGATATTTAGCAAACTGTGCAATTAGACTCTCTCTCTGTCTTTTTATGTGTGTATACCAGACTGGAGTGGTTTACTGGTCTACAATGCAGGTGAGATTGTCTGTGTTTTATTTATAATACGGTAATCCACGCAATCCACAATAATAACCAACAATAATGAACTGTGCCATTTGTACTTTCTGTCTTTTGTACCTCACTTTCTCAGGCATTGAATTTTGCCCTGGTCCCTCCAGTGGCACGGACAGTGTTTGTTGGAGGCATCGCCTTAGTGTGGACAGTTTACTTGTGTCACTTCAGACAGCAGCAGACAACAAGTACATCTCAATGAATTGTATTATACTTGGGCAAAGAGCTTATGATTTCAATAAAAATAAAACCATGAGAATTTGAAATTAAGTAATAATAAAATTAATAAAATGAAATATTTGAATTACTGTATCATTTCACAAGGCCTCTGGAAGCACTATCCAAAATGACGAAACTAGAACTTGACCCGTTGTGCCGGAAGCAAAAGCTAAATAGCCAATGAGGAGCCCGTGATTACTGAGAATTGTGTATCGCGAGACCTTCGCTCTTCCTTCTCCCTTTTCGCTCCGAGTCCAAGATGGTAGGTGAAGCAATGGCATTTTTAGAACCTACTACATAAACTATCCATGATCATCCGTCTTGTTATACTTCCCTGTTCTCCTCAAAACCAATGAGTCCTCGCCCTGAAACATTTACTAGACAAACCAATGTTCTATTTTGATTGTAATACATATCTATGCATGTTATCTTTCTCTGTTAGCGTAGGCAACGGTGTCCAGTCTTGCCGATTTATGACTTAATGTTACCAGTAACGCCACGTAATGATACATATCATGTACATTGTTAAGTTTATTGCGTTCGTTTGAGTATATTTCCAACAAGGGATATATTTGCGGCTTTAGCATGTCTTGACTGAACAGGAACTATTAAAAGATGTATGCTACCACAGTGCCAACGTGTTCCACCCAACAGCCATTCAGCTAACTAATGGTCATTATAACAATAAGCCTCGGTATAATGATACATGCGTTTTCGTTTCATGCGGAATTATTGGCTGACATTCCACTATAAATTGCCATGCAAGCTTAAGTGACCAGATCCTAGCACACTTGTAACGTTTTCCCCCTCTCCTACCTCTGTTAAGGGAGTCGACATCAGACACAACAAGGACCGTAAGGTGCACAGAAAGGAGCCAAGAAGTCAGGACATCTACCTGAGGCTCCTGGTCAAGGTGAGTCGTCAGTTGTCTATAACTTAACGCACTGGTTACTCAACCTTGAGGTTACGTTATACACTGAAAATTAATAATTAATTAATTCAAAACATCTGTATTGTTGTGTCCTTAGTTGTACAGGTTTCTGGCCCGTCGTTCAAATGCTCCCTTCAACAAGGTGGTCCTCAGGAGGCTTTTCATGAGCAAGACCAACAGGCCGCCCCTCTCCGTCTCCAGCCTGGTCAGTGTTCCACTCCTGTCTAGTGTCTTTACCTACATCTTTGGATATGGAGAATTATTTTTGGACTGTCATTTGTTAAAGGCTTTTTACATGCACAGAAATTAACCTGTATTATACCAGCCCATAATACCTATATGTACTGCTAACCAGTTGCCTGAGCTAAAAATCGGAATGCATGTTTTTATCCATGTTTAGTTGGGCCTGAGCCTGGTGTAGCTGTTGGCTGCCATAATAAGCAGGCCACCCTACTTTTAACATCTTGAGTGATCTGTATATTTTCATATTCTGCAATCATAGTTATCGCATAGTAGTAGTAGTAAGGCTGCAGCTATTGATTATTTTAGTTATCAAGTATTTAAATAATTATTCCATCAAGTAATCGTATAAAATACTTTTGCTAAAGAGCAATAGTAAATATACAAGGGGTATTTTATGACAATAAATGAATGAAGCTCAGGCTTTCACAAATTGACTGCAGCATTTTATTTTCTGTAGTTATTTTCTTGAGCAAAACTTCTACAGCAAAAAAACTACATATAGCATAAATGAACGTACATTTTTTACCAACAGTCATCTCAACTAGCAATTATATTGATTTACGTTAAATGCTAACGTTAACTGGATGCGCATACTGGATGCTTTCTGCTGAGATGCTGAGGCATTGACGTGCTGCTAGCTTGGCTTTACAGTAAACACTGTACAGAGTTTTCGTTCTTTATTAGGGTGATTAGGGTTTGACACTTTCTGTTTTCTCTGGCTTGTCTCTTCTCTTCTCGCTATTTTCTCTTACTCCATTTTGCAATCTGCGCTATCAAATCACGTCGTCTTCATGTCCGCAGCGTAAGCGTGTTGTGCGACAGTAATAATCATCCGTGCGAAACACAGTGTGCTGTATAGTTATATGGCTCAAACGAAGCTTCGATGCAAAGAATTCATAATTTTTTGTAATCAACTTACTCGAGGAATCGTTTCAGCCCTACATGGTACCTCAACAAGGCATCAGTAGTTAAAATCAATGGCTTATTGTCATTAATATTAAGGCATTTTTGTTTATTTCATTATATTTGTAGATTCGCAAAATGAGGCTGGCTGGACGCGAGAACAAAACTGCGGTTGTTGTGGGAACAATTACCGATGATGTGAGGATTCAGGACATCCCCAAGCTCAAGGTAGAGTGCCATAGCAAATATTAAGTCTTTTTTTTTTCCATCTTAATTGGACTTCAATAACCAGAAAAGTTGAGCTAAACTTGAATGAGCGATATCATGACTGGGCGTTGAACAGGATCATTTAAAACGTGCAGGCCTCTTCGTAACAGTGTTGCGTGTTTGCCCCCCTCCCCAGGTTTGTGCACTGAGGGTTACTGATGGCGCTCGCCGTCGCATCCTGAAGGCCGGGGGTGAGATCATGACCTTCGATCAGCTGGCCCTTGCTGCCCCCAAGGGACAGGGAACAGTGCTGCTGTCAGGTGATTACTCAAACTACATCCTCGGTATGACAGGAATGTCATGTTTTCCTTGGTTTTGTAGTGTGGTATTTTGTTTTTTAGATGTGGAATCTATTGAGTCACTGTTGCTCTTGATGAAGTCCGAAAATAGCTTTTGTTAGATGCATTCCTGATGTCCTAGTGACATCACTACCTGTACACATCACTTCCTGCCTTTGGTGGAACCGGACTTGATGTTTTTGCAGTAAACACCACCTCAGCTATTTAATATTTGGTAGATTATTCTTATGCGTATTTTTACAGGATCCAAGTAGTTGCCATGTTTTTCTTACAGTAGGCTACCATAACCTCTTACTAAGATTAGGGATTATTTATCCTTGTCAAGTAAAAAGTGTTTACGCCTAATACAGCTCTTTTCATTCTTGGACAATGCACTGAAATTGTAACTACTAAAGAGACTTTGGTCAGGTGTGATGGTTTATCTTTCTCTAGTGGGATTCTGACCCAATTAAGATGCTGTCATATCATTATACTCATGCAAGCTTTCATACAATATGCGGTTTGAATTGGAAGTAAATTCTCATCCATAATTTGGACTATATTAAGTGATGTTACATTTGCTAACTGATACACGGTATTGGCTAATTTAGATCCCAGGATTATTGCAGTGAGGGTCATCAGCTTTAAAGACAAACGGCTACTTTAAATACAGGGGATTTCAAATAAATTTCGTAAAGGTTACTATTTAGATTAGTTTTGTATAGATTGCTGGAAACTCATGAAGCATTTTGCTGTGAAACTTCAGAGTTTAACTTGCCAAGTGATGCTCTAACGTGCTCAGTGGAGTGTACCTCTTGAAACATTTTCCGAAAAGTCGTGCAGGATTAATAAATTATGTATTCTACAGGGCGCCGCAAGGCCAGGGAGGTGTACAGGCACTTTGGAAAAGCCCCTGGAACTCCACACAGCCACAGCAAGTACGTATCATTCCTGTGTTTATATAATTTAAACCCGCAATCACGGTTCTAGAAAAGAAAGTAATTTCCATTTTAAGCTGCATGTATTAGAGAAGTTGTATCCCTGACATGTTTTGTCATTTCCAGTGTTCAGAGTTGTTTACTTGACCCTAGACATCCTTCAGATGTAATTTGAATTGTGAAATCAAAGCTAACCTTTTATCCTCTGCTTTCAGGCCCTACATCCGATCCAAGGGCAGGAAGTTCGAAAGGGCTCGTGGTCGTGGAGGAAGCCGTTAAAAGAACTAACCAGTCTATTTTGTTTTCCATGCAATCTAATTCAAATAAAGATTGGATATATAAAATAATGGATTTTGTTGTCTGAGGTCTATGTTTTCGCCTACCCTATTTCAATATTTGTGTTAATAGCTTAAGCGTACTGGCATAAGTTTCTGATTGACATGGTTTGATTCAAACATACAAGTAACCTTAATTTAATTTTGAATATTGAGTAGTAGAAAAATCACCGGCATGTAAAGAATATATCTTGTATGGTAACGTGTAATTTTGTTACCCAGTCGGGAAATTATGATTGGTTAATTATTGGAGAATGTGGGTGGGTGTTGCAATGTTTCCTTATCACTATTGGACTTGCTCGGCTCTTGAAACTGCGCCTCCATACTTCCTGAACCTCAGTGGAACACAGGAGTGCGAGCGACCCGTTTTCGTCCCGGTCGAGCCACAATGAGGTAATTTCAGATGGAAATTGTTGTTCTGTTGTTTTGGTTTTGGAATTTTTGGCCTGCTTTAGCACTTTACTGGGCTTTAAAACTATTTCGACAGGTTTTTAAAAATGTCATTGTTGCTCGTTATTGATCGCTAACGTTGCAATTGGTGCATCTTCGATTTACTGTTGGTAAACCAAGTCAGGCAACAACTATTGTAAAACCTATGTGGTATGTTATGGGTGAAATGGCTTCTTTGTAAATGGTGTAAGATGGAGAGGGGTTAGTGTTTTTATTATCTAGCAAAATTCCGGCTATCCCTGCTAACATTGACGTCTGACTTGCTAGTCGGTGAAGCTAACCAGAAGTTGCAGACTAACGTTTAGTTTCTACTTCATTATAAAGGTCAATCTTTGTTCCAGTCTCGGTGACACAATGTTCATTGGCTTGAATACATGTGTAAAATAAAAATGTGTCTATAAGTGTGGGTTAGTATCTTGGGCCAGTAGAGCTTGGTTAGCTGACCGTCCATCAGTAAGCTAACGTGTGATGGGTGGCAGGTCGTAAGTTGAAACAACATTGTTGTTGTTACACACAGAAGGTGTGTGTAACTTAACTTATGTTTTTACTGAATTGTCTATTGAAATGCTTCGGAAACCTTCATAAACAAACGATGCCATTGTGTACCAGACAAAGCGAGCCCACTAATAATATCTATGCTACGCCCAGCTTGTCAAGGACAAGATCTTTTCCTCTATTTATCAGTCTTGGACATCGTTCCAGTATCGATTGGCGTCTGGCTGCTGTTTATATAACATTCAAGGCAATATATTAAATACAAGTTGTCTGCAATGACTAAACTAGTTGAATTAGGGTAGAGTGCACAGACAGCTGAGTTACTGCTCCAAAAACAATGACTCGTACTAGTTGAATGAGGATATGGAAATAATACTCATTGACATAATTCTCAGGAGTAATTCATGACATGTCCAATGTTTAAACAGTGAGATGCAGTCCTTTAGCATAAGTCTGCATGTTTCCTGTACTTGATTGTACAGTGAGTGTAATATCAATTGTTGGTAAAAAATAATAATTGTTTAAGTGGTTAATGTAGTCCATATCCCTGTAACAAAAGTTTGAATCTGAAAACATGTTTCATTTCTTGTGCAACATCCAATGCTAAGTAAGGCCGGTTGAGGATCTGTGAGTCTGAGTCATGGTGTATTTCAATGAAGCTGAATTTATGAGTTCTTGCTCTCCAGTTCAACGTCATTGTCCCACTTCCACTTTTGATCAGAAGTGTTTGCCATTGTTGGATAATTGTCTGCTGATGATTTTTTTCCCCTCCATTGTTCAGGCACACACGTCTATGGGAGGGAACATGACGCTTGGCGTTAGGAAGACTTCAACTATGACCTAACGCCAGGACCCCACTGGAGCTGTTTTTGTTTTGTTTGTTTTTTGTTTTAATTGTATCTTTATATTGTTTGTCATTTCTTCTTCATTGTGTCTATCTGGCTTCAGAGGAAAGAGCCACATTAAGAATATGATGTGTGTGTGTTTGGGGAAGACGTCCCACTACTGTTAACCACACAGACCTCATCCCTTCACTCCTAATGAAATGAATTGATGGTAATATACATCCTCCTTAAACTGGGATTTCAGAAGACAGCAATATCATTTGTATTTGTTAGTCTTAGTTTTAATGCTAATTGTTTCACTTGAGTCATTTATGTAATTTAAATTATTAGTAATTTAAGTAAGGGTTCCTACACTGCTCTATATCTCAAGATAAGGTTTTGGACCGCTCTTTGTTTTAGCCTTTTTTTTACATTTAATTTAACCATTACAAACCATCAAAACGGAGTAGCACTTTTAGATCACACTAAATCAGTGAGCGCTTTTTTGACTGGCCTTCTGAAAAGCTTAATTTTCACTTGCTTGATACTCTTCCCAGCAACCCCTTGAAACTGGAAGCTAATATTTTTGACTGACATTTTTGCTTGAAGTCAAGATTATTTTTTTTAAGCTGATGAATGGATAAAAGTTTCAAGCTTTGAGCATATCAAAGTGTTGCTCAATTCCATCCTCCAATTGTATGCAACACAAGCAGACTGTCCTTTGTAAATACAGAGACTTGTTTTTTCCAATTTGCCTGCTGAACCTCTTCAGTCAAATCCGCAAGGATGCGATCTCCTGAGCCTCACGCACCTCCCCCAGCCGAAGCCCTCCTCCATGGACAGTTTGCGAGCTGGGGATCAGGCAGTAATGGCAACAATAACAGCTGTCCCAATAGCCCCGGAGGTCCTGGGGGGCTCTCCCCGGCCGCCTCCCCCACCCTAACTATGGCGTCTAACTATGCCCTGACCCTGACACACACCCACATCCACGTCCAGCGCCTGTCGCCGCGGACTGGAAAGGAAGCCCGTCTCCTGCTGCCACTGTCGGAGCTGGTGGGGTGCAGCTGCCCTCGGGCCCCGGCCCCCCCTCTCCTGGTGCTCTACTGGTATCCCCCGGGCAAGCGGCGGAAAGGGGTTTCCCGGCGCAGACAAGTAAGGGCCTACCTGGCTGAGAGCAGACCCGAAGCAGAGCGGTGGTCGGCAGCGGTCCAGTGTCTGCTCAGAGGGGTGGTTGTAACTGCTGACACAGGTGAGCAAGTGTGTGTTGTTAGTGGCATGTTGGTCAGACCTGTGTGATTGTGTTGTATAGAGGCATGCAGGCTGCAAGCTTGCTGGAATGTTCACTGAAGAATTATTTTTATTGTAGTTTCTAAATAACTATTTACAAACATCAGGTGTGAAAGATTGTCATCCAGTCTACCTCTGAGAATATTATTGATAGGTTAGATTGCTATTTTTTCTTTTTTTTCCACGCATTAGAATTTCAAGTAATAAAAGACAAATATAATACTGCTAACAGAAGGCTGTGATTGTGTCATTTATGTTGGCATCTAGTGTGTTTTTCTTTTGTTTTCGTGAAACATTCCTAATGTTTTCTGTGTCTTTCTGTCCTGTGCTCTTATCTCTCCTGCACACGCATGGTCTGTATCGCACAGTGGTAAACGTAGAGACGGAGCGGGGTCGCCCATGACAGCTAGTCCAGACGTCCCTCCCACTCCCCATCACTATATGCCCCCAAGTCAACCCCACCCAAGTAGATTTCAAAGCCCTGCTTAATGTGCACCATCTTATTTCAGCATTTTCCTATAGAAGTGTTGACCCTTGTTTCTCAATTCGCACTCTCAATTTGCAATCATCTTGCATCATCTTTTTGCAATCGTTTTCCTCAATGTGGACACACACACACACACACACACACACACACACACACACACACACACACACACACACACACACACACACACACA
>JAOPJO010000008.1:3547891-3559706 GCA_027123675.1 Molva macrophthalma | reverse complement strand
CACACACACACACACACACACACACACACACACACACACACACACACACACACACACACACACACACACACTTGCTGCAAAGTGTGGTGAGAAGAGTTCAGCTAATTTATAATGGAGACTGGGATGAGTTGGCCGAGAAAAGTTAAGGAGGCTTTACAAAATTTCACAAGCTCTCATGTGACCTCAACAGGAACTGGCTGACCATGTGGTGTAAATATGTGTGATTGATTATCATTAACCCTTTGATCCAAATCCCATAACGTTTGTTTCCCTTCCCGGGTACAAACACAAACTAAGTCAGTCCATCTGTGTCTATCACAGAGCATTTTAAGCCCCAATAACACACCCACAGCTGCCATGTTAGGGTGGAAACACAGGGAGAGACAGCAGTAACGACCGCTTTGTGCTTATAGCCTGTCTTTGTTATTTGTACTGTTGCAAAAGATATTCCTCCAGGTTATCTCCTTCCTTTTAGTGTCTGCCTCAGCCTTCCTTTTATCTAATCTGCCACCCCTCACTTATGTAATCTTTAAATTAGACGCATTGGCTTTATTTGTAATTTCACAATATGTCTTTGTTTTAGGATTTAGTATTAGATATATACAGTCACTGGCTGAGTGTGTGTCGGTTGCTGCATAGTCCTTGCTTTCTTGATAGTGGTTAAGGCTTACCCTTGCGTATGGCAAAACAACAACCCTGAGTTAATGCAGTAGGTTAACACCATTGTATTTTAATGTTTTGTTTTAGTATTTTAAAGCAATTTAGCGTGGTGAATCTTTATTGGTACATTCAGTAGTCTCCTTTGATTTTCCCTTGTGTATTTTGAGTGTTTTTTTTCTCTATCTCGAAATTATGTGTAAGACATGCTAGATGAAGGTAAACTGGCATTATGCAACGTAAAGTTTAAGTTATTATGATAGTTAAATATGGCTAAACGTTTGGGTACGCTCATGTTTTGGTCTTGTACAATGTATGATAGCATAGCTTGCCAATGCCTACATGTGGGATTGTTTTTCCAAGCCACTGAACAATCATTGAGTTTATGCATGATTTAATTCTTGTGTGCCCCTTTTTCTAGAGTTTTCAAGAAGTCTCCTACCTCGTCCACGACGGCTAATGCTATTGGTCAACCCCTTCAGTGGGAGGGGCCAGGCAATGCAGTGGTGTCAGACCCACATTCTGCCAATGGTCAGAGAAGCTAACATCAGCTACAACCTAATTCAAACAGGTAAGATGTATACACACAAAGCAAAGATACAGGCTTGCTGAGATGTACACGATTGTTAACTTAAGTGAGTTCCTTAGATACCAATTGACTCATTGAATGTGTTCCCTCCAGAGCGTCAGAACCATGCAAGGGAGCTCATCAGAGAGATATCCCTCCCAGAATGGGATGGCATCATTATCATCTCTGGAGACGGCCTGTTGCATGAGGTTTGCATTGTATTTCTGTTCAGCTTCTGGGAAGAGGCTGCAGCTATGTTGTTAGTGTTTTTTTTAATTGCCTCTTTGTTTGCTTGCCGTAGGTGATTAATGGCCTGATGGAGCGCCCTGACTGGGAACAAGCAATAAAGATACCTGTAGGTATTTTGCCCTGTGGCTCTGGAAATGCACTGGCTGGCTCAATCAACCACAATGCAGGGTATGTGTGGGTCTCTTCGTTGCCTCTCAAAAACTTAAGTGGTTGTGTTTACCGGCCCAAGTGTTTTCGGCCCATTCCCCATTCAATCAAGTTTCTTTGGGTTGAATAGGTGTATTGATGGCAAAACCTTCAAGAGAGATTAGGTTGGCCATTACTGATGAACCATATATGAACCACCGTGAGCACAGAAATGTTATGGAACATTTTCTGGAAATGATAAGCTAAAAAGAGTGAGAACCCTGAGTGTGGTTATCGCATCTTTGCCATCAAGGTGAACCTTAGGACTTCAGACACTTGGACATGATAAGACACGATAAGACCTATCTATCATATCTCCGTTAAGCGATCTACTGAAACCATTGCAAGTGCTTGTGTTATTAGGCATTTTCAACCACTTTCTTCTCTGCATCTATTCTCCTTTACCAAGCTACTTTTATTTTTAGAAGTTTCCTTTAACTACGACATTACAATCTATTTAAGACTATTCATTGTTTAAGATTATTCAATGTCACATGGAAAAGAGTAATTTTGGTCTTGTCTTCGTTTAACAATAGAAGGCTTGAACTACCAGCTCTTGGAGTAAGCCTGACTTAATCATGACCTGTTTATCTAGACCAATATTACCGAAGGATTGTGTACTGAACGATTGTCTCTCTTTATCTGACAGGAAGTGCTATTACTTAGCATTGTTTTTTATCGTCCCTCCCACAGGTATGACATGTGCCTTAGGGAGCCCCTCCTACTCAACTGCTGCTTTCTGCTCTGTCGCGGTGGGGTGCGACCAATGGACTTGGTATCCGTGACAACCAGCCCCGGACCCTCTCACAATGGCCGCACCGCCAGTCCCAGAAGACTGTTCTCTTTCCTGTCCGTTGCATGGGGCTTTGTGTCCGATGTGGACATCGAGAGTGAGAGGTGTGTGTGTATTTTTCGTCTCTATTTTTAAACTGAAGTACCACATGCCTTCAGATGTTACACTATTTGTGACTCTACCCTAACCGACCGCTTAAAACCACCTTACCTCTCCTCTACCCTGCATCAGGTACCGTGGTTTGGGCTCCGCTCGCTTCACCCTGGGCACCCTTGTGCGCATAGCGTCCCTGCGATCCTACAAAGGCCGACTCTCCTACCTCCCTCCGTCTGTCGTCACCCACTCTCCAGACGGATCCCCACCGCCTCCTAGAAGACCCCTCTCCCGGAGCATCACGGAGGGATTGGATGGCTTCTGCAAAACCCCCATCCACCGCACCTGCTCCGACATGGGCATCAGCGAACAGAGAAGCCTACGCAGGGGTGACGGCGAGCGTGAACGAGAGATGGAGAGGCAGAGGGAGAGGGAGAGGAGAAGAGAGAGGGCCAGGGGTGGAGGGACAGGAGTAGTGAGGGCAAGCAGCCTGGCAGAGGATAGAGAGAGGGAGATGGAGGCAGAGGAAAGGGCTTCTGGGACTCGTTGTTTGTCCGAGGACCAATGCGTCATGGAAAGGGGAGCAGGAAACGAGAATGAAAGGGAAGACGAAGAAGGCGTAGAGCAGGACTCCAGCGAGATGGAGGAGGATGAGAGGGGGAGGGACGGCGAGGGTGGAGTCAGCTCTGCAGAAGGGAAAAAAGAATTGCAAGGCAGAGAACTGGGGGAGAACCATGAGCTAGATGTGGGTGGAGAAGCAGACGAGGAGGTAGAGGCTTGTTTGAGCCTTCAGGAGGCCAGACAGACGCTAAGGAAGAACTCTGCACCTTCCAGCCAGATAGCAAACACCCTCTTCAACCAGCCTCTAGGACAGCAGGCTGACCCAGAGTCCAGCACATCGTATGGGGTAGAAGATATGGATCTGAATGGCACTTACTTCCAAAGAGACCCTTACCTGCCGGACACCCGTGAACGATCTCTGACTATTTCCTCTCCCTTTCGCCATTCGCCTTTCTCCTACAAGCCCAAGCCCCTGGACCAGAATCAAAATGTCACCCGGCCCAGACCCCTCTCTCTCCTCCAGCACTCCCACTCAAACTCTCTGCCTCCCAAACTTCCCTCCCTGTCTCTTTCTCTCTCCCCTACACCGCCATCCTCTCCCTCCTGTGCCTCACCCCATGCCTCGTCCTACCTGGTACCTCGTCCAAACACCCCGGGTTCCACCTCCCCCTCGCCTTCCTTCCGCATGCCGTCCTCGTCCTTCAACTTTGACATAGCCGATCCATCCGGATCCTTAAAAAACCGTCCATTTGCCTTGCCTTTCAACCCCCCGAGGGACGACCTGCTGCCCCCTCTAGACCAGCCGCTCCCCACCAGGGACTGGGTCACCATCGAGGGAGACTATGTCCTGGTTCTGGCCCTCTACCAGACACACCTGGGGGCCGACCTCCACGCCGCCCCACAAGCCAGATTTGACGACGGGCTTATCCACCTGACCTTTGTGCGGGCAGGGATCTCCAGAGCCACGTTGCTTAGGCTGTTCTTTGCCATGGAAAGAGGAACCCACCACTCCCTGAGCTCTCCATATGTGAGCCATGTTTCCTGCAGGGCCTTCAGACTGCAGCCTCTGTCCACGCGGGGAACTCTGACAGTGGATGGAGAACTGGTGCCCTACGGGCCTCTTCAAGCACAGGTCAGTGTCGAGATGCAACTTCTTTGAGCCACACAGTTGTAGTTCAGAGCTAGGCCATATTGAGGAAAAGGAAACTTTGTATACTTGTTGCTACCTCCTTAATTATAGGCTTTGTCTTCAAACCCATGGTGCATTATCTTGTTTACTTGCATTCACATATTGAAACTATGAAGTGGCAATTTAGTAGCTGATTGTGCTATTTACTATGGCATGTTAGAGGGCTACTTGTAGTTTTAATTAATTAATGTAATACAATTATTGACAGATGATGTCGGGAGCCAAGATGCTGATGGAAATACATACATTATCTGAAAATTATAAGAGGAATTAGAAAAGCCACAAACATTGATGATTTGACCTTACTAGAAAAAAGTAAACAAAACTTTTCCCTGCAGATCTCTATACATATATCTCTGTCTCCAGGCAATGTTTGTTTTTGCAGTAGCAACAGTTTTCCCTGTGTGTTGTGTTGATCCCCTGCTGTTAGGCCTGCCAGTGGTTTAAATGCATATTTGTCTTTATCTTCCTAAAGGTTCACCCGTCCATGGCGCGTCTCATCGTCGGTAACTCTGGAGAAAAGATTACCAGATTCTGATTTGTCGAGCTCATCGACCCGACACGGCACTCTCCTGCATTATGTAATCGCTGTTGCCGTCCGCAAGAGAAAGCCTTCTGGACAACATAAAAATAAAATATAAGCCCTGGATGGCTGATGCATGTCAGGGCTTTAGTCTAAGGGATCGTTCCTCGTGTCACGCCTCACGTGGAATATGTTTGCAGAGGGATTAATAGGACATTCGAAAATTGGATGAAAAGAATGCGTCATTGCACAGATTGGGGTCGGATTACCACAAGAAGTGGGAGAAATGGCACGGCCTTGAGATATTACATTGAGGGGAAAAAAGTGAATGTTTCTGGACTTGTAGTGGACTTGTACTAGACTTGCAGCCAGTGCATGTGTTTGATGTATACATTCTCGTATGCATGCATGCAGAGAAGCACTACCTGATTCTTGCCTTAGGATAAAGATAATGGGAATCAACGCTGAACACTAATGGAAAGTTGCGTTCAGATTAATAGAGCCACAAGCCCATAACAAATGTTACCCCCGCCCCTCCTCTCTTAATCCTTTCATCAAGAACCTTCCGTCCTATGTCCACTACTGCACTCTTCATATTGATTCTAATCAGAAATCAAAAAAAGATAACATTTGCATATCGTTGTCCGTCCATTGCTGAACAACCAAGTGTGTGTACACTCATGGAACCTTGGTTCTATTGTTTTGTTCACCCACATTCACCACAGGAAAAGGAGGCAGAAACACGCGTGCCATGAAGGGTATGTCCTGGTGTGACTGCCAACCAATACAATAACAGTAGAGGGTCAAGCTGTAGATGGTTCATTACATCACAAACAAGAACACATTCGTTAAATGGTGGCAATTACTGAATTGATTTCATCTGTTTGCCTTTATTTATTTGTTGTTTTTTTAGGAAATGGATGCACAATGAAGTTGGGATCAGATCTTAATCAGATCGAAGCCTACACCTTTCCCCATCATAATGAACATAACAATGAAGGGTTACTCTCTCCTTTTTTTTTTAATTTTAACATTTTTAGCAAATCCTATGTAATCACGCACAACATCTCACCTCAAGCTCCCCCAACCTGTTTTGTACTTTGGAGTAATCTGAAGAATTTCTCCTGAACCTGTCTTGTAAAATAAGCCAATTGCAGCAACTGTTAAGATTTAAAGCAAGACACAAAGCGTAACACTAACATGGGCTGCTGTTTAACTAAATTCTTGCTGTAGACGACAATACAAACAATCAGACATTTTAATTTAATTGATTTTAAAGGCCCTACTATCCTGTGTTCAGATGGTAGCAATTACTTATGGATGTGCTTTTAAAGATGATTGACCTAGAACTGCTGATTTATTATGCTGCACTGTTTACAAACCAACAGGCTTATAAAAGCTTGTGATCAATTGTCAGTGTTTCAAGTTTGTATCAAGAGATCAGTAGGATGGAAAGCAAAAACCATTTGAAAGGTGTAAAACTTGGTAATTAGTAATAATTAGTTAACTATGTACATTATGGGTGACTGGGCAGACTGCCAGGCCAGCACCAACCCACTGTATGGTCACGCCTGAACAAAAGAATGCCTTGGTACTCTGACTATATTTTGGCTCTAAACTGTCGTTTCTCAGCCCTTGAATTGCCTGTTCTTCTTGGGCTTGCTGTGGCCGCATTAGGAAGCCACCTAGATATACTTTTATTTTTTCAAGCAAATAAATGAAGTGAACAGAGAATTGTGAAACAAGAAGGTAAGGTTGAATCGATTAAATTATTGTCAGACTGTTTATTCTCCAATCAAGGAATTGATTTTGACAAATCTACTGAACGTTTTGATATGAATGGTCACAGTTTGGAGTGGTTCTAAACACAGTTCTAGTTTAGACCATTTTGTTATGACAATGTTTGGGGGTTGACCCATCAGTCAGAAATGCCAGTAAAATGTCTCGTCTATAATCGACTGCTTGTAATGCAATTGTGCTTATTACTAAAATGATTATATATCCATATATAATGTTCAATTAATAGTTTATATTTGGTTTAAAATAAATTTAACTTGAAGGTTTCTCTCATTGTCATTTAAAATGTTTTTATTTTGCATAACTTTGTTTAAATGATTTTAGCAAAATTCAAAGACGGCATAAACTGTATAAATTGGCATTTATCATGTCACGTGCAATATTATTAAAAACGAATATATGTTTAGTTTACACTTTTAAGGATCAAATTCATCAGATGGCCCCTTAATAATTCGTTTTAACTTGTTTTTACATTTTTTTGTCCTGCCATGGACCCCTTTAAATGTTCCTTTAATAAAGCCCATTTGACAAATGTGTGCAGCCTATCAGATATGACTGTTAGCATACACTTAATGCATTTTAGCAAACGCAACGTTGTTTAATTTTGTAAAGCCAAATATGACAAGTTTCTTATTACTCAAGTAAGTTTGCATTAGCTTTATAATCGTAGTAACTAGTCAGAAAACCATAACATCAAATTGAAACATGAACAGCAAAAAATAAACGTCAACGCTGTCTAAAATATGCCATTGGAAAGTATTTACGCAGAAAAGTGAGAAATGTATTGAAATGCAAAATGAGAAATAAAAGCTCGGAAGCAATTTTATGCAGATAGACCCAGAAGCCATACGTCACTTCCTCTGTCGCCACCTTCTTTGTCTCTGGCCCTGGCTGCGATTGCGCAGGACTGTTATCTATACATTTCCCTATAATCTTGAGGATATATTCACATATATATCCATAATTTTCTGCTGTTGAATGACAGTCGACTCTGAAATATATATGCCTAAAAGCAAAGCGCCAAAAATGGATGACCTGGACTACAGTAAGCATTTAAAATCCGCTGTTTCAGTTTGCTATCGCTACAGGAGCTAACGATAGCGTTGTCGCCAGGCAGATGTTTATTTGCTTTAACATGACATGAAATAATTGTATATAGTTCCCAAGTTTTCAGTTAAGCGTAAAACACCACTCATGTCCCGATTTCAATGTATGTTTGTGTAGTTTTATTCAATAATAGCCTTGTGTGATACGCGTTAATTGCGTTGATTGTTTAACGTTAAAGGGAATACTCGAAATGTAATATAAATAGGGCATGGCTACATTAGCCATCTATGTTTATTTTACAGGAAGGGCGTCTAATAAACCGCTATATAAATAATAGTCAGCCTTTATAGAATCCAAACAATCAGCCATTTAAAGCCACTGGTTGTCATGTAATTCATCACAGACTGTGGGCGTGGTTGTTATTGAAGTGCAGCTGTCATTGTGCATAGGCAAGTCTGGGATCTCGAGAATACAAAGGAGTTCTAGCGTCGCTCGATCCACAACATGTGTGGGTGATGTGTGTATGTCCCACACCATTGTCCCTTAATAGGATGATGCCGTTTCTAATGTGATTTGTAGGACTCATCGATGGAAGCGTTAAATACAATAATAAATACGCGACCTTTTAATTACCTTTTTTTTTGAGTGAATTATAATTCCATCTATGGATTGTGGGTTCTCTGGTTTCTATAACCGGTTCTACATATGGATGCCATACAATTGCTGGACCATGGAGGGACCAGTTTGAATTATAAAGGTTCTTAAATAGTTAAGCATGAAATACAATATATAAGAAGAAATAAAATGCATGGAAGGACATGTTGTATCCAGACAGTACATGAACCCGAACCATAGTCAAATGTTAGTAAATTGTCTTGCCTGTGTGAATGTAGGTTACATATTAAGAGTGATAAAAGTTTAACCCTTTGAGTGTGCTCACATGCAGTCCTCCCAAAGCATTCAAAAATCACAACCACACAGCTCTATTCATGGGAATTCTTTCAACTGGGCCTTTTATCTTCTCCTATTGATCTGACAAATAACTGCTGCACCCAGTAAGTTGTCACATAGCAGCTGTGAACAAACTCCGGGTGTGGTCAACATCAGAGGGAAGAATCAAACGATAGATGATAACACAAATTAAGTACATTTGCGGTGATGCATGGTACTAAAGCCCTGAAGGATACCACATTGAGCCGTTAATGTGCTGTGCATTGCTTATTAATGTGACCACACATTTTGCTTCAACTGATTGCATTATAACTTGTCTTTAAACAATACTGGCAGAGGATATAATAGCCACCAGCCAACATGTGCCTGGGGAATAGCCACATTGTTAATTTCACACCTTGGTCGTATCTCTGACCTGATTTGGTGCATCTGAGGCAGCAGCAGTAATGATATTATTCTTTACCTCTTCCTCCCCAAGTCCCAGTAGACCTGAGCCCAGAGGAGCGCTCTGAGCTGGAGGACATCCGCAGGAGGAAGGGCGCCCTGCTGCAGGAGATCCAGAGGCTCCGGGAGGAATTGAGGGAGGCCATCTTGGAGGTGGAGGGGCTGGAGAGCAGCACAGAGGGCAGGTGAGAAAAATAAATGTGCTGCACCTTTTTGTGTTTAAGCACCACTTAATCCCCGCTGTTGAACTGTGCAATTTTTTAGTTGTGTTTTTTTAATTCCACACAGCAAAACTCTACAAAAAAGTAGACATGTCGCAATGGGGAGGAAGAAGTTCAACATGGACCCCAAAAAGGTACAGCTGTTTGACAGTAATTCCCTTGGGTCTTATTCGGTCATGCATGATTTTTGTTAAGGTAACATGTTTTAAATCCACTTTGTAGGGAATAGTATTTCTAGTGGAGAACGACTTGCTAAGACACACTGCAGAGGACATCGCTCAGTTCCTTTACAAAGGAGAAGGCCTCAACAAAACTGCTATCGGGGACTACCTTGGCGAGAGGTGAGATTTGTCTTGCTTCTCTTTTCACATCACACCCTCACTCTCACGCCATCTCACACACTCTCCTTACACTCTTTAGCTTGTAGGCGTACTTAATTTGGTATGTGATATTACTCCTGTAGGGACGACTTCAACCTCAAAGTACTGCAAGCCTTCGTGGACCTCCACGAGTTCACCGACCTCAACCTCGTCCAGGCCCTCAGGTGGGCTTTCACCTCGTTTTCCTGGTTCTGTCTTAGGACTAACTGCGGCCGTTTGTTCTGTACATCCAGTTGGTTGACTTAACTGCCCACCCTCTCCCCCCCGCTCCCCTTGTCTCCTTGCAGACAGTTCCTGTGGAGCTTCCGTCTGCCCGGTGAGGCCCAGAAGATAGACCGGATGATGGAGGCCTTTGCTCAGAGATACTGCCACTGCAACCCCGGGGTCTTCCAAAGCACCGGTATACATATAGACACACGCATCCACACACTCGCACGCTGTTGGATCTCCTCTGCCCCAGCCACGTATTGCTGTATTAACTTGTGTTTTGTCTCCTCGCCTCCCCCTCCCAGACACATGCTACGTGCTGTCTTTTGCTATCATCATGTTGAACACCAGCCTTCACAACCCAAATGTGAGGGACAAGCCGGGGGTGGACCGCTTCATCTCCATGAACCGGGGAATTAATGAAGGAGGAGACTTGCCAGAGGATCTTCTTAGAGTATGTGGGCCGCCATCTTGTTTTCCATCCATCAGCCATCCTATTCCACCTGTCACATTGGGACACGTGGTAAATGATACAATATCATGGGATATCTATTATGCTCATCCTGGTATCCCTTCCCCTTTGTCCTCTAGAATCTGTATGACAGCATTAAAAACGAGCCCTTTAAAATCCCAGAAGATGACGGCAATGACCTGACGCACACCTTCTTCAACCCTGACCGAGAAGGCTGGCTTCTCAAACTGGGTGAGATATCATTGACGGGGAGTGCAGGAGAGTGCTGCTACTCTCTCTAGAGAGCGCTATATTCGGTTGAAAATTAACCCCACGCTGTCTACGCTGCTCTACTTACACATGTGTTAACATTTAAGTTAGTTTTCTTTTTTTTCACGGTATTAAAGAAAGATGGTTACATGTTCTGACTTGCATATGGGGAATGATCCATCTTTTCTTTTCTATGCCTTTGGGCTGGTACGTGCCTATCTTTGTGTCTCTTAAGTCTTGAAAATGATAACAATACATGGGATTTGGTTGGGTTTTGGGTCTGAAGATTGCCAGCAAATAATTGTACAGGCTGCTGTGGCATGAATCCAGAATGAGCTGAGAAAAAAAATGACGTTCTCATGTCACAGCAGTCGAATGTAACTGATTGTTCTTCCTTGCATGGCGGGGGCCTGTAATTGGTGTGTGACTAATACTATCTCCTTCCTTCTTTCCCTTCCTCTTCTTCCCCCCCCCCCCCCCTCCCCCCCACTCCTACTTCCCGCCTCTCTGTCCATTCGGTCCTCTAAATCCTCTGGTCCCTGTTGTCTCTGCTTCCCCTCCTCCTCCTCCTCCTCCCTCCTGCTGTGATTTCCACACTCTGCTGCCGTTGCTGCTTGTTTCTCAGGAGGTATGTACCGCTCAAGCCACCAGTAGACCATGTTCACTGTGGTGAGCGCAGTCCCCTGGCAAGGCTGCTCGGAGGACACACCCACACCGTCCATTCATTTCAATATGCTCCGGCCGCGTGGCTCTGTCCCGTACGGGTGTTGACTGGGCTCTTGTGTTTCAGGGGGCCGGGTGAAAACCTGGAAGCGGCGATGGTTCATCCTCACGGACAACTGCCTCTATTACTTTGAGTACACCACGGTGAGTCTGGGTTTGGAGGAAGCTGTCTTTCACTGAGCTACTAAACACTGGAATATACAACTTGATACACAGAGAAGAGATGAACAGTTGAATGGCATGCTTGAATATTATGAAGCTCAACCTTTCTGTCCTGTAGGATAAGGAGCCTCGGGGCATCATTCCTTTGGAAAACCTCAGCATCCGAGAGGTCGAAGATCCAAGGAAACCTGTATGTTTTCCCGTTTTTCTTGTTGTTTTGAATGATATGCTGACTTTAAAAGTGACAGCTTCAGGCACAAGTATTGACGAGTGGGGGGGGGGGGGGGGGGGGGGGGGGGGGGGGGGGGGGGGGGGGGGGGGGGGGGGGGGGGGGGGGGGGGGG
>JAOPJO010000008.1:3507803-3538766 GCA_027123675.1 Molva macrophthalma | reverse complement strand
TGTGTGTGTGTGTGTGTGTGTGTGTGTGTGTGTGTGTGTGTGTGTGTGTGTGTGTGTGTGTGTGTGTGTGTCTCCCTGGCACGCATGCAGCCAGACAGCCTATATGATGGCACTGGTACGTGATCGCAATATGTGCAAATGTAAATCAATGTTAATGCAATTCAATAATATATTTATTATGAGTTGTATTATTTATAATTATACTGTATTTGTTTATTTGAGTTATTTATTTTTGAGTGACCCCGTTCCTCAGAGTCTATAGTTAGAGACAACATTAATAAAGTCCCAAGATAAGGGCACATCTACTACTGTCTTCTTGTTGCTATAGCTCCTGTGAATCATGGAGCTTAGAGCTGAGCCAGATGGTCTGACCACAGAACCATGTCACAGCCAATCTCCATTATTCAGCCCTAAGTTTATTATCTCCAGCAGGTCACTTCATTAACCTAATGGCCAGCTTCTGCTTTGGCTTCACCGCAGTTAAGTGGGCCTCTTAGTGCAGCGTGTGTGTGTGTGTGTGTGTGTGTGTGTGTGTGTGTGTGTCATTTGAACAGCATGTGGTCAAAGTGAGTATTAAGTCCAATTTGGGTAATCAAACAGTGCGACAGTTTTTTCTTTTGCAAATATTCAATACAATTAACACGTCAAACTATTATCAGTTTACACACAAAGCAAGATTATCTTCGGGAAAATAACATGTTTACATTTTTTCAGTGCCGTTGACAAAATGTAATTACAACATAGTGAGGATTGGTGGTGTTTTCTTACACACGACTATAGAACTCTCTCCATAGGTTATTGACTACTGTGTGTACGTATTTATTCTCTTCAGCTTTTCATCACCTGGCTGATGTGCTACTGTAAATACACCATTAAAAACAACATACATACGCTATATACCAGATATATAGTAAAATGCTAGATTTTCTCACAAAATCAACAACATAAATGTATACTTTAGACTGGACTAGAACTAGACTTGAAACTTGTGTGCATTGTAGGGAGTCAACTGAACAACTTTTTGATGTTTTGTAGTTATACTTCTCTGGACTAAAACTAATTTGATGATACAATTATACTGCATATTATTGTTTATATAGCATTCATTCACAACAATAAGCCAATATATTGATCTGTGCTGTATTCTGAAAATATATAACAATCAGATGAATATTTGGAATTGATTGAATTCATTATTCAAAAGAAGAAGTTCCCCGTACCTTTTTGAGTCTTCTCGTGAGCCAGCAGTAAGCCTGTTCTCCTCGGCCACAGATGAGCTTGTGAGAGATTTACTCTGAGGGAGTGAGGTAACTCAACATTATCCATCCCTGCCTCTCATGTCTCATGCCTCCTCAGCCCTCTCCTTCCCCCCCTTCCACGTGTTGCCTTGGATGACCACTCCGCACTTTGCCAGCTCCACTTTACATAGATAGGCCTACTACTAGTAGTCCTGTCAAGCCCAATTTGACCCTTTTCATAGAGGCATCATATGGATGCTAACAATACTAATTATGGGTCTGCTCTTTTTATGTACCAGGGCACAACAAGTGGACTAAACTAGTAAATATATCACGCGTTGACCATGGGCCAGGTGACCTGGTACATAAATGTAGCAGATCAATAATAAATTGTATATTTTTTTATTTCAAATTATTTAAGGTTAGCATTTATTTTCTTCTTCATTATTATTTTCTATCATCTTTCATCAACCCCACCTCATTTCATCGAGTGTCAATCATGCAAGAGTCAATCATGCATGTCATTCTGTTAGACACACGAGCACAGCCTCTTATATTTACAAACACCACGCGGGAGCTTATAATGTCTATGCTACCGGGCTAATTGGCCTGATTATCTCCCCATGTCCGTGTCTGAACACCCAGCCATGGTGGATACGCCAGATAGCAGATGGCTGTCAGCATTGAGGTCAAAGTAAATCACACAACACAAACATGGAGGGCAGACCAAATGTCTTGTTCATTCTGTTGATTACAGGAGAGGACATCTAATAACATAACAGTGGCTTTTGCTATTTTACTGTTTACATGCCTGTAATGATTTGAAAACCCTCAATTAAAAGACATATTTAAAGGTAGTTTGGAAGGAAAACAACTTCACAAAAGTATCGACAATATTTTGTTGTATAAACTTGTCCCTCATTGTACAGGTTTAAAATGAAAATAATTTGGTTATGAGGCAAGATCAAATGGCCTAATGCTTATATGCTTCATTTATTGATAGGTTTGTATACATTTAATTAACATTTGTCAAATGGTTCTCATGTGAATCTGGGCAGCTGGGTTTATCCAAATATATGGTCTAAATACATTTACATATAGCCTATGTACCAGAGCTATTTAGAAAATGGCTCTGCTATGTACCACCATCTAAATGCAAACAATATTGTGAAAACTAAAATGTAATAAAGCTAACAAATGTCATGTTATATAGGCCTACTATTGCATTTGTTCTACGTAAACAAACAATTGGCCCCTGTTAGCTGGTAGTCAAGTAGCATGCTATAGCCAGTGTACCATATCATAATCATAACACATTGGATTAGAGAAATTGAAACAGAGATCCACTTATCTGCAATAAATGGACGAATATAGCCTGCTCCTGCTCATAACCGATATATACAAAATCAATTTATTTTCCCAATACGAATACTACTTTTTTTGTCATTTTGATTACACTACAATGATATACAATACTTTTGTTAGTAAGATATCTTTGTCTCCAAGCTCCATAGTTGTTTTGTTCCATGAAAGACACATGTGGCTATGATCCAACCTTTTACAAAACATGTCTCTGACATAATCGTTTCGTTTGGATGATGTCCAAGGAAAAAACGTGGAGTTCAAACTGGAAATAGACCTGCTTGACCGACTATTTACTAAGATCATGAAAGACCAATAGCCGTTCTTCCTGTTCCTCAGGACTTTATCTGGCCAGGCTGTCCTGAGAGGAACTGCTAATACAAACATGGGAAGCCAGGCAGGCAGACAGGCAGAAAGGGGAGCAGATCTGCAGGCAGACAGGCAGAAAGGGGAGCAGATGTGCAGGCAGACAGGCAGAAAGGGGAGCAGATATGCAGGCAGAAAGGGGAGCAGATATGCAGGCAGAAAGGGGAGCAGACATGCAGGCAGACAGGCAGAAAGGGGAGCAGACATGCAGGCAGACAGGCAGAAAGGGGAGCAGACATGCAGGCAGACCGGCAGAAAGGGGAGCAGACATGCAGGCAGACCGGCAGAAAGGGGAGCAGACATGCAGGCAGGCATCGACCATCAATTTTCAGGCTGACGCAAAAGCGTAATTGTTGCACTACTGACATCTATTGGACAGTGTTAGCGTGGCTCTGCAGGGTGTACGTATAGTATAGTTCTACAGTTAAGAGGTCATTTTTCAAATGTAAATGTAAATACTTTGTAAACGGAGCATTCATTCATCAAATAAATCATGTTTTAACAAGTTGTTCAAAATATTTTTCATGATCCCACGATCATATACGCACACATAAACTTTATAAAACGTTGTACGACGTTGTATTAGTCATACTGTAGTGTTGGCAAATAGATTTGCTCTCTGCAAATAGATCAATATAACATCACCCCTGAAAGCATCAGAATGTATTCAAACGACATCAGGACCGTATCTCCTTAACCGAGGTCCTGACATCTGTATGTATTCTAAGAAAGCATTAAGTATAACATATAAAATAGCAAGAACGTAGAAATGCAACGTTAAAAAAAACCTAACAAACCCTAAATAAAATCGATAATGCCAGCGCTTCTTGCCGTCATCTTTTGAAAGGTGCGCCAGTAAAATGCCGATACCCTACATGTGGTCATGGATGTCACCACATCCATGGTTCACATCCAGTCTTTACAGTCCTAAATTAATGCTAGGACTCATTTTTTACTCTGTCGCTAGCCTTGGAAGAACTTCTTGACCTTACGAGTTCACATTATGTTCATCTGTGCCGATCACTGCGAAACGCAACTTGATTATCTGGATGATGGTGTCACGCATACAATCACATCCACTTCAAATTAGACCGATTCGGATTTACTTTAAAAAATAAAGCAAACTACAAAATGTATACAAAAAATATAAAAAAATACTCCTCAAACTATGGTTTGAGGAGTACACGGGGCGCGTGGTGTAATGCGGCTAGCCAACCGCCGGAGACGGAGGGCCTTTCTCAATACCAGGACTGCAGAGAACGGACTTGTGTTCTTGGGGAGAACGTACTTTGTAGTCGTACATGGCGTGGCTTCTTTAGCATTCCGCCCATGCCAATATAGACAGGAGATTTACCTGGGTAAATCAGACCCTGTAGGCGTGGCTTATTTACCATTCCGCCCACACCAATATAGACTGAATGTTACCTGGATTCGGGAGCTGCTTCATGAACCACCTCCAGAGTGTATGTCCGTTTACCTTGTAACTCGAAATAAACCACGTGTTGATCCTTTTCCACACTCCGAGTCATACATAGGCCCGAAATCACGATACCAGAGGTTTAAAAATTACGATTCATCAAAGAACATAACGTATAGATTCTGCACGTGCATTTTAAAGCAAAGTACTATTTTTCCATGCATTGAATCAACCTTAAATGAACACCAGTTGCAGTAATGATATAAAGGTTTTGGAAATGAGGCTGATGATTTCGGTAATGATTATAAGTATAGTAAGACTGACGTATGGTTAAAAACATAACATTTCATGTAGAAAATAAATAAGATAATTTTGGGACAATCATGGATTCAAGTTCAATCAATTTCATTTTGCAGTGCTTTAAATGTACATAACATATATAGGCTAAAAACAGATCACATAAAAACAACAGCTACAAAAACATTACAACAGCGCTAAACAGGGCAACATTAGAACATATGCTTCAAATACATAATCTTCACCATCCTCAGACCTGATGTACTTGTTCAGCTTAAACACAGTCAGCCCTCCTCTGCAGTAAGCAGTATGAAGACCAGCTAGAAGTTACCTCAGGTAACTTCTTGGCTCATGAATGAGTTTGAGTTTGAGAGTGTTTCTCGGTGGACCACTCATCCACCAAGAAATTGTGGATAAGTTTCTCGGTGGTGCATTGGAGAAAGCAGTTGGTTATCAGCTCTGGAGACCCGGGTTCAAGTCAAGTCTAAAGTATTGATGAGATTTTGAAAAGCAAACGATGTAACGTGGAATGTCAATTCTAACCCCAGACAACATCCTATGTGTTCCATCCACCAGCGCTCTGGAGACCTGGGATCACCTGCTGCTGAGGGGCTCTCCAATTGAAATATCAAGTATAATCTTTGACCAATCATACGTGGTGTCTTAGTGGCCCAGTGGAGAGAGCTGTCATTTATCGTCTATGGAGCCATAGGTTCAAGTCCGGCTGAGGGTGTGCTCGATGGAAACATAATGTAATGATGACTTTTTGGAAAGAACGATGTCGTTTGACTTGTAAAGTCAAGTGTGACCCCTGACCAGTTCTACCACCGAGCTGGCATCTCAGTGGCACAGCGGAGAGAGCAGATGGTTAACTGCTCTCTCCAAAAGGGGATTTGGGGAGTACACAGGTCCATTATGTAGGGTGATGCTGTGCCATGGATGGATTTGAATGTCAGGATAAGGGTTTTTAATTCAATATGGAAAGAGAGTGGTAGCCAGTGCAGTGATGCCAGGATCGGGACGGTGTGTTCATGTTTCCGCTGTCTTGAATGTACAGCAGCTTCTGGAGGCTCCTGCCAGGAATCCAGATGAGTGCGGTGCAGAAGTCCAACCTCCAGTTGACAAAGACATGGACAGGCTTCTCTGCTCCAGGTAGGGTCAGGGTGGGGCAGAGTTTGACGATGGTTTTGAGGTGGAAAAGGGAGGTATTGTAGAAGTGTTTGATATGGATGTGGAAGCCAGGGAGGGGTCAAAGTTGATGCCAACGTTGGGGACCGAGGAGGAGAGGGGCAGCGGGCAATGGTGAGTGGGGTTATGGGAAAGTGTTGGACTTGGTGTGGGGTGCCAATGAGTAAGTCAAGTATAAACTCAATTTGGATTATAGGCAGTGTCCTGGTGGTGCAGTAGCGAGAGCTGTTCCATTCTGGAGACCTGGTTTGACTTTCTCCAAGGTTGGTATTGTGTGAATGAGGATGTTTGAGTCCATCCATCCCCCGTCTATAACCTGGTCAGAGCTTATATCTGACATGCATGTGACATTGTTAAATTTCTAAAATTATATTTTGATGGAGGAAGCCCTCTGCGGGAATGGAACCCATGTCTCTGGAGTCAATAACCAACAGCTCCCTCTGATGTGGACGGAGACTTTAATTAACATTAGAATTCATACGACATTGTTATGTTTCCAAGGTTACATTAGGTTTCCATGGATACCGGCTTCAGTTGAACCCAGGTCTCCAGAGATGATAACCAACAACTATCTCTGCCATGCCACAAAGACATGAACCCAGATCTGCTGATCACCAACAGCTCTCGAATTCCCCACAAAACTCTGCCTACGATCTGGTCAGAGTTTATAATTGACATTACAATGCACATGACATAGTTTCCAATTTTTACTAAGGATTCCAAGGGGCATTCTTGGCGGGACATGAACCCAGGTCTGAAATGCTGATAGCTTCTCTCCACTGGAACACCAAGACCAGGATTATCATCTGGTCAGAGGTTATAATTGACATTACAATTCACATGAAATCATTACATGTCCATGCATTGAACCCAATAAGATTGATTTGTCATGGTCACATTTACAAAATAACCTACTTACTTTAAGATTCTGTGTAGAGCCCCATCAGGGTCAACAGCTCGCTCCGCGGCACCACCAAGAGGACAGCTATGACCTGGTCAGAGGTTAGAATTGACATTACAATTCACATGGCATCACTATCTCCAAAAGGACTTCATGCCCTTAGGTTTCCATGCAGAGCCCCCTATGGGACTTGAACCCGGGTCTCCATAGAAGATAGACAACAGCTCTCTCTGCTGCGGCCCGAGATGCTGACTATGCACAAGTTGGAGGTTATAATTGACATGCAACTCACATGACATTGTTACGTTTCAAAAATTACAACAGGTTTCCATGGAGATTGACCTCACCAGGAGTTGAACTCAGGTCTCTATTGAAATTATAACCATCAGCTTCAACAGCTCCTTCTGCTGTGGCACCGGTTAGAATTTACATTACAATTCACATGACATCTTTACATTTCCAAAACTATGTAAGGTTTCCATGAAGAACGCTAATAGTTGAACCCAGGTCTCCAGAAATGATAACCAACAGCTCTCTCCACTGCACCCCCTGTGGCGGAAGCTAACAGTAACATTCCAATTACAATTATAAGTGACATTCAAATTCACATGACATTGTTTGCTTTGCATCACAATGCATTAAACAAGGTTCCTGATAGGCTACTGTTCAACATTGGAAAACATACAAACTAAACATAATAATATAAACAACGGATGTTTTCTAACTACCTGAACTAATGATGAATTGCAGCATTATTAAGTGTTTATGATTAACGCGTTGTAAATAGTTTACGTACAGTACACGTAGGAAATCATTAACTTATGCTTAATAATTAATAATAATAAACCATCATCGCATAATGAACTGATTATAAATAGCCTACTAATGTTGTAGGAACAACGCTTTATAAATTATAAATTAACTATGAATTCGCTATCTACTACTACTTTATTAATGGTTCGAAGTTGCAGTTATTCTATAGTGCTAGCGACAAGTGTAGGGAAGAGCTTTGATAAGGCGGCATGGTGCCTCTTCGTTTCCCGGGTCTATGTCTCCGGTTTAAAATGTCCCAGGTCATTTTTCTCCCTGCCACTATTCAGACAGGGTCCCGTTAGCTCATTGTTATTCTGCCCGAGAGAGTGAGTGAGTGAGAGAGTGAGGGGGATAGCGAGGGAACGAGCTAAATAGAGAGAACATTGTCAGGGCATGAGAGGTAGGGAGGATGGGATGGCTGAGGTTTTTAACGGCAGGAAAGTTGCCGGTGCATTTTTAGGGCTTGTTGCTGATTTTCTAGCCGGGGTGCGAGCGTGAAGGCATGTTGATAATCGGCTCAATAATGAGAAGAGGTACTGAACGGCACCAAATAACTGACCCCGATTCCTGAGACTAAAGGAGAGGCAGGGAGAGTGTAAAGAGAGGGAGAATGAGGGCAGGCAAAGGGGTGGAGGGGTCTGAGATTTAGTGCACTGGTGGATGAAACAACCCCCCACTAACGAAGGGGGAAAGTAATAGAAAGAAAAGAGGGGGGTGTTCTACGTTGCGTTTAACAGTCGCACAGCAACTTTGTTTCCAACAATGACATCTGAAAAGGTATGTGGGTTTTTGCAATTTTCAAAGATTGTATCATATGTTGCCACGTTTTTCGGTTGAGTTGAAATAGTTTTAACTCATTTGAACTCAACAGGTAGCCTAGTAGAGGCGATATCGCCCGATGGCAGGGGACTTTTGGTCCACGACTAAATTTATTTAAACAATGTTTAGAGTCTATGGCCTACCGTTTTCAGCATTGCATCTCTAAATTGCGAAATTCGGTTGAATTTGTCAATCAACTGTAGAATAATTTATTTTCTCGACAACATCAACTTCATTAGTGGTGGGGTACTATAGCATATGATAGGCCTATGCTTTCATGTATTATTCACGATTGTTGATTGAGTTAAAGGGATTACTCTAAATAATGAATATTTGGCCTTACTCTTCAAAAACAATAACGCATTATGCAAACATAATGCAACCTTGGCATAGATAATATGTGATTCTTCAGATGTGCACAGTTGGGAACCACATAGTACTCTACTGTATCACATGGAGAGAAAGGTTGGCACATTAATCCATCGTAACCTGCTTAACATCAAATTAATCTGCAACATATCGTGGAAAAGCTAATATTGTGGAAAGGCGCTCTTGGTGCTCGGGGGAAATGTTTTCTTCGTGCCAGTCGTCATTACTTGATATGGCTCAAAGTGTTCCACGTAAACTTGCTGTAATAACAAAGGGGAAGCCGTAGTAGGATGAGCCATTTGTCATTGCAGCCATGCTGGAGTTCCTTCGACCCTGGAGCGCTTTCCTTCATCCTCCTCTTTGCCAAGGAATCAAGGAATTGTGGTGTCCCGTTTATTTAGTGTCTCGAGACATGGAACACCGCATTGTTCTTATCTTAAAACGTGGGGCTGCCCGTGCACATGAATCTAGGAAAAATATTTGGGTTCCCTCAATGCTTGGAAGAGATATAGGAATTGGCAGCAGAGACACTAAAGTGATCCATGTGAAACAGGAGCTTGGAACGAAAACAATTGACTGAAAGAAAATAAAATTGGTATAGGCTATTATTCATTGTTGTACGATTCGTTTATTGTAAATATCAAATCAATTAATCAATTAATCAATCAATTAATAATCATGTTTCTTGTCAACCCCGGAATGCAGTGTTCAAGCAAAATAGCAGCTTAATAGTGTTCCCTACAGAATGGTCCTTCTTTTAGAGTTTGTGTTGTGAGCATTGCCCTGAGAAAGGGACATCTCTATGTGCATGGATCAATGGGGACCTCCACACTAATGCTGCCTACATGAGAAGCCTACCAATGAATGCCTTTGCATGCCCGTCTCCTCTTTAAATGTTGGGGGGCTTCAATAAGACCTGTGCTTTTGAGGTTGTTGTGCTTTTTGTGGCCAATTTATGCACTAATGCACTATTTTTTGTCATGTTCAACTTTTAGTGGGTTGCTGTTGTTTGAGTTTAGAACCGGGGAGGACAACAACAACAACAACAACAACATATTCATATCTTTAAAAACAAAGAGCAACAGAGGAACCATGTCTCGCACTGAAGAGGTCAACAAGATGACAGAGAATGTCTATAAGGTAAGGTGTTTCGGCCTGTGTAGTGTGCCGTGACAAACTCTGTTGTCAGGCAAGGGCCCACACTTGTGTTGCCACAGATTTTATTTCTGCTGAATGGTTTTCAAAGTGGATGCTTCTAAAATAAAGTGATGGTGCATGTGCTTGCAGGGGATCCTGGACCAGTTCAATCCCAGTTTAAAGAACTTTGTAACCATGGGGAAACACTACGAAAAAGCCTTGATGGGTGAGTGACACATGGTTCCTGAAAAACCTTTCTAAATTCAAACCAATGATAGAATCCTACATCTCGTTTCTGTTGTTAGCTCAGATTTGCATGGTATACAGTTGGGTGAAGACAGGGCTGTTTGTCCCACTTTTAGCCAGAGAAGCTTCATTAGAAGTGCTGTGTTCCAGCTTCTCATTAGAGCCTACAGAGGACCATTGTCATACCCTCTGTAACCCCTTTCACACCCCGGCCAAAACCTGGGAAAGACCCGCATTCGCTGTGAAATGGTGGATCTGCAATAAAGCAAACCTCAGCTCAGTTCGCAGCCACATGCTGTAAAGAGGGTTTTGGTACAGGGAACCCATTTGGTTAAGATCTGAAGCCGTGCTACTATGAAGTAAATGATTATTTAAAAATAGTTGGTGCTCTGTGTGTCTATCAGGTCACAAATAAAACAAAGTGATTTGATGAAAATAAAACAACGGTATAACATTTTACATCTACCACAACTACAGTTGTAGCTCTTCACTGTAAATATGTAGTCCTCTCTTTAATAACATTAAATACCAACAAGTGTGCTCAGCTGTGACATTTATGGAAGGAAAGTTTCAGGCCCGACAACAAGGTATTTTCCTGTGACCTAATTCTGGTCTTAACAGGGTTTAACCTGTGTTCATAGTCCCTGTTGGTACACAGGTTTCTGGTATGAAATGGCTTTTATTCAGCTAAAAATGTGCTCTTTTCTTCAGGAGTGACAGTGGCTGCCAAGGGCTACTTTGATGCTCTCGTGAAACTAGGAGAACTTGCAAGCGACAGCCAGGGATCTAAAGAACTGGGTGAGTGGAGGAATGGGCAGGAGGAGTAGGATGATGTGGACAAATGAAATGAGACAATACATAGTAGAGATAGAGAGACAAAGGCAGAGATAGGAAGAAGATTATCTTGTAGTTCAAGACAGGATGAAATGCAGAGCGAGATAAAGAGAGCGAGGGAGAGAGTGAGATGTAAAAAGGGAAAGAGAACTGAAGTAGAGAGAGAGAGTAGATTCATTGTTGGGAGATTAACAACACCACATGATCTCATTGTAATGCTGAAAACAGCGGGGGTGGCCGGAGAGAGAGAGAGAGAGAGAGAGAGAGGGAGGGAGGGAGGGATGCCAGACATCACAGACTACTGTGCTGTATGGGGGAAGGGGGAGAAATAGATGGAGGGAGGGATGTGGAAATAGACTTACAACTCACAGCAGGGCGGAGGAGGGACAGATTCAATCAGTGCAAACAGTTGAGATATTGGACAGTGATGTACGGATGTGAACTCATAAAATGTTAATAATAATCCGTGGTATTTTACGTTTTTTAGACCTATGGCATATATCTGTGGCACATGTTCCTATACTGTGAAAAGGCTGTTTCATAGCACAACAATATCAGGCTTAGTTTGTTTCATGTATTAGGCTCTTTTCTATGTTTTTTATGTAGGGCTGAGATCCTAGCCTACTTTACTCAACTGAACTGTTGGTCGGTACTTTTGTTGACTTTAGTGTTTTGTACTGTAGTTGGCTGCAGTCTACTCTATTAAAACCTTTCTTTTAATGTCATCTAATTGATCACATCATTCCAGGTGACACACTGTTTCAGATGGCTGAGGTCCATAGACAGATTCAGGTGCAACTGGAAGATGTGGTAAGTGTGTGTACTGCTGTAGTCGTTTTTTGTTTGTATCCATGTTTTGTTAATAGTGTAGACATTAACACGTTAGTATGTTGTATGAAATCATTTATATGGATCTGATTCCTCCACAGTTAAAGCTGTTTCATTCTGAGCTGCTGGCCCAGTTGGAGCAGAAGTTGGAGTTGGACATCAAATACCTTACAGTGAGTGTTCTAGCTTACATTACTTTTAGACATGACTCAAACATCTCAGCATTGGCTTTACTTAAGCAACAGTTGATTACAGGTGAGTTTAGTGTTGGGCCTGTGTAGTCCTTTACAACTGATGTCAAGTGGTTAAAACAAAAACCCTCTTCATGAACACAACCTTGTGTGGCTTGCTTGGCTCCCTTCCTCCCTTCTTTCCTTCTCTCTCAGGCTACATTGAAGAAGTACCAGAGCGAACGCAGGTCTAAGACTGAGTCTATTGAGCGCTGCCAGTCCCAGCTGAAGAAGCTACGCAGGAAGAGCCAGGCCACACGTCACCCCAACAAATACGGAGACAGAGAGATGCAAGTAAGAAGGAAACCTATAGAGGACAATGATATTTATATGAGAGCGATATTTCTGTAATGTTTGGCACTGTATAGCATGCATGCACATGGGCTAACTCCTACAGCTGTTGAGATAACAAAGTGGCCTATTGTGTTAAGTGCACAGAAATAATCTAACACACACACTTAATCAGCATTATAAGGGGTTACTTAAACACCATGGTCACTTTGTTTGGTTATGGGGCACTCTGAATGAGATTAAAGGACAATCCGACTCAGCGGATTTTGTACAAATATCAAAGCCACTGAGTGAAAGTTATTTATTTAGAAGAAATGTGGCTCGTTTAAGAGGTATAGCCGTATTATTTCTCATTTGGAAGTGGCGGAATTGTAGAATTGAACAGCCTGGTTAATTCAGAGGAAAGGTCAAATGCTTGAGGGCAAATATTTCATGATTAGTATTTTGTTACCGTCACTTACAGGCAGGAAGTGGGTCACAGTTTCCTCAATGTGTAATCGTTGAGCTTGTCCCTTTCCCTCACCCTGCGATTTAAAGGTCACTCTTTGTTTTGTAAAGTTTATTTTTGTTCTAGTTGTACTTATGGTTTCTGACGTGCATGGACATAACACAACATGTTTTTGTATTGAAACATCCAAAATGCGAAAAAACTTGATCCAAAACGTTTTTCTCCCAGTTTGTGGAGCTGATGAGCCGTCGACAGTTGGAGCTGGACACTCTGGTTGCCGTGGGATACAGATCTGCGCTAACTGAGGAGAGAAGAAGATACTGCTTCCTGGTGGACAGACAGAGTTCTGTCACCAAACTGCTCATCAACTACCACTGCAAGGTGACACCATAAGCAGAACCATTATTTATTAATTATTGGAGTTGGACTCTTCACACTGTGTGCTGGTGCATGAGTTAATGACTTGTAATACTCCTTATTCTCCAAGGTCAGGGAACTTCTGTCCCAGAAGTTGTCGTCTTGGCAACAGTCCTGTTCCCAGCCCACCAAGCTTCCAGAACGGGCCCTGAATCTCTTACGCCACACGGCTCCACAAACCTCCGGGGCGGCAGGGATAGCGGAAACTCTGCGGCACACAAAACTAGGCTCCTCTCAACCCGAACAGGTGACGGAGCAGTGTTTCATCATGCTTTGGACTTCTTCTGATCGACTAATGACCATGTTCATGGATATTTAATATCCAAGAGATGTATTCCACTCCATGTTATTTATACACAACCACAGACCCTTTGACATTGAATCATTGTTGATGTATCTCCATTCTCCCTAACGGCCAATCAGAGGCTGTCTGTTCAGGAAGTCCCGCCTCTGTCGAATGGAGACTCCAATCGCTCTCAGCAGCAGCAGCAGCAGCGTGGCCTCCCCCCCTCCTCCTCCCAGAGTGACAGCCCTCTACCGCAGGGCTCCCCTCAGATGCCCCGCCCCCCGGCCGCCTGCGACGGAGCCTCCGGTGGTGAATCCCTAGGAGCGTCCCCCCAGCACACCAGCACGCCGCTTGGCTTCTCACCCGGCCCATGCCCCGAAGGCAGCAGCAGCCAGGGTACCTCCACGCCCACCAGCGCTGCAGGCAGCTCCTCCCAGCAGAGTCCTCTACTCCTGGCCACCGGCACCTCCAACCTGTCCCCGTGCCTCATCCCCTCCACGGTGCTGTCCCTCAGCCAGGCCCCCTCCGCCCTGAACTCCATGCAGGCCATGACCCTACCCATCGCCCACAGTGCGCCCCACAGCCCCCCACTGCCCCACAGCGCGCCCCTCTCCCGGGCCATGACCCCCATCCATTTGATGCACCAACAGGCAGGATCTGGAGTAAGCCAGGTTCCCTCGCTGAATCCTCTGCTGATGAAAGCCGCCGAGATGTACGCAACATCCACCCTGCCGTTGCCTAGGAGACCTGTCAGTGAGATGAGACTGGGTGGCTTTCAAGGTAAGATTTTATCACTTTGGGTGATTAAATCTGTTGTATAACCCCTGGTCCTGACTAGCTCAGCTGGTAGAGCATGGCATTAACATGCCTAGTGTTTTTGGTTTTTAGGTTAAATGTAGATTCTATGTAGCGTTGCAACAGAATGACCTGATCTCCTTTCCCTCGCTGCTATGCAGGCACCAGTCTGCCCAGAATGATGCAGCTTTCTGAACCGATGCGTGTGGAAGCCATGTTTGCGCACACGCCTGCAGGATCCGAGGGCAGTGCAGTGGGTGGGGCCTGCTTACTTCACTTTCTGCCCAACGATAACATTACCCTGCTAATCTCCGAGCCAAGGGATGGCTGGCACTACGGTCAGAATGAAAGGACTGGACGGTAAAACATTGTGCAAACTGTATGTCCGCCTTCGTAATGAACAGGACGATAAAAGACCTCTCACATCTAACATCTCAAAATGATCTCCCTCACAGAAAAGGCTGGTTTCCATACTCCTACACCCAGCCTCATGCCAACAACATCGACAACCACGGGAGCAGGTTAGTGCACAGGAGAAACACTGTCAGCCCTTTAGGAAACATGTCACTCTAAAAGGTTTATCCATGGCTAATTGATCTCCCGTATTCTTCCCCCTACAGCTCCCTCCTGCTATCTAAGGCCAGCAGTGGCAGTGCTGGCCAACTTGACAAGCTGGTGTCGGCGGGCGTGCCTGCCTTTACCCCCGAGTCAGAAGAAGAACGTTCCCTTCCCCCCCAGAGGGTTAGCACCTTCCGCCCACGCCCGTACAGCATGGCCGACAGCCACAAGGTCAGCTTGAGGCCCAGTGGCGCCACTCAGGGGACGGGGGAGTGGATGGGGCCCGCCCACCGGCCCTCTCTGTCCATGCTGATGCAGGAGGTAACGACGCCGTAGAATAGCCTAGCCTCGCCTGCCAAACACCCAATCAATGCTATGCGATTCTCACATTCCTATCTCTCTGTGATCATAGCTCTCTTCAGATTTGGCCTCTCCTCCAGCCTCCCCTACCAGGTAGATACATGCTTTATAACCCTTTCCTGAAAGGAACGCCATGCTGAATGCTTCTCCACTGATCAGGAAATAATAACAATGCTATTATATCTATAGGATTAGTGTTAGTCCATGCAAGGTGTGATAAAGATCATTTAGAGATTATCTATCCTTTTAGATATTTGTAAATGTGGTTTATGTGTTTAGAACTATCCATTATCATTTTGATTTTGATTTTTTTTTTCAGGACAAATCCGTTTGCTCACGTCAAACTCAGGAGGACGGTAACCAATGACCGCTCTGCTCCCATCATTGAGTAACATGTGGGATACAGCAGGAGATGAAGGAAAGGTTACAAACATACAGGGGTTCTCATGGAACTGATGTCAAGCCTTTTCTTAATACATTTTTAAGTAAAATTTGTGTGATTATTTAAAATTATCCTACTTTTAGATTCTACATTTAGATTAAATTAGATGGACATATGATATATACATCATATGTCTGGATAAAGGCAAGAAAAAGTCTTCAAATTAAAATTCTTAAAACAAATTAATATCAAAAATAAATGAAAAAATGGTCACCCTATTCTGATCGCTAATCTGATTATAATCTGATTCAGTAACCACGGTTACAGTAAATATAATAAACGTATTATATTGATCATGATTCTATTTGTAAAGATCCAGTATGACAAAGTTGTAGAAACTAAGATCAATGTAACATTTATTCACGTTGGTAAACATAGGTGTCTTGAAAAATGGTTGTGTACACCTGAAGTAAAAAGGCAGTTGGACTACTGTTCAATATAACTTTCTGTGTATTACTTAGTCTGTTAATTTTTTTTTTTTTTTTTAAATCGTCAAATTAATTAGGGGACAGGCTCCTAATAGCAAAATCTATATTTAAAGCCTTTTTTCTCCTTGACAATGAAATGTCACAGAAGGACAGGTTCCTCATTTATTTTATTGTACTTTCAAAGTAGCTGCCATGTTCTTTATGGATCAAACTACAAATATGCAATCCATCCCATCTTAAAGATGCAATCTATCCTTTTTGCTTGAAAGTAAACATTCTCATTTGCATTCACAATTTATAGTTAACACTGTGCATTATGTTTATGTTGTGCCTTTTAAACTTGCCATCATATAAAATGGGCATTAAGTGAAACTAATTTAGTGATGTGTATCGCATTGATAATGACACCTCAACATATCTGCTTTGTTCTGTCACACTAGTTGTACTATTTGTCAAAGTAAAGGTCTTTATATAATATTTGAATAGGCAACTTTGATGGAATTCAAGATTTTGTGAAGGATAGGGAAATTGATTTAGTGGTTTAGTTGGTTTGAGGGAACTGTGAATGGTTTTACACAAACTGTTCAGAGTACAATAATTGATGGTTGTTGGATAGTTTCTTTAAGAATGGGCTACGGAGGTGAAGGTTTAAGGAAGAGGTTAGGTCATATGTGGCAGAATTTCCAACACAAAGTCATTGGGTCTTGTTGGTTCTTGATTCATCTTATGTACAAAATGAAGATCTACAAAACATCTAGATAGACAGCTTAATGTTTACCTGTCAGAACCTTTTAGAGAGATGCCAAAGCCAAGGATTATGAAAAGGATTGTTTTCATATCGAAATGTAACTTTGAAAGTTGATGTAGGAAGTATATGGAAAGTTGATCAGTGTCTGAGCAAGGGTTAAAAGTAAACAAGAAAATATTTGTGTATGATTGTGCTCACCTGGATTTGATTTGATTTGTAAATTAGGATGGTTTATGTTCCTTTTGATTACTGTATATTGTGTGTATATTATGAATGCTGTCGCATTTAACACCGGTCACCATGGCTTACATATATATCAAACTAGAATTTCAAAATATATAATTGTGCCTGGTTTGTATTTTTCATTAATGCTGCTAAAGGTATGATTTCTCAATCACCACCTTTGGGTTAAGCAAAATATTGATTTATTGGTAAAGAAAATTGTATTCATGTTTGCCTGTTTAGAAATCATTGAGGTGTTTTATATATTAGACGTTTGAAATTAAATTAAGGCTATGACAGTACCTGCTATCACCACCACCACCAACTGACCAGTTCTGCACTTCATCTTCTTTAAATTCCTCAAATGTATTTTTTTAAGTTCACTATTGAACCTTCAGTATGTGAGATATTACTTGGAAATTACAGTAGCTTGCATACTGTGCCATATAGGTCATTTCAAATCTTTAGTTATCGTAAATGGCATTATTGCATGACCTGGAAATCAAAACATGGATTTTCTGAGCAGAATCAACAGAACAGCATTTGATAACATGACCATTTGTCTCATACATTTCAGAGATGCTCGACTAGCAGAGGCTAATTTTCCATTTTATGCTAAATATCATTGTCAAGAATATAAGAATGTATTCCTTCACACAAACATATTTCCCAGACTTAATAAGCTTCCATAAACATGCTTAATACACTATGCCTAATTGTTTTCAGTCCAATTGTAATTGTTTTAATTTGTTTTAATATGGTTTGTTATGAGCGCTAAGCTAATTCCATTTATCAAACTAAGCTTTTTTTCTATAACGGTCTGGTTCAGTGGCTTGCTAACATTAGTCCTGTATTTTTATTGTAGTTTAGACACTAATCAGCAGTTTTATAGAAGCAAGCAGTGCCTCTGCTTGCTTCTATAAAGCAAGCAGAAGCGTTCTACCAAGTTAATATATTTACTACCTTTTCTACCCAGTTAACATATGTGCAGCTTTAGTACATCAGCCTAATAATGGATGAATATATTGCTCAAAGTAAAATGAACAATTTCTTAATTTCTAAATTATATTCAATTCCAATGGACTAGCCAGTCAATGTAATACTTTTTCAGTTACCTACCCACTGCAACACAGCAACTTTAAGAACTTGGATGACCATGCTTTTTGATATTTTCCTCCAAAGGCTGTCATTTCAAACAGAGCCCTGTAGGCCTACACTAGTTTTTTTTCCACACAAAGTATGAAACAAACATTATTTTGTTCCCCCTATAGACAGTTGAAAACTTATTTAGGTTGAATATGTTACAAATGAAAAAATGTAATCAATAAACATTTGTCAAAAAATCTGTCCTGTGCATGTTGTACCTTTTCCATATTTAATCACTTTGTTTCAAGAATCTTGGTTTCAGCACTTTCCAATAGATAATAATAATAATTAAAAAAAACATCTCAGTCATAATGGGATGAATGTGGCCAAATCAAAATACACAAGCAAGCACACAAACAATATTTATAGGATCATATTTATTGTGAGGAATTGCCAATAAAGTAGCTACATGGACAAAGAAAAATGTACAGTGTTTGTCATGCAAATATGTAGTTATAGCTTTTTAAGCCATTCCAAGTTTGGTCCTGCTTTGTCAGATGGATGTGCAGGGACATCAGGCATATTTCCATCATCTCGAACAGGAACTAGATACCAGAAAGAGTTTTTTTTAAATCGTGAACATGTGCACAGCTGAACTGCTTATTGTAGTAGCATGGAATGAAACAACAAAAATACAAATGTTTTGTATATAATATCAAGCAATCAAACATCTCAATTGGTTGCACAAATTAAATGTTTTGATCAGGGACAGGAAACCCATATATAAACGTCAACTATACAACGTAGGCCTATGTGTTTACCTGGGTAGTTGTATGGCACAGCCTGGTTCATCATCGCTGAATATTTGGTCAGGGGACTTACAAATGGTAATATAACCCCTGTAGACAACAATAAGGTTAAATACATCAAAATATAGATCAATACAATTCCACTTTCCTTCAGAAGTATTTGTTCATGTGGATGCATACAGTAATTAAACACACATTTGAACACCGGTCATCATGCTACCATTACTAACCTAAAAGCCCAAGTCCACAGGAAACCACAATAACTGGCTCCTTATTCCACGCGTTCTTTAGGAAAGCTCCAATCGCTGAAAAAAACAAACATTGACAGATCACTTTACGTTAGCTTTGGAAACGGAAGGCTTTCACCGTTCGCCCGGCGTCCAAGGTCACTTTTTTGTTTTTCATGATGAGTCGAGTGGTTCGACTTAAAACAATACCAAATTGTGTGTCCTTGTATTGCTGAAAGGCAATCACAATGATCTTGTATGTGGTCATTTAAATACATCATTACCCCTACTTAGTTGTTGATATGATATCGAAATGTACACTAACCCGCCATGTTCCCGGTGTAGTTCTCCCGACACGCAAGTGCTTGTGGGGAATGTATGCTCTACCCCCTACGTATATTTATTGCGACGTAGAATAAAACATAATATCAATTGTATTAGTTTAAATATTTCTTTTGTAATTAAGCTCTTAAAATGTGGGCTTCCCAATACGACTTTTCTTAAGATTGGAAGCTTATTCCAATTATACATAGTTACAAAGTAAATATGAGTTAAGTAAAAAACAAGGAATATGTATGTGATAGTATAACTTTTGGTAACTAATTGTTTAAAAAAATCACAAACAAAAAAACATAGACTAATATAATCTATGCTGGTTTATAATTGTGCACGCCATGAGCTGGTTTGGCTTGTTTACACTACACCGGAAGTCAATTCAACAAGGCTTGCAAAAGATCACGGCGCGAACGGAGGTTTTAGTTGGTTTTATGATTTGGGTTTAAGGCAATGTTTACGTTATCTACTGTTATACATACTCAAATACAGAGATGCTATGAAAACAGTCATCACGGGATTTAATCTGCTGAACAAAATGTACGTTGCTTTTTCGATTCAGTGTTAGCTGTTTGCTAGTAGTATTTTTGATGACACAGAGCTTGTCCAGGTCACGGAGTCTGTCCAGTTTCAGATTTCCGTGTTTTTGTTTATTTATGTTTAATATACCAGCTTTTCGTCTTCCTTAACAGATGATGGAGGATTTCTCCGGTTTGGCGCTGCCGCCTCTATTTGGAGGGCACATCCTGGAAGCAGAGCTGGAACCTGCTGGTGTCGAACTAGGCCCAGGAGAGGTAACAACACAATCCTACCTCGTCCAGTGACATGCTTACATTAGTCCTATATCTATGCAATTACCAGGGTATTTCCTGTAGTACCAACCCCATACCAAAACGCAATTGTAACCATTATCCGTTGATGCAGAATCGCAATGTAAGGTTTGGTAGTGTAAACCTATAAAACATTGGTTTCTCAGAAGGTGTTGTGGGGTTTGGCTTACACATAATGTGTACTACTACCCCATTAATATTGGTATAGAAATAAGATACCAAAAGGAAATATCTTAATAACTCCCCTTGTATTATTTTAGCAGGTGGAACTGGGCCCAGGAGACAGTGAGGTGTTGGATGGAGGAGTGCATGAAGATGAAGAAAAGAGAGCCCTTGATAAACGGAAATATATGGCTTTGAATAAGAGGTGCAAAGATATTGAACAGGTTTGCAAAGTGCTTAGCATGCATGCAATGCATTTGATTCATGTTATATGTTTACTTGATTAATGCATGTAAATGTAACATGCATTCAATCCTAATTTGTAATCTTCCTGTTATCTTCCCTGGTCAGGTAAATCAGAAGATCCTTGGTCGCCTACACCAAGTACAGAGATTATTACGGCGCATGAGGAAAGAGAGACGGTATTTATCTTCAATTTTTTTATGATTATACAATTACGTGACATATTATGAAAATGTTTATTTCCTCACTTAATGGAATAACTCTTAACCCCATAAGGTTCCTGATGAAGACTCTTGATACTCATGGGGATGATTACAGGAATTCTTACTTGACAATACATCTAGAGGTGAGATCTGTTCAATAGACACGTGGGGCACAGTGTGGCAGCTAGGGCGTTTGACTCCCAGGTACTGGGTTCGATACTCAATGTCCGCAGTGTACCTGTAGGCATCCTAGAGTGAGATGCTTAACCCCCAAATGACGTGGTTCTCAAGTATATATTACATCTACTTTAGAATTATAGATGCATATCTGTAGGTTCAAAATATTAAAATCAGACAAATATATTATGTCTTTATTGATGGCTATCGTTGAAATTCAAAATTCAACTATGTTTTTCTGTCTCAGGATGAGTCCACTGTCCCTTTAGAATCAGCTGCTGGACAGGAGGTGGACCGGATTAATGGTGCGTCTGGTACTGCAGCACATCATGGAGCCGGACCAAAGAAGAGGAGACATCGCATTCCAAAGCAGGAGAAGGATAAAGACCCACAGGTAGGGGAAGAATCTTTAGAGATATTTATTGTTAATAATGATGACAATCATAATAAGAATGCCTTTTTTATAGTATTTTCTGAGTACTCAATTGATAACTTGGAATTCACAGTTTGCAAAGATCCACATCAGGAATCATAGACATGGTGTGAATCTATGCAGAGCTGCCTGCATCTATATAAGGCATGTTAACATGTATAAAAAGGGCAGTATAGCATATCTGACCCCAATGTACATAAACTGAGAGCAATTCCAGAAACGGAATTGCGAGACCGAGTCTGTTCTGAGGATAATATGTTGAAAACGCAATGTATATCGATGTGAAAAGATGTTGCAAAATCACAACAGAACAAAAGTTTGGTAGTTAATGGGTCATGGTGTGTTCATTTTTTTAATTATTTGATTAACTGTTAACTACGCTTTCATTCACCTTACAGACTGAGCCTGATATCCCAATGTTGGATGAATCACCTTTTGGAGAAATACCAAGTCCTACTCCACTGTCTCACTGACGAGAGGTCCTCTCGCTAGAATGTGTGATTGTAAAGCTAAGATGCCCCATATTCAGCCAGGTTTTGTACTTGACTAGTGGTTACTTCTTCCATTTGGTTTTCTTTGTGTATATATATTTTTTATTAAAATGGATTTATGCCCAACATATTTCTGCCATTTGTGTTGATTTATGTCTACAAGCAGGTAATTGTTTGCGACAAACCATGTTAAATGAAGTACTGTTACATAAGATTGGGGTTATTATGTTATCCTTGTGTTATGTACTTGGCCTGTGAATCTTTGTTTGACCTAACTAGGGCAAATGTCAGACTAGGTAAAGCAAGTTATTTATTTATGAAAAATAATAATTTGATTAGAATATATTGTTGACTGCAGATATTCTCATCATACAAAGCAGCATCCAATTTGTCACTAGCGTTAGGGTAGTTTTTCTTGGGCAAGAAATGTTACTGCCCTGATTTTACACATTTGTGTAAGACACTGTTTTGGGTCACTTTCAAAGTGATTTAAAAATAATTTGTTAAATATTTTAAAGAAAAAGCATCTACAATCTCAAATAACGTTTATTTGAAGATATCTGATTGATGACTGAGATAAGTAAATGGACTAACTTAATCATTTTGTTGAGGTTTATTCCGGCGGATGTTTCCAAAGGAAAATGGTCAGATCTATCCAATCATAGCTGCTAAATAGCACTTAGGGCGGAAACCAAACTTGGAGGTGTGGTTAAGCTACCGTCCATCTTTAGCTAGAGTACAGCGAGTTTATCGAAAAGAAAACAAATTTTGGAAGTAAAGAAGACGTGTGGGAAATAGTTTGGGCTATAATTGAAAAGAGAAAAACGAAAACCCAGACCCTAGGTAAATGCTGGAAACAAATGTGCATCTAGATGGTCTGGTTGAGCCAGTTTCCCTTATTCCTTAATTTTGCTACCTTGCTAGCTAAGCCGCTAGCTAGTATTGTATGCAATTGCTAGCCTGTTAGCAATATTAGCTATTGGGTTGGCGATTGGCAACGATGATAAATGATACATTTCACAATGCATCAGACACAATTAAAAGGCAATATTTCGACCCAAATTACTGTTGCAAGAATGTGTAATGAATCAACCAATCTGTACTTAATAATCGTTTAGCCATAATCCAACTACTATCGAGCGTAATGGACTGGCTACACTGGGTAGCATTAGCTAAGCACCGTATACAAGGTGCATTCGTTGACAAGTATGCATGACAAGCGTCACTGTAAATTGCACGTTTTATGGTATCGTACGATATGGATGGCGATTTAATAAATACACTCTGGAAGGGTCAATGCTTTGCACAATGCTAGGCAACATGAACACTGCTCCACAACAACCCACGTTAACGTGAGATCAATCCTCTTGGTATGAAGCGTGTCCACAGATAAGTGCTGACGTTTCATCGGTCTTAAACATAATTCAAAGTTTTAAATGCTTTTCCCAGCTAAAGCTGTAACAGACGGAATGTGGACAGTGTCGTAGTGAAAGCCATGGCTGACAAGAGAAAACTACAAGGTAAGTCAATAGCACAATGATGTTGCCTGGAGTCCTTACTTCCCACCACGCTCTAATTTTTACTACGAAAACCATAGGCGCTGCATGACTTCTTCTGGTACAGGATTTAAGGGGTTTATTCAGGATCATCTCTTTGATCTCTACAGGTGAAATCGATAGATGTTTGAAAAAAGTAGCAGAAGGTGTAGAGCAGTTCGAGGATATTTGGCAAAAGGTGAGGTATTAATAATGCATGCAGTTTTTTTGTTTCCACAATTGTACATTTGATTTGCAAACTTGAGCCAATGTGATTTTTAATTGCCACAGCTTCACAATGCAGCCAATGCTAACCAGAAGGAAAAATACGAGGCAGACCTCAAAAAAGAGATTAAAAAACTGCAAGTAAGAGGAGTTATCACCTATGGGATTATTTTGCTTAATTTGTTTATTTTATAAACTACGATGTGTATATCCATCTATAAAATGTAACCACGTGTCCTCTTTGCTCCTGCCCAGCGACTTCGAGATCAGATAAAAACATGGGTGGCCTCAAATGAGATAAAAGACAAAAGGCAGCTAGTCGAAAACCGGAAACTCATAGAGACGGTAATGATCTTCTTTCATTCATCACCAAATAGATTTTTGTGAAATAAGTACACAAATCAGAACAAATTGTCTCATCCGCCATTATGTGAATTGTCTCTTCTCAGCAAATGGAGCGCTTTAAGGTGGTGGAGCGGGAAACAAAAACAAAGGCGTACTCTAAAGAAGGCTTAGGACTTGCCCAGAAAGTAGATCCAGCTCAGAGGGAAAAAGAGGAAACGGGCCAGTGGTTAACGGTAAGGTATTCCGTCAACATTGGTCTCTTGGCTGCACTTTCCCGTCAGCGTTGCTTCCACAAACACAGCAGGGAAGTGTTATTGCAAAACTGGAACTGTATTTGTAATTGCATGTGACAAAAACAAGCAAATTGACATCATTAGTAAAATGTTTAATTAATAATACTTTTTTACTAACAATGTCAACCCTCGTTATGTTGTTATTGTAGTTAAATAACAATTGTTATTGTAGCCACAACTCTGTGCAGACTGTGATTCAATAATCAAATATTAATTCTTGGATGCATTATAATATGCAAATAAGCTGTTATAAATTGTTCACAATATGAGGTCAGGCACGTTGGACTTAACTGGAATAGCTGTGCACAACTATTGCCCTCACTTTCACTTCCGATGTGTTCCCCTGCAATGTAGAATACGATAGACACTCTAAATATGCAGGTGGACCAGTTTGAGAGTGAGGTGGAGTCTCTCTCCGTGCAGACGAGAAAAAAAAAGGGCGACAAAGAGGTAGGCGCTCCGTGTTCATCTCCTTTGCCACTGTAAGCCGAATGTTTTGAGAATATACCCTCAGTACAACTTTGGCCACCCTTCCTCCCAGAAGCAAGATCGCATCGAAGAGCTTAAGCGGTTGATCGAGAGGCATCGGTTCCACATTCGCATGCTGGAGACCATTCTGCGAATGCTGGACAATGACTCGGTACAAGTGGACTCTGTCCTGAAGATCAAAGACGACGTGGAGTACTACATTGACTCATCTCAGGACCCCGACTTCGAGGAGAACGAGTTCCTGTATGATGATCTAGATCTGGACGACATACGTGAGTCTATTGAAAAGACTGGCTGAAGGAGTTCAATTGTTCTATCTTAATGACACAAAAGTGTAATTTTTGTTTTTCTACTTACCCCATTGGCTGTCTAGCTCATGGCAAAATAATGCCCACTTTTGGTATAATGAGTTTCTTTGCAAGTAATTCAGCCACCCTACTTTTCCATTCATGTATTTGTTAGTGAACAAGGAGGTAAGGAGGTAAGTAACTCCCATACACCCAAACCTGCCTGAAAACCTGCTTGAGCTAATTGGAAAGAGAACATTGTGGGGATGCCTTCTCTTTTTGCATTTGCTATGCAGTCAATATGTTGAGCAAGATTAAAACAATTCTAATAATCTAATGGGGGTTTGGCCTCTTAGAGGGGGGCCTGTTCGGGATTAAATCTCAGTAAATAATCCTGCCTTTGCTTTTTTGTCTTTGCCACTCCTCGGCTTCTGCAGCGCTTGTAGCCACGTCTCCATCAGGCCAAGGAAATATTGAGGATGAGATGTTTCTCAACTCCAGCAGTACACCCACTTCCACCACCTCCTCCTCACCCATCCCTCCCTCCCCGGCCGCCTGCACTGCTGTAAGTTCATGCAATCCTCCCTTTGCTTGGGACGATTCCATCACTTTGGTAAGGGGGTAAAGGGTTGGGGTCTTTTTAAAATATGTTTGTGTGCAGATGAACATGATTTGAAAGTCACATTTTACATTTTATTGTATCGAAATCCACCAATGTGTTTGACAAAAGATAGGTTGTAGAGTGGATTGTCATGAGTCTCTTTCTTACAGGAGAACTCTGAGGACGATAAGAAACGAGGTCGGTCGACAGACAGTGAAGTTAGTCAGGTGAGGGGCATCTCATCTGTACTGTGTCATCTGGTTGGTCCGGTATAGTCCTTCTGAAAGGAAGCAATTAAGCAAAGCATTTTCACTGTAGGACCAAACTTATACCACAGGCCTCAAGCTTGTATTTATTTGACTCATCTTCCCTTTCCTCTGCGTTGTAGTGTTTTGCTGTGAAGTTGTCTTACTGAGGCCAACGGTCTTTTAATTTCAGTCGCCTGTGAAGAACGGCACTCCTTCCCTGTTGTCTTCCTTCTCTTGCTCCTCCACCTCTGGCTCCTCCTCCTCCTCCTCCTCGCTGGTGTCCATGGCGAGCATCGTCGGAGGCATTCCCGTGGTGCCCACGAGCAACAGCCTGATCGGGAGCTTCAGCAGCGCTGTGCAACAGCACCAGCATCAAGTGTTGCAGCAGCAGGCGCAGTCTGCAAACCAACAGCAACAGCCATCGCAAACCAAACCCTCAGTCCCCTCCAGCAACACCCCCAGCCCACCCAGCCACCCACTCCTACCAGTTTCGGCCCCCATCCCCATCCCCAGCACTCCCAGCTTAGCGGCGGCCCTCCCCCAACCCCTGCCATCCCCGGGGTCCGCTCCCTCCTCCAGTTTGGGACTTGGGCTGGGCCTGGGTTTGAGCAAAGTGGGCATCGCGGGGACCAGCAGTGCCAACCAAATGTCCGGTCTAGGCCTGAGCGGCATGCCTTCGGCGCTAAACACGATGGCGGGGCTCATTTCGGCGTCCACCCCTACCCCGTACGCTCAGGCAGCGGCATCGGGAGGCCTGGGCCTGAGCAGCACCACCCTGTCCAGTGTTTCCATGGAAAGCAGCACTTCCATCCCCACCTCTGGCTCCAGTGGAGTCACCACCAACGGCTCCGGCACAGGCCTTAGTTTACTGGGCTCGAGCCCGGCGCACAGCTCTCTAACCGGGGGCCTCCTCGGCCTGGTCCCCGGGCAGAACGTTGCCCCTGGGTCCTCACAGGTGACCCTTCCTCCCGTCAGCGCCGCTCCTGGCGGGGGCATGGGCATGCTGGGAGGCAGCGGTGCCAACGTTGGCGTGGTCGGAGGAGTAGTGCTCAACACGGCACCTGCCAGACCCCCCAGTGGACTCAAGCAGAACGGAACCACAAGTTAGTGGTTTATAAACTCTTTCTATGAATCACTAGTTATGCTTTCTGTGTATTGTATGCATTCCATCTCATTGTAGGATTGGTTGTCTGACTTCCGCTCTTGTCTCCTAGGTTACAGCGCGATAGTAGCAGAGAGCTCCACAGATTCCACTCTAAGCACACCGAGCCAATCACAAGGCAGCCAGCCTTCGTCGCTAACGTCCTCGACCAGTCAGCCGTGAGTTTACTCCAGCGTCGGCCGTCGCGCCGCCGTTGGTCTATAACCCATCACCCGTCCATTAAAAGAGTCCTTGTGTATTTATGGTTGTCCCCCGCTGTTGCTTCCTGGCCCCGCAGAATGGACAACGGCCCCAGCCTCATCAGCTCCATCACCCTGCCGCCCAGCTCTCCCTCCCCCTCCTTCTCGGACAGCACGCCCGGCGGAAGCAGTCTTCTGAACGGACCCCACTCCTACTCCCAGACGCCCGAGGTCCTCAAAGTGAGCAGGAGGGAGGATGGGTGGGCCGGGCTGCTCGGTGCATGGTTATGGGGTCTGTCAGATATCACACCACCACCACCACTACACACGCTACAGGATCAAATGTAACTCGGACACGGTGCATTACATACAGCGTTGTGACAGAGTCTACGTGTAAAGACCAGGATCACATTCTGAGGTTGCACCACTGCGGAGTGGGATGGTCAAATAAAAAAATGGGGGCTAACCACTGACTGCTGTCTAACACATTGGGGGAGCTTAAGGACATAGTGTGTCTATGTTTGGTATGATTGGTATTACCTGGAGTAAAATATGTTTTGGTTTAGGCCCACGCTTGCGATACCCCATCAGTTGCTCTTGCCTCTCTCTGTGAAAAAGAAGAAAACATGTTTTAATGCAATGCTAAACATGATCACATGTAGAAACATTTAAACATTGAAAAACAACATTTCAGATATAATCAGATCTGTAGTGCTAAAGAAATATTGAACATTTCAAACATACCATAGTACTGTATAGCACTAAGAAAATACACCAGCTTTGAAAATGAAAGACTTATTTGACCTCTCATGCATGTTTTTATTCCCATTCAAGGACCTTTGATTTGAAGGACTAATGAAGGCCCACATGTGATCTGATGCAAGGCATTGTGGGACTTATTTGCATAGCTCTCTCCATTGTAATTGGCCCATTCCAAACTCTCATTATGGGGGAGAAATTCAATTAGTGGTAGGACAGGGAGGGATCTCTACTTTTCCTTTCAGACAGCCCCTCTTCTGTGCTTTCATATCGCTCCCATTTCTACTTCCAGTCACATTCAAATCCCAATTAAAGGTACGCTTGAAGCAGGACAAAAGAAGGGCTGGGTGTTTTTCGCACAGAAGTGGGCGGTGGAAACATATATAAAACACACACACACACACACACTCACAAAAACCCACTTTTGTAACAACAAATACCAACGCACTCCAAAGATAAGATGATTAACATCACGCTAAGCTGCTTCAGGCCCCTTGTTGAGTCATTTCTTATTGACACCAAGGCCACCACAAGGGAAAGGGGGGGGCGGTTGTTATTCTGGCCTTGGTGACCACCACTGGGCCAATGCATCAACCTGTCTGGGTGAAGTATGGTTCCCTGATAATAATCCTCCCGACTCATCAATAGCTCGTAAATAACCAACAGTAGTAGGTGTCCCGGGTGAAGCGTGAAAAGCCTGATAGACGCGGAGAATCGCTATATCAGATCTCACACAAAGTGAACACAAACAACCACTCCGATCACAATGGGCAAAACATGAGCGATTTCACAGAAGGGAACAGCCAATGGGGCGACCCCCTATTTACAGAAGATTTGGCAATTACAGCCTTCCCCTCTCCCCGTCCGCTACCCTCCCCCATGCCTTTGGGGAGCTGAGCAAAGTCCACACACACAGATACACACGCACACACACAGAGCAGAGCACTCCTCCATGACCATCAGTGCTGCCTCCCCCCCTCCCCAAAACGCACATGCAGGCAGTCTGCTGTGAGAATAGGGAATACGGGGGCAGTGCACTGGAAATGTTAGCGAACACTGGATGTCAATGAGATTTTTTTTCTCTTCTCCCCAACCCTGATGTCTGCTGGGAGGGTGGTCTCCTGGGCCCCCTATAGACTGTGTAGCGGTGTAGTCCGCCACCGCAGGGATAATGTGCAGGGCTTATTCAGCATATCCATTAAACAGCAATATAAAGTATGTGTTGTGACTCAGCGGTGTTGGGGACAATTCTTCACGCACAAATTTGTCCCTTTCCATCTTTTTGGATAGCTAATTGCTAATAACTGTATTATTGTTTTGAATGTGGAATTTAGATGGTTATTGTCCATAATTGTGACATTGGGTTATAGTAGCAAATAATGTATGATTCTAATAGTACACTAATCTAATAGTGTGTATACTGTCATTCCATAATTGTAAAATTCTCACAACCAGCTTTGCAACCTTTGTCGAGGGAAGATCCATTGCGTTGATGGATCTCAACAACAGCGTTTCTACGTGGCCCCGCCCCCCATGCCCATATAAGGCCATGGCTGAACTACGCTCAGCTGCCATGTCCAAAGTCTCACCTGCTTTGGAACGCGACGAGAAGGCGCGGGTCAAGGATGTTTTCCTCGGGTTCCCACGTGTTGTATCTGTAAAAAAATTTAAAATATAAATATACGTGTTTAACAATGCTTATTTGGGGCCAATACGCGCTTGTCTGTTCTAGATAGGCTGTCGGGCAGGCCAACGTAATTAGGCTACTATAGCTACTATTGACCATTAGTGCGCGAGGTGGAATGGTCAGGTGCGCGTGGACTCCATATTTATGTAGGGTAATAGGCATATATCTAATGGGCTGCCTCTTCAAAATATTGCATGTTGGAGATGATGCTCTCAAATGAGCATCAAATGGCTGCTACAGCCTAGCTCTGCACACACACGATGGGCACGTCCCGAGCAGGCTACACTGCACGGACGAACGTAAGAAAATGTCAAATTGAGTCTGGTACGCTTCAAACGGCATAGAAACAAGTGTCTTGTAGCATCGAGTTCTACAGTCGGCCATTTTAGCACTACTGTCTCGCAAATTCGCTGGCAGAGCAGAAATAATTAAAACAGGATTACATGGCTGTGTCTACCCCCTTCCCTCGCATAAATTAGTGAAGGCATCCGTGGATACACTGAAACGCATACCAACCGCTCTTTCCAGCCAAAACACCAGTGCGCGCACAACCTCCATGATAGGCGTTAAGACCATAGCATAACTGCTGCAAAATAGAACAGTATATTCCCCTAAAAAAAAAACGTCTACATGTTACGAGTGTAATATTGGCATATCGTATATTTAGACTTACTTGGGAGACCAACCTCGCCACTTGACCAGGTACTCTATTTTGCCCTATGGGGGGAGGGCGAGAAAAAAATTGTAAGGCTTATTCATAGCAAAACAACAATCCAAACGAATCGCGCTTAATGTTTCGCCCGTCAACATACCTTGCGAATGCGCTTCTTTTCGATTCCCTCTACCGCAAAGACGTGCTCTCCGGCCGCAGGTAGCTCCATTCTCGTTTGAATCCGGCTGCAGCAAACGGAGAGTGAAATGTTGGCTACGTTCTGTCGATGCCTTCGCTCGATGCGTCCACAGGCTTGGTAGTTTTCCAGTTACTATAAGACCCCGCTGTATTCCCTCCTCCTCTCCTCTTCTCTCTGCCTCGCTTTTCGCCCGCTCTTTCTCTCTCTCTCTCTCTCTCTCTCTCTCTCTCTCTCTCTCTCTCTCTCTCTCTCTCTCTCTCTCTCTCTC
>JAOPJO010000008.1:3371507-3392100 GCA_027123675.1 Molva macrophthalma | reverse complement strand
ACACACACACACACACACACACACACACACACACACACACACACACACACACACACACACACACACACACACTCAGTCACTCAAAGTCTATTCCCACAGCAAACGGATGTGCATGAACACACACACTTACACAACACATGCAAGTGTCAAACATAGAAATATGAATGATTTACGAAAAACTATGCGTTTGTGTCTACGTATACGTGCGTATAGATGTGTGGTGTCAAGGTTTACAGACAGTTTATCTGACTATTGCTAATGAAGTGTGTTTTCTATTTGTATTTCAGTGGATACAACCGATACATTCCAGCTCCCATTATCGCCATGTAACATTAGGACGCTCCTCGGAAAAAACAGGACGATAATTTACAGGCAACAAAAGAGTTTTCTCCAAGATTAGTCAGCCTGAGAACTGCTGCTTTGTACGTTTCATTGTTTCTCCCAGATGAACTCCTTGCAGAAGGTTAGAGGAACAAGCAACTGAAACAAGTGGATCCATCAGCACTTTCAACACTTTGTCTCCCCCAGTCGTGCCTACATTCTCTGCAACAGATAGGGCCGTTTTGATAATTATATGTAATTATAATTTCTGTGGGAGACAGATCTGCCTCTCTCTGCTATTGCCAACACCTCCAACACAATAACCTCACACATTTACATATTTCTCAACAAAAACTGATATTCTTTAAACAGCAGCAACCAATCAGAAATTGCACATGTAAATTGCTATACAATTCCTTTTTTAATTTGAACTGCATACAACAGAATTACAACTGCCACATTTACCTTAAGTTAGGTGCATTTAAAATTTCCCTTAACTCTCGAGCAACCCATTTATCTTTTTTCCAATCATAAACTAGAATTTATTTTGAAATTCTTATATACAAACCCTTAAGGCAATCATTAATGACTAAGATGTGAATATAATTTGTGCCAACAGAAATTAACCATGAAGGTAACTCCCTTACATTAGGCTACCAAGGCCTCATCCCAGGTAGGCATTTAGAACCAGTCCTTCTCCCTTCTTTTGGGGAAGGAGGAAGTTCTATGCGTGAAATGTTTATTTTAACACTGTTTCAAAGAACAAACAGAACTATAGATTTCATATCTTGTTCAAAACACAATCGCTTAATCGTTATCTAAGTGCCACATCTGAATGTGAATTTGAAATAAAATCAACCATGATCAGAGACCACAGATAAAATTGTTTACATTTTTACAAAAATACTCTTAAAACGCCCTCGCCCCTGCTTTACAAGTGCTATAATCAAGGGTTGTGGTATATAGGATTGTCCTATCCCACTGAAAACAGTTACCTCTCACCACTGTTGGCTTTAGTGATTAAAGTACATACGACGGCACAGCAGATATTGCTTTTGTTCCGGCAAGGTGAAGCGTGCTGCACTGTGAGCCACCTTGAACAAGCATGAGAAGCCAGTCTTTTCCCTGTCTTTGGTATGACATCATATTGCTTTGATAGTCGTAGGGATTAAGACGTGGCAGCATAGGGAAGAGAAGGACCTGATGTATCAGAGCTTTGTTCCGGTGGTAAAAAAAAACTGTAAATACCTCTGTCGCTAGTTATTGACATCATAAACTGACGTTACTCTGAAAATAGTTATTGGTCTCCTCTACAGTAGGCTATTTAAATGATTTAAATAGCACTTAAGCAAGCACTAATATATTAACAGTAATAACATTATTAGGAATATGATTTCCACCCGACAATATTATTGATTGAAAATGTTTTTGACATTAATTGACAGCAAGTCCAACATTCCACTGAAATGTTCAACATCCTATTTTATTGGTTGCACAGGAAAGGCAAACACAGTGTTGTAACCACATTGAATCATAGACAAAATAGAGCTCTTAGTCATGTAAAGATGACACCCACCACGGATCGCAGATTCCTCGCCGTCTCCCTGCTTCTCCTCCTGACTGCCCAACTTACCTCCGCCAAGGAGCCTTCCCCACCTCCCACTCCCCGGGACGCCAACTTCCTCGCAAGGCTGTTGACCGACAGGCCAAAGCCCGCCCCGAGCCCCCCAGTCCTCCCCCTCGACATCCAGGCTAACCTGCAGCCGGCGGGGCTTCGGAGCTGGAGCCAGCCGTTGGATGAAACCCCAGAAAGAGTTCTGGAGGCGCCCCCAAGACCCCTGCCCCAGGTCATGTTTACTAAGAACGGCACCGCGGCGGACGCCCTCGCCCCGCCCTTGGGTGCGGCACAGGTGGCGCCCCCCCCGCGGCGGCTCGTAGACGTGGATGTGTGCCTGGGTTACTACGATGTCATGGGCCAGTTTGACAGTGCCTTCAACTGCTCCAAGGACACGTACATCTACTGCTGTGGGAGCTGCCACTTCCGCTTCTGCTGCCCGGAGCGCGGCCAGCAGCTGGAGCAGGGCATGTGCAGAAACTACGACTCCCCGGACTGGGCCAAGACCACGCCCATTGACATCAACGCGCAAGAGGACCCAGAGTCGGACCCGGACTTTGATCCCTTGAAGATGCAAAGCCACAACACGGGCTTCGTCATCGGTGGCGTCGTGGTGTTCATGGTGGCCGTTGCCGTGGGGATCAAGATTGTGTTCAACAAGGTGCAGCAGGAGGCCAACCAGAGAGACCTGAACATGCCCAGGTGGGTGTTTACCTGTCTGTCTGTGTGCATGCTCTGACTCATGACTGTATCTGGGCAGGATAGTGTAGTGGGTAAGGTGGTTGACTCCCAGCCAAAGGGTACTGGGTTTGATCTCTAATATCCCCAACTTACCTAAAAAAGATCTGAGAAGGTGCAGCCTTAATATCATGTATCAGAATTAAATGTATTTAGCTTTCTAAGTCGCTTTGGACTGCTGAGTTGCTAAGGAAGTGTATGTGAATGTATTGGGTTATATAATTTAGTTTTCAGCTATAGGCTGCTAAATAATATTTCTATAGATGTTACATATACATATATTTAAAGGGTTATGCTAGAGCAAGATATTGTGGACTCATATTTTCATTAGGTGTTCCCATGATGTTGCACATGCAAATTAGAGTACTGCCCTTTCAATCAAACAAAGGTCTATTCATAGGATATTCTAAACTCATATTCTGAAGTGTGCTGAATGTTTCCAATCCTAAGTAAAACAATATTGGGTAAAAAATGAATTGTGGCATATTCAAATGATCATCAATGACTTTTTAGAAAGAAAATGTATCTTTTTTATCATTTCAATATTTTCAATAATTATTTTTATATGCTTCACAATCTTCACTTAAAACAACCATGCAAATATATACTTTGTTATGTAGTCTTTCACCAACATACCAAAACAAATTCCTTGTATGGGTAAAGCTACTTGGCTGGTTATTATGACCCGCATGTATGGCGTGTTCTGATGTTGTGATCACCTTGCCGGTGCTCCTTTGTATGCCCGGGTTCAGAGCCCTGGTGGACATGCTGCGGCACCAGTCCAGCCCCGTGCAGCAGGACGAGAGGAACAACAGCGTGGCGCTGACAGTGGCAGACGGACAGGGGACCCTGGGTCGACCCCCCAAGAACCTCTACGCCCCCGGCCTGCCCAGCAAGGACAACAGATGTGAGCGCTTACTTGAGATGAGATGAAATGATGCTTTATACATTTTCAGAATTCAGAAGATACAACGTTATTTTAATAGAAAATAATTGATAGAATAGAATATGTAGATGCTTGGCCATGCAGCATTTGGAAATGTTTCTAATTACTTATAGATTTTGATTGCATGCTTTGATTGTTCTCAGCCTTACTTGTAAGTCGCTTTGGATAAAATACTAAATGTAAATGTAAAACTGTGCTTGTCCTGTTTGTGCCAGTCTGTGTTTAGTAATGCCTGGTCATCAAGTGTTATTGGCAAGCTTCAATATCAAAAAGCTAATAACAGCAACATTATCTGCAGTAACTGAAATGCAGAATGTTCAGCCAAATGTTGAATCTGTATTTGTCTCGTATTTCTCAAGGTGTTAACAAAATCATATATTTGAATAATCTGAAAATTCATTGCTGCACTGTTCAAGGTGCAAACTAAAATGATTGAATCTACGCATGCAGATATTTTAAATGTAAAACCCCTTCCAAACGTTCAGCTGATGATCACACTGGTGCATGTCTAATCAGCTGATTTTGTTTGACTCTGACAGTGGGCAATCTGCAGCACAATTTCATCCATTCATCAGGCTCCAGCCCCAAACACACCGCCACCATTGGTAAGACATCTGGCAATCGCTACTCTCTTCAAACACCATGTATCGGAAACAAAGATTAATTTACTTAATTCAACCTCCAAAAGTAGGCTCTATGGTAAAAAAATCTAAATCAAAAATGGTGATAATCACACATTTGATCAAACTCTTTCTTCATAAATGAACTTTGAATTTGAGTGCCGCCATGAGTTAGCAACATGACGATGTTCGGTATAGTTGCAAATCATGAAGCGCCGGTGAATGGAGGCCTCTCATCATGTTGTCTTTGTAGAGCGCACCCCGCGGATGAACAACGCTCAGCTGGCAGCTGGAGGGACGCTGCTCTCCAGCAAGCACAACAACACCAAGTCCCAGCCCTCCTTCCACCACTCCCTGCACAACCTGGCCCAGCTCCCCCCGTCCTACGAGAGCGCCACCAAGCCCGAGCTCAACCGCTACTCCTCCCTGAAGCGCCTGGGTAAGGAGCCCCGCCTGGGCACTTTGAGATTAAGAATCAGGATACGCTGCTAATGTTTATATATTGAAAAGGTAAATGAAACATGATGGCACTTTTATGATCGGGCATGACCTTGGCAAGATTAAAAGTTTGAATTAAAATACGGAAATTATACCGTGGCCAATAACCCATGAATAAGAAGAGCGTTACTCCCCTTCCTTTTGTGTTACAGTGCTATTTGACTATACTTTATTTAAATGAATTATATACATTTTTAAATTGTGATATGTATATGTATATATATATATTAATTTTGGGTTTCACAAATTACATCTGCTTCAAGGACTGCTTCGTTAAGTAAGGGGACTGCTCAATAAGTAAGGGGACTGCTTCATTAAGTAAGGGGACTGCTCAATAATTAAGGGGACTGCTTCATTAAGTAAGGGGACTGCTCAATAAGTAAGGGGACTGCTCAATAAGTAAGGGGACTGCTCAATAAGTAAGGGGACTGCTTCATTAAGTAAGGGGACTGCTCAATAAGTAAGGGGACTGCTCAATAAGTAAGGGGACTGCTTCATTAATTAAGGGGACTGCTCAATAAGTAAGGGGAGTGGTTGAAGTGACACTTATAGAAGTGACTTTGTGTGACTTTCAGAGAAAGGTCTGGATGAGTACTCATCTGGTTACTGCACCACCAAGCGCCGACCTCACACTGCACAGCCCGCTCTGCAGTCCTCCCAGCACCACCTCCACTGGGGTGGAGACTACACCCTCAGTGGCAGGGGAACCCTACCCAGGCACGCCACCCGCCCCTGGATCCCCCCCGCTGGCATGCCTACCTCGCCCACCCCCAACCCATACCCCCTGGACCCGCCGGAGCCCCAGTACAACCCCAACTATGACACCCTCTCCAAGCCTGCGAGGAAGGTCAAGTCCCAGGACCAGCTCCTCAACATGGGCGATGTGCCCGGGAACACAGGCACCCTCTCGCGACTCTCCAAGAACCAACAGCACCAGTACTACAAAGCCATGGCCGCTTCCAACAAGAACTCCAACACCCAGACCCTCACTCGTAAAACCCAGGAGAGGCAGGAGCGGCAGGAGAGACAGGAGCGGCAGGAGAGACAGGACCGACAAGAGCGGCTGCTGATGTCCCCCGACCACCTGGAGGAGAGGATGGGCGTGGGGGTGGTGGATCCGTACGCCCACGGAGGAGGCGGGATGGTACCCACTCTGCCCCGACTGACGCCCCAGCAGAAAGCCCAGTCCCAGCAGAACGTCTGCGCCACTCCCTCACTCGACCGCCATCACATGATCAAGATGAACTCTCACCCCACGTCCGGCAGGGAGCAGGAGCGGAACCCGGGCACGACTGGGCACATGAGCGGGGGCATGGGCTGGGCGGGTGAGATGCCCGGGGCCGGGGTCGTCATGGGAACGGGGACACTGGGGGGGCACACTGCTAGAAGGATGGCCTTTGCCACAAAGAGGCAGAACACAATTGAGCAGTTACATTTTATACCAGGAGGGGGCGGTGGAGGCTCGGGAGGGAGTGGAGGAGGCAGCCAGGGAATTAGAACAGGAAGTAAAAATGAAGTGACCGTGTAAGGTTCTGTGCCTGCAGTTTCACCCCACATACTTTTTGGGAATAGGTGTCCCTTCTGCACAATATTACATAATATTATTATCAAATATAATCTAGATTATTTGGACACCCATAGTTTAGTTTAGAGTAATATAATAAAGTGCGAAGCTGAGGGCTTAAGGTATATAGTGTTTAGACTTTTTGAATTTATATCGTTAACTGGTAATTAGATAACTTAAATACAATTACTTATCAAGTTAATCATAGTAGAGAGTATCTGGTACAATTTTTGTTATGTGATTCTCTCATCAGCCATATTTTCATAACACAATTTGCCATATACATTGATGCCATGACATTAAAAAGACTACAAGAACGGACAAAAAAACACAAGAACAAAAGTTTTCATAACTTTTTTATGTCTTTCAAAAAAGAACTCAGGAGCCATATTAGATAGGAAGTCAGATGCTGAGATGACAGCAGTGAGAAGAGGAGACGCTGAAGGAATTTTTAATGAAGCATTTAATGAAGAACTGAATCAATTACCGACCGGATTTTGTGACTTTCTAAATACTTGCCAACAGTGATTTCCAAACTCAAGCCCATGGATCCATAGCCTTGTGGACCAGATTAATTAAAATGAACTTGACATGGGGTGGGGGTGGGGTGTGGACTGGTTCTGTCTGAGATTGACAGAACCGGTTTATCCTCACACAGGGAAGACAGATTTTGTTGTGGTTGTTGTTGTTGTTATTGTTACTCTGAGGTGGTAGAGGTGGGTGGTTTTGGAATGCACGCTTTGTTCACTTCTGGACACAAAGATCCTGGAAGTATTCGGCTGTAATGAATTGCCCAGTTCAACTGCTGGGGTAACCCTCACACAACACACATCAGCTGCCTGGGTTGCCTAACTTTCCATGTGTCCTTATAGATCATTCAACCAGGAGAGAGTTAACCTCAACAATGATCACTGTTCTAGTTGACAATTGTCATGCGCTAGAGGAATCAGTTTCCTTCTGACATATATATATAAATATATATATCAATATATCGTTTGCGTTAGCCAAGAGATAGATAGAAAGTATAGTATAGCACAGACGTTTCTATCCAGTTTACTGATTTTAAAACAAAGGCCGACTTACTTTAATGTAGGTTGCGCAGGCGAGCACAGGTTTTCTCTCACAGAGCACAAATGAATAGACACTGACGCAGGGGTTGCACTTACACAACTTGTCTTTCAAAGCCATTTATGGAGATTCAAAGAAGATACCACAGAAGAAGCTGGTCCGACAATCACCATTTTTGTATTCTCACCTGCTGAAAGGAGAAAAAAAACACATCTAACAACTATAGTGACATTTTGTACAGTCCAAAATAGGCATTGCTGTGAACAAATGTTTTTTCTCTCTCAGAGAAGAACCACAAATGCCGAAAGAACGCTGGATGGCGAGGATGCCCTTTCCATCTGAAAAACCTGCTGTATCATAACGCACTTCAGCCATCCTGAGTATGAAAATATCTTCATCTTATATCAATAACAATGCTTATCAATACTAAGGGCTATCCTAACTCGATATAGTATGTGATATCTGTGGTACATATATGATGGTATCTTTCTCTTGATTTTGTGTTGATATTGTCATGTTGTATTAAGTATTAATGTGTAAAGAAAAAGATTAACAAGCGCAGTTTAAGAAGCACCATTCAAGAGAAAACTTTTTAAGACAAAACTTTGCACAAAGCTTCCCCCCCACCCCTTGATATTTGCACCAGATACAAACATATATTGTATCGATTCCTTAAGGTTTACATTCAGTAGAAGCAAGGTTATGTGACAGGTCAATGAGATATCAAGTGCAGGTCTTTAGTTTTTAAATAGTGATGATAGATGATAGAATAGAGGTGATTAGAGGTGAGCACTATGATTTTGAAAGAACTGGTATAGTTTGGGTTCAGTCCACCGAGGGGATAGCCAGATGTCGTGCTGATTACAGAAACACAGATTTCATTTGGACAATCTTCCTATACACAGTGCTAAATGTAGTTGTTCTGAATATGATGCAGTGTTATTATTAATGATTATTATAACTGTTATTGTTATTATTAACAATTATGTTATGATGTGATGTTCTTTTACTCGGTGGGATTTAAGTGTTTATTGTTTTTTAAATAACTAGCGTTCTCACGAGTAGTTGGTTTTTGTTACATCTGATCATGAATCCGAGTTTTAAACAGACATTGTGAATCTCAACGCATGCCAGCCACATTTCATAAAGAGGCATTGAAGATATGCTCAGATGTAAAGCCAGCGATGGTAACGGCCAATGTCCAGCAGGATGATTAATGCCTAAACACTGGCCTTATTAACTTTTTTTGTGATGCTTAGGTTTTCCACTTTGGTACGAAATTGTCTGTTAAAAAAGCACCTATATCCAATGCATGTGTGTTTATAAGGTTCTCACAAAGCCAGTGAAGGATACAGAATGGGAGTTAGGGGCCGGAAATTATGAATATGGCCAGATAAAGAGATATTATGAGATCTCTATGCCACTGAGCCTGACTGAATAAAAATGGGTTATACACACTACCCATGATGCCATAGTGTATGTGTGTTTGGATGAATGTGGATTAGCCAGGTTGGACAGACCTTAATGGTAATCTGAATGTTTTGGGTACAGTGTCTTATTCAGGAAAATGGAACAGAGAGTGAACAGTAATATTAGATTTGTATTTTTAAATAAAGCCACAAATGGTCTGTAGCAAAGTCTGTAATATTACACAAGCCATATCCATCGAGAAGTCATCAAGATTTTATAAATGGTTAACCTAATTTGTGCAAGTATTGTATTTTGTATAGCTAGTACAATCAGAATATTTTAATGAGTTCTCTCTTCAACATTAATTTGAAGATTCAACATAGAGATGTGTCCGTATTTAATGAATTGTGCAGTGCCAAATTCATAACATTTTTGTTGTCTTTTTATTGTCATAGCCTATTATGTGGCAACAGGGATATGCTTTTTTCAGTATTGAAATCTTTAGCGTAGCCCAGACAAATGACGTGACTTTCCAGAAAGAAATTAATTAATATGGTGTATGTAACTGCATAGCCATTATTAATTCATTTATTATAATAATTGGTCATGGTGAGTTTAATATTAACCTATATTTGACCGGAAATTGTAAAGATAGTGTTGGACATTGTCCCACAATGATTATCATGAATTTGTGTTCATGATTACAAAAATTCAACTAAACTTTTTGTTATTTCTGAACGCATTGACCCCCTTGATTATAACAGTGAATTATAAATAATTTGTATAATAAAGTTGGTGGAAAACTACTATTATTCATGATGGAATCTTATTTTTCATACACAGGCCTATATTTAAATGTAAATATGTGCCTATATTTGTTACAATCATTTTATATAGAAAATGACAACAACCTACCATCAAAATATAGAAAATATTTAGGTGTGTCTAGTGATATTTGTTGCACTGACAAAGAGGTTTACTTAAAATAGTCTACATTTAGGCGATTACCATTTATCAATAAACCATTACCTAATGATGATTTGACGGCCAGCATCTAGTAGTATTTTTGTATTTTGTTGAAGGAGCCCAGTGGCAATTAACAGGTATCCTTCTTCAGTTGCTTTCACCAGGAACGTGGGAGAGGCAACACAATGCTATTTTAAATGTAACCAACTAATGCAATTTGTGACATTTGTGATCTATTGAATTCCCACTGTATCGTTAAAAGCCATAGGCTACAATATAATTGAGGTAAGCATCATCCATTTGGCAAAACATTGAATTAAGTGAATTAGACAGTAAAATCTGAATACTATGTCAGAAAACAGAAAACAGTAAACTGATATAACAATTTAATGAAAAACCAGACTGTATTTATCAATGAATCGCATCATAACAATCGAAATGGTCTGGGATTAAAAAACGTCCGCATGCTGAAATGGGGCTACCCGGAAATATTACAAAGGCCGGAAAGGGCCAATGGTGAGCACACGTCACTCACTTTTACCCCAAATTATTATTGCGGACTATCAAACTGTTTTTGTCGACGAAACAACCCTACTGTCTGCTGTTTTTCCACACTTCCGCAGACACATGTCGATGAAAGTGTTACAGCTTCCGTAACTGATGATTATAACGGAGTAAAGTGTATGCGTTCGTTTACCTAGCTCAGCATCAGTGAAAATGGCTCTGGCTGGCGAGTGGAAAACAGCACGCAGAAATGGAAGCGGATGGTAACTAGCTGGACGGTAGAAGGCGTGACAGGCCTCATCCATCTCAATGCGTAGGTAAACATTTGCAGAATATACGTTACGCGGATATATAGCGTCAGCACAGCACAACATTACATTAGTCAAACTGTAAGGGGTTTTTAATATAGCGGATGGGAGTATTGGCTAGCGTTAGCTCTGGTCTGTTATATGGTTTAGACGATAGCGTGTGACATCTTGCATGCGGTTGAAATAAAAACCAAAAGAATACTCAGTGGTACAAAGTAAGATGCTTGTAACAACTGTGGAGTTTTGCATAGTTAACCGATTGAACAAGTGGGCTTCCACAACTGCATGCATGATTGCAAGGGACTGTATTCATATTGTTTACACTGTATACCCATTCAGTACAGATGTGAATGTATTTTTCTTCTTCAGGATCGCGTATTTCCATTAAAATGAGAGGCAATCCAATACGTGATAAAACATCCCCCTCTTCGGCCAGGGGAATTCTCTTCCACACAGTGCCGTTACTTTGGATTGAGGGACACGGTAAGGATATAAAAGGTGAGCAAATTGCGTTGTTTATAGGTAATCTACACTAGGAACAAATAATTGTATCTAAATACAACAAAAAAATTAAGTTTGAAAGGTTATTGTCTTAAACGTATTAAGAATTGTGTTGTATGTTTTCAGTGGTGATTTCAGTAGTCAGGGTTTTTTGTTACGTTTGTTTATAACATGATGTGTAAATAGGCTATGATTATGATATTTATATTTGTAATCAGATTTCGTGTGGTGAAGCTCATACGAGATTGAATTGAACATTTTTAATTTGACTACCCACTAATGACAGCCTATTCATTTAAAACTTGAATTCAAACCCATATAATCCAAAAATCATGTTTTTTTGTATCACTATTTTGTATTTTATAAGTAATGACATTTGTATTACAACTTTATTCTGATCCCCGAGCAGAAACATTTCTGAACATATGGGGGAAGTACAAATAAACAAACTGTTTTTCATATTTCATGATTAATAAAAACAAAAATCGAATAAATGTGTGTAATTTGAGGATGAAAAGTTTGTTTGAGTTTTTTTGCTTTTTTTAAATGTATTTGTATTGATGATTGAAACACATAATGCAGATAGTTTTAAGAGCTTAATTTTGTTAATGACAGACAAAGTAAAAAGGGTTTTATTAAGGTAAAAATAATGAAAGTTTTGACCTTGTTAACATGTTATCCATAAGCACATCTCGGCCTATATTGGTGAACATTCACACCTATCTCCTAATTCTATACAGAGAAAGAATAAATAAAGAATAATTTGCTAAACAGTGACATGCTGATATACATTTCTCCATATTAGTAACATTCAAAATCTCCTATCAATAAGTCTTCTCTCTCTCTCTCTCTCTCTCTCTCTCTCTCTCTCTCTCTCTCTCTCTCTCTCTCTCTCTCTCTGAATAATTGTTTAAGATGTTATTTTGAAAAAAAAAATTTTTTTTTTGGGGTTTATTATGTTGGTCATGTTCGCATACTTTCTGTAAATGGTGGACAACACCATCACCATTATTAATTGCATTAAAAAGGGAAGATAGGTAACACATATAGAATGGATAATAATACAAAATACCACAACAAACAGTAGATTATGGTCATTTTGAATGAAATAATCTCATGGATTATTGGTTAAATGATAACAATAAAGGAACAGTTTTAATTATAAAAGAAAATGTACTTTATAAATCTGATATGGAAAAATGTGTGATATGCCATTTAGTGGATGTTTTTTTTCTAAAGTGTCTCGCAATACCACAAGTACATAGCATGCTTCAAACCCCGACCCTGTCAGTGGCACTTAAGCTGTGTACAGTTTGTTATAACAGGTTGCAAAAACAGACCTCAACCAAGAGGCAAAATTCAGTGTTTTGTGCATTACAGCACTGCTTGTTATGCTATTATTATGAAATTATTCTGTTGGACGCCTATCCCTTCAATTTGTCTTTAGCAATGTGCAGTTACAACTAAATCTAAGAATCACAGATTCAACTAAACCAAATACTTTTAGATAATAATAACACTAAATAGTACACAAATAGTAAGTACAGTATGAACAGTTTATTTAAATACTAAATTGTTTGAGGTTGGGATACCCAGCGTATTCCCCAAGCACTGACAGATGGTTCATTTCTTTTAGCGGTGAATAACCTTGGCCCGATTAGCACATTCAAATAACACATTTTAAGAAGAATTAGTAAAATGGTGCCAAAGAGTAAAATATGCTAAAACGCCAAAAAGGGTTATGGTCAAGGTATGTTTTATGGATATCTGACAGGTGAGTAGTGCTGTTTGCCAATTCAAAAAAAAAATGAATATGCTGTCATAATAGGTTTTTGGAAATGTGGATATCTTGCTATTTGTTTAGAAAATATATATGAAAATACATGAAATGGCTTTAGGGATATTGTGTGACTAGTTTCACTGTTCCACTCTATGATGTTATCTGCCCCACATTTGTCTTTTTGAGTTATAGGAACCTTCTGGCAGAATGGAGATGGTGAAACTTTCCTGGATGAAGGAAAACAATGGATTTGAACACCCTAACCAGTTTAGACAAACTGCTTAAAAAAACATTCTGTGCTATTTTGCAATAATCTAGTGATCTGTCCAACTCAGTCAACGACCTCTGTTAAGTCCCCTACAGACACTATAAAACCAAACAAGTCTCTTAGACCTGTCCCCTCTCCTTTTGAATGGAGAGTGAGGGCAGCGGACGTTCTGGAGGAAGTAGCAGCAGTCGAAGTAACCGTCCAGGAGCCAGTAGCGGCAGTGTCATTGGGAGGAGCTTAGATTCGAGCCGAACAGATTTCAGCTTTTCGAGAGGAAGTAGTAACATAGCATCACCGTTTGGACGGAGCGCCTCCGTAAGCAGCGGCGGGATAATCGTTGCCGGGCCAGGCGCAGGAGGTGTGGCCCCTACACCCCCATGTGCCAGTGAGTGGGAAATGTTCCAATTTGGAAAATACAATTTGGACATTATAGAGATGTTAAGTGGGCACCAGGCCCACCAGTTCAAAGGCCTTGGTCTAGACCGACAGCTGCAGCATCAACAGCAAGTTCAACTGCACCAGCATCAACTTCAACAGCAGCAGCAACAGGCTGAGTCTTCTGGAGCGCTTCTTTCTGGGCTGGGCTTGGGCCCCCTCCAGGGGTCCAGAAGCAACGCCTTTTCCGATTCTGCATCCATTTTTGCCAAGATGAGCGCCCCTCCTCCCCCACCCCTCCAACAACAGCCTTCCTCATCCCAAAGCTCCCGCTCCAAGTCCAGTAAGATGAGTGGAAGCAGTTCCAGCCACACTTCTGGCTACCCACAGTTCCTCCGCTCTTTTCATCCTTCTGAGAGCACACTAGCACAGGAGCAGCTGCACCCTGGTGTGAGCCGCTTTGAGCATTTTGCTGGGGGAAGCAGTGCCGGTGGAAGTTCTGGGGGTTTAGGGGGTTTGGTAACATCTGCACCTCCACCCCCTCCTCCCCTACATCCCGGCCTTTCTGTCCCTCAAGCATCTCCTGGCCCCTCTTCATCTTCTCCGTCACCCTCTAGCTCTGTGGCCACCTCTAACAACCCCTCAAGCAGCAGTGCAGTCAGTACACTGGGGCATCAGCTAGTTGGGACGCAGTCTGATGCACGCAGCCTTCATCAACAGTTCAGTTGCATGCTGGCAGCTAATCAGTATTTCCTTTCTGGGGTGCCTGCCAATGCTAGTTTAGAGCAATTTCTCGTTCAACAAGGCACCCACAACCACCTGGGGATAGGTTTAAGTCAGTCAGGTGGGGATTCTAGTTCCGGCCTTGCTCCACCGCCAGCTTTGCATTCTTCACACTCCCACGGGCACACTACTCCCCAGCCACAGCCGCCTCCGCAGCAGCCTCCACTGCAACAACAACTGCCACCCCACAGCCTGTCCCATCCTCACTCTCACTCTCATCACCACCTACACCCAGGCTCCCAGCCATCTTCCCTGGGTGGTTTTGACTTCCAGGGCATTCCTGTCCTCTCATCTAATCAAATAGCATCCCTAATGCAGCAGGAAGCTGGCTTGCCCCTCCCCTTACCACTTCATTTGTCCTTGTCAAAAGATGATGGTAAAGGGGAGAACAGTGGAGGGGGAAGCGGTAGCAGCAGTAGGAGGAAGAAAGCGATGGCAGGCTACTTGCCCCAGAGAAAATCGGATAATACTAGTAGTAATAGCAACAGTAGCCATGGCCATAGCAGCCACGGTGGGAATCCTAATGCAAGCAGTAGTGGAGGAGGGCTTAGCCATGGTCAACCACCGGCATTAATTGGAGGTGGGGTTGGAGGGGAGAACCCCTCCCTCCATGCTTCCTCTTCATCATCATCTGTGGTTTCTTCTTCTTCTTCTGCCCCCTCTTCTACTGTGGCCTCAGTGCTGGTTAATAATAATTCACACCTTTCCAAACGAGATAACCAAGGCCCCTTGCAACACAATACCACGCAGCCTGAGGCAGATTGCGTCTACAACTGTGGGGAGTGTAACAAACGCTTTAATCACCTGTCAAGCCTTCGAAGGCATCTGCGCATGCATGAACCAACAGCAGCAGGTACAAGCAATACATCTGCAACCGGCCCAAATCCAATTCACATCAAAGCACAACCAGACCCAAGCCTTCCCCACTCCACACAAGACACGGCACCGCCCCCTTCTAATTCCTGTTCAAGTCCCGATAAGATCTTTAGTTGCTCTGATTGTGGCAAGGGCTTTAAGAAAAAGGGACACCTGCTACAGCATGGTGTAATACACTCGTCGGCCCGCCCATATGGCTGCTCCACCTGCTCTCGTGCTTTTAACCGTAGAGAGTCACTGACTCGTCATGAGAAGATTCATGAGGAGAAGCCATTCCGATGTCCAGCCTGTGGACGCTCCTTTAGGGAGAGCACCTCTCTTCTCAACCACGCTGCCTCGGGAACGTGCGGCAAGCCAGGTAGGGGTCCCAAACAGCGGTGCGACAAGACAGGCCCGGATGGGAATGACAGATTGGGTGGCAGTAGTGAAGCGGGAAGTAGAAGTGGGGAAACATACCAGGTTAACAGAGGTGTTATTTATGGGAAAACTGAAGAGGATGACGGTGTCATCGTAGTAGGTGAAGGGGAGCCTAAATCTGGTCTAGTCTGTGATGGTCTTTTTCAATCTGGGAGGGGAGGGAATCCAAATGAGAGGGACAGAGGAGATGGTAAATATCCCTCTGACTACTCTCGTAATCGTTATACAGGTTACCATGATGACCACCATTCTCAAGGTAACCCCTCTCCATGCTACTCTGGTGCCTCCCCGTGTGGAGGTGGGATGGGAGGCCCCGCACTGCGAAAGGCACCCTTGGCCCCAACTTTGCATCCTCATCCACCGAGTCAAAGCCAGCATCACCATCAACAACAACAGCCACACCTGCCCCTATCCTCTCTGCTAGATGACTCAGAAGACGATGTGACCAGTTCTGTCAATCATGCTATTTCTGCAATAACAGCAGCTAGCAGCAGTGGAAACAGGGGTGATGACCGGGGAGATATTATTGGGGGCTTGTTAGGGGGTCTAGGCTTAGGTCCCCTGGGCTCACCATCGTCTACGTCTGGTATAGATAAAAGCTTCAGAGGTGGGGGGAATCAGGGGAACATGAACAGTAACCCACAGAATGCTACTGTCAAACCAAAGCGTCCCCGAAAGCCACGAGCCAAAAAAGATCCAAATGCTCCTGGGCAACCTCCTAAACGCAGACAATACACCCCTAGATCTGGACCCAGCGGTCTTCCCCGTCCTTATCTCTGCAGTGTGTGTGGCAAGGGATTTGCCCGCCGTGAGACCCTACGTAGGCACGACCGTGTGCATACCGGCGAGAAGTCTCACCACTGCTCTGTCTGCGGAAAGTATTTCAGAGAGGCCTTTCACCTGAGCAAGCATCAAACGGTTCACTCTGGGGCCAAAAACTACAAGTGCGCAATCTGCGGGAAAGAGTTTGGCTACTCCCAAAGCCTCAGGAGGCATAACAAACTCCACCAGAAAGGGGAGATAGAAGAGGTTCCTACCACACCAGCTGGAGAAAATCTGAACAGCTTTAACCCAAACACCCAATGTAGCGGGTCCCAAGACGAAAGCCAGAATGAGGCAAACACCTCCTCCTCCTACTACTCATATGCTCAAGATGTAAAGCCTCAAGGCTCCGACACCCAACCCCCACCCCGGCTTTACACCTGTGCTATTTGCTGGAAGTCATTTCGCCATCACTTCCATCTGACTGCCCATCACCAGACGGTGCATGAAGGTGGTAGTGAAAAATTATTCTGCTGTGAGGTGTGCGGTAAGGCCTTCGCTTATTCCAACAGTCTCACCAGACATCGGCAATCACAGCACGGACTGACACGCAATGAACAGTCTAACCCACGAGAGGGTAGCGGTGGATCGGCCGACAGCAGAGGCGGGGCTGACGTGGGTCAGTCCACATCGGAGAGTGAGGCCGCCACCAATGTGCTGTTACAAATGGCTCCGTCCACTGAAACCCACGGAGGACACAGTGTTGTAACTCACAGTCATCCACAGGCAGCCCCACAGCCCCCTGCCGGTTACTCTCCTTTATTTTACGACGCCGCAACAGCCCAGCCCCCAGCCTCTAATGCTCTGCCTTACTCTCAGCCTCTGCCCCCAAACTCCACCATAATACCTGCCCAGCACCAGCACTCCCCGGCTGGAGTCAAGGGGGAGCATATTTACCCTGCGGGCTCCCGTAGTCACACGCTTCACACCACTGCCCCGTTCCAACCCCTCACAGAGCTACCTTCCACTGAGCATCATCATCTTCATCATCACCATTCACATCATCATCATCATCATCACCCACCCCTCAGTACCCAGTCCCACCAACATCATGAGCCCAGCATCCAGGCTTCACCCGATGAAATAAAAAGGCCCACAGCAAAAAAAAAAAACTCCATCCAGAGGGGAGAAATGGGAACCAAATGGAGAATATCAGATATAGCTAGAGTTAAACGGAATATGAGTGGAAGGAAGATGGGGTCAGCGATAGGAATGCGGTTAAAGAATAAAAAGCCAGGCACTTTACTTTTAAAGATTCGAAGAGGGGGGGAACACGGAGGGGGAGGCTATGAGCTCGTCACCACAGGTGGAGCAAAGGTACAGATTATGAGGTCACTTAAATCTGTCAAGAATTTTACCTGCCCAATATGCCCAAACGCAATGTTTTCTTATCAAGCAGGGCTGCTAGTTCACAGGGCCCTAAAACACCCACAAAAAGCCTTGTCCCCCCAGGAGCGGCTGCAGTGTAGTGCGTGTGGGAAGCAGTCGCACAGTCCTTTGGCAGCCTTTATACACAGAGCGACCCATCGTGCCAAAGGGTCGTTCTCCTGCCGCCACTGCTCTGCCTGCTTCTGGAACGCTACGCTCCTGGACAGGCACAAAGCCTTCTGCTGCCGCAGGGCCAAGCGATTCCAGCGGGGGTCCACTATTAGCCTGAAGCCGTCCAAAATGGCGGCGCAGAGAGGGAACCAAGAAGATTGCAGCGAGAGCTCCTTCCAACCGGAAGTGTACGGATACTGAGAGTATCTTTACAAGTCGCTGAGAAAAATACAAATTACGTACGGGAATTGTTAACGTAGAGTGGAAAGGAAGTTCAGAGGAACAGTTGCCTTTGGAGAGTTGTTGTACTTGCCTGGTTTCTGTATCGACAATAACACTGGAGTGTGTTAATAACTACTGTAGAGCATCCTATAAAAATGTCACTTACAATTCTTCCAAATTGTATTGGAAGTGGTTTCAAATAAGTGACTTTTTCCATAGGAACATTAACCCCTTAAGTGCATTGCCACTATGCTTGGCTGACACTGTGCTGTTACTAGAAAAGTTTTGAGTGACATGACCTGCTAATGTATTTCTCGTCTCTAAATCCTCACTAGCATCCCTTCTACATATTTTGCTGTATTATAACTGTCTCTGCTGTGTACCTTAACTTGTTGTTCTTCCTTTAGAAGCTCTGAGGATTTTCTTAAAAAATGTAAAGTGCATTAACTAGAAGTAGGGACATTGGAACAAATATATTTGTTGATAGAGTCAGCTTGTTGGTGCATGTTTGTTCTCTGGTCAGTTTTTTGAAAAACTGAGGTTGTGAAATCCCACCTGTGATGATGGTTTATTCTGTACATCCCTAAAGGTTATTAGTATAAACTTTTTGAAAAGTGCTAATTCTCTAGAATCATGATCACAAATAGCGTGAATTAGTAGGCGGTATATGAACTCCTGCTAAAGTGAAACTTAACAAAAAGCCTTGCTTTTCATGTTCACTCTATTTAGTTTGTTTGAGATGTTATAGCTTTTATACCAAGAGATTGAAAACAGGCTAAATACGTCTACTTATTTTATCTGTATGGTCTTTTTAGCCGTGATTGTCTCTACTGCACAGTAGACACTAAGACAAGGACCTATCATAGAAGCAATGTATGATTACATGTATGTATGTGTAACTCAATCAGTCTACATGCCTCTCATGTATAACTCCTTCTGTGTTTAATCCTTATTTTGCTGAACTGCAATCATGTTAAGCCTTGTTTTGTTCCAAACAAAATAGTTTTGTGTACATTACGTCACTTTATTCACATTTGTAATGTTCACACCCTTCTAAAGCCTTTTTTTTTCTTCTAAAGAAAAAAAAGATAGTTCCAAGTAGATTTATATCACATTATTTACTGAGTAGTTGATTATATTTCAGCATTAAATAAACCATGAGTGTTCTCAAGTGTTTCCACTGTGTTCATAATTTAAACTGATATATTGTTGCTCTAACAATGCGACAATAGGCTAGGTATTGAATACAATTGTGTCACAGAAGTGTATTTTACTGTTTGATAATGTAGTGGAAATATCAATAAATACCATTTGAATACAGTATTTAGGCAAATGTCATTGGAGAGATGTATAATCGTGAGTAACTTTGTTTATGGGATGCTACGTATATTTTCAGTATGTGTGAGTGCCTACCATATAAAATGTGTACAATCCCTCACATGTAGGCTATATAAAAGCCACAAGATGGCAGTAGGTAGTTCATTTCTGCCATCTCTGCTTGTGTGGTTGCGTATAGCAGTCACATGTATTTCACACGGATGGGGTGGGGGTACTCTAGGTGACACAAAGCTTTGTTGAGATTGTGTGGTGTGCTGCTTGGGTTTACGGTTTAATTTTTTTTACTAACAAATGTGTATTTTATTTTACTTAAAGATTATCTACTGTAGGTATGAATCGTATGCATAGGCTATTCTTGATTAATGGCAGGGAATGTGCAGCTTATTGACAGCATATCTAATAAAAAGTGTTTATCTCCATTATTCCATTTATCAAACTGATCATCACAGTATCACTTGTCTTCAGACAGGACAACGTTGTAATGGCAGCATTATGAAAAGTGTTCATGATGTTGCGATATATTTCTTTAAAACTCAAGTTAATAGTTAATTCGTCAGCCATAAAAAACATGTAAGCTATCCCCTCACTCTAGGCCCCATTCTTGTATTCCTTTATGTCCACTTTTAGAAAACGGGATTTCATATGGGGCTTTCTTTACCATGCGCGTGTATTTCTGTACAGTAGTCCGCGACACCTCGCGCTTTTGTGTTTCGAACTAGTCTCACGCGGCTGTAGCATTGGGGAATCCACGGGGCGGAGAAGTTGACCTAGTTCTGTCCAATGGGAACTTGGTACAGGCGGAGACACGTTTTTCTCTAACCAATCAAAACTAGAGCGGCAAGCAGACAGGCTTCATAGCCGCGTGTCTGGGACACGTGCCCTGGAAAAGCTATTTTACCGTGGCTGATTCGGTCCAAGGAGGCAACGTGCTGTTGCATTCCTCTCGCCTGAAAAGCGGCACACACTCACGTTTTCTCTGGATTACTGAGAGACATGGAATATATGCTCCTCAGCCTAATTATAACACAGTACAGACCGATAGAGTAATATTTAACAAAATCTGAGGTGTTTGTAATAGCAGTACAAAGGTCTGTAATAGTAGCACATATATATA
>JAOPJO010000008.1:3319077-3332776 GCA_027123675.1 Molva macrophthalma | reverse complement strand
AGCCTCATTGGACGGTATTCGGTTTTAAACCAATTGGATTTCCCCCCGTCTTCTTTGTAATGCAAATGAATACATACGCCTTCTGACAAAGCTGACAAATTACTTTACTTAAGCGAAGGACACGCATGGGTGTGTCTGTGTCACGCACGTGCACACAGACACACACACGTGCACGCACACACATGCGCACGCACACACACACACACACGCACGCACACACAGTGCCTGGATGCTGAATGTGAAGCATAATGGGGTGACAGGCGGTCCCATGTTGTTATTATGGAGGTTTTATTATGGCTTTTACAATGCTGTCACATTGCGTGCACACTGATATATACAGGGTACACACACACACACACACACACACATGCACACACACTCACATGCACACGCACAGATGTAAATGAACACATGCATGTACGTACATTCGCACACACACACACACACACACACACACACACACACACACCAGAGCACACACACCCACACGGTGTATGAAAACAAACACATGCTTGTGCATGCACACAAAGGTACACACACACACACACACACAGTGTTTGCAACAAGTACAGGTATAGACTCGCGAAACTGTACAGAAACAAACACATAGCTACACACACCTACACCGACACATACGCACGCACACAAAAACACATGCTATACAGCCGCCTCGCTCAGCATGTGTTAGTCAACCGGAGATTACAGAAGCTGGCAGGAGCTGCCACCTTCTGTAAAGGGAGCGTGAGATGGGGGACTTGTGGGATCCACCATGGGTTAGGGGAACGTTTGCTGAGCCTATATGTAATTCTGCTGTGATGAGCAAAAGTCTGCAGAAGCCACTCCTACCGTGACATCGTGTGATCGGTGTAAAGTGACGACGAGGGGCCGTACACGTGGGCTGCGCCGGTAGACATCTGTCTACGCAGAGAGTTCGAATTTGCCCCTTATCTCTTATTTTTCGCAGCTAGCACAGATGCTATTAAAGCCGACGTGAGCCATGTGGATCCTGAGCCTTTACAAATCACCTCCTTATTGGAGGCACTGTAACGTCACTAAATGTTTTGTTATATTTAATATATTTAACGCTTATTGAAATCAAACGCGGAGTGCCCTTCGGTGGGGAGTCTAGACATTTCATCTTGAGGGGCCAGGAGGGGGTCAGTTTTTCTATTCAAGGGGCCATAAGACCATGCCAATTTCAACGTCATTGGTTCTTTGAGCAGCGCTTTATAGAACTAGGGCCATTTCTGTCATAAACGAGGTGCAGGGTAATGTTTATCCATCTGTTTGTACAGGTTAGAATAAAGTATAACTTACCACCGCAGGCAGGGCTGTAGTGGTAAAATCAGAGGTGGGTAAACTCTGAACTCTGTGATCAGATGGACCACGATGCAGTAAGGCAGACCGCGCCGCGTGTATATTTTGTACCATACCGGACCTGTGACATCAGTGTCAAAATGGCTGGTTATGGTTATGATGATATTGTGGTTATTGTTTAATGTTCATTTTGTGAAAAGAAATGGGCTACTACCTGCAGTCTATTACCCAATGTTTTTATCCAATGTGTGGCCATTAGACTGTACCAATTACATCACTGAGTGCTCTCTCATGCCTTCAGTCACTATATCCAATTCTGTTATTAAAAGTAATGTTGAAGAAGATTCCAGAATTAATAAATCTTTTCTGTAGTTTAAGTGTTTATTTAATCAAAATAAAACAGCACAAAACATATCACTGTTACTATCCTCCTCTCTCTTTCTCCTGCCTCTCTTTGACCTCCGGTTCCTCCTCTCTCATCACTGCCTGTCTCACCACTGCAACGCAACATTACGTTAGCCACGTTATGTAATTTCACTCTAAGAAAAATTGCCGCAAGTTACATAACGTTAACTTGCTAACTTACCATTAGATGAGTTGACTACCCAAACAGCTAGTAGATAACGTTATGTTGGGTAGCCCAGCGCTGTTATCCATGGTCAAAACAATCAAACTAAAAATTACTTTTACTTTTACTTTTACTTTTAGTTTGCAAATACACAAGTACTCATTGAGATTTAGGCTGTGCATTTGATTTGAGTTTTTTGAACTTTGGATTGATCCTATGAATGCATTCAGCCGACCACCATCTCTGCCGGGAAAAAGCCAACAACCGTCCTTCATCCCGCACATGATTTGATTCAGAGTGTGCACGGAGAGGAGGGGCTTTTCACAGACACACCGCATTGGCTTGGTGGCTGGCATGAGACGCTTGTTAAAGTAGCACATCGTAGTAAGCTAGCTCGCTGTTGAAATATCATCTCAATAAATGAGGTCTCTAGTGTATTACTGTTTCCTCGTGATTCCCCGGATGTTGGTGGATAAAGGGCCATTGATATGTGACCAAATGTAATGGACCGTTACCGTGAATACAACTACAGATTTCTCCGGGTTTGAACATTGTTGGAAACAATAAGGATAATGTACACAACTCAACAAAATATATAACAGAGGTCTAATCTCATTTCAGATAAATGAATCTGGAAATGTTACATTATATACCTTTGAGCAAAGAACATGGCAATTATTGACTTGATTTTGTGAAATAAACTACAAAGAAAGACTCTCTCAGACAGGCCTCTAGCACTTTATTGGGGACCCTGAATTGAGCATATTTATATTTCATCATTTTTTATTATTTTTTGCCATATTGATCAAACTATTATGGAATAAGTTTAGATACTTCTTAATTGCAAAGAACATTGACGTGGCATTCTAAGTCTGTGTATCATCATTCGCAAAAAATATTTTGAACTCCATATATAGGGGGGACACTTTTTCTTTAGGGGTCACTGGCCCCCTCTCAGAACCACCAGTGGGGCCCTCATGCAACCCTACGATTATCCTTGTATTGGCTTAATCAATCGATTCCGACAAGTCAATCAATCAATCAAGTCAACTGATGTTTCAGGCATTACTGGTCACGCGCTCTTTGCTGATTGGCTGATGCACACCCTCCTGCACCCGCCCTTTTTCGTCTCCTAGGCGACTCCAATGAGAACAAGCCGGTGGTGGGGGCAGAGGACGAGGAGGTGGCCAAGATGGGCTGCCCCAGCCTGGGCGAACACACCACCGTGGAGGTGTTGATCGAGGAGTCCTACGAGTTCAAGGTGAGGTCGCCCTGAGGCTTTGACCTCCACCATATCTCTACGTGCATTTTATGTCACCATCATCATTTCATGCCCTAATTTCTTCATTGTGGTTTTGTTTATGTGCGTTTCATTTGTGTTATGTTGTCTGCGTTTTATGTGTGTCTGTGTGTTTTTTGTGTGTGTTCGTTCTGTTTCCCGTGCACGTAGAGAGCGGTGGACGTACTCTTGTCCCGATCAAAACAGGTTACCCATTTTCATATTTGTTTTTGCATCTCTACACTTCGGTACTTTACAGGTGTCATCCATCACTTTCATTTACTTGTCTTCTTCAGCTGAAAACACCCCCGACGTTCCCTCTGTGCTTGTTAACTCACACTCACAGCAAAACCCGAGGTCTCACACTTTTCTAACCTTTATTCGCTAACACTCTCGCAGCATGCATTAAAAGGCAGTCAAAATGGTCGTAAAAGTCTTTAAACACACTAACAACTGCATCATAAGGGCTCCCAACGCTTCACGTTCGTCAGTAGGGACGGACACACGCACGGTAGTACAAACCGCCACCGCTAGCGATCACACACAATGATATAAGCAGAGATATGGGAGTTATGTATACAACATGTGACATTGCATGCCATAAAGTACTATACAACTAGCTACTGTAGATACTAGCTATAACATCGATTTATTTAAAAGATGAAGACAGCATTGTGTAATGGCCCCCATGGCCCCCTCCCAAAAAAAGAAATGAGTCGATTGACCAGCCAGTTCTCCTGGCATACATAAAACAAGTTAATTTAGTTTACGTTCATTTAAACAGGAATTCTCATTGAGATTAGAAGTAGAATCTCTTTTACAAGAGAAGCCCTGCGTGCATTCACAATGAGGCAGGAAAAAACGCCAGGCACGACGAGAGAGTGTGGACACAGGACCGGCCGTGCCTGCTGTGATGCTGTGATGCTGTGTGTTTGAGCCACTTGTGTTCCGCTACGCACCACATACAGCACATGGTCCCTGCGGACACGGATGAGTCTGAGGATGAGGAAATCATAGGGCCTTGTATCCCCTGCAAGAAGTTCTACGTAAGCCCCTCGTGTCCGTATACCCCTGCCTACCTCTGGTTGGTGACGGTGGGGGTTTTTGGAATTTCGTTTTTTTTTCATTGAATCTGGTTTTTGGTGTTGGCTCTGATTTAAAATGCATGATAAGGGGATTTTCTTTTCTCTCTCCAATGAGGTTGAACTAACTACTTGTTGAGTGGTGTTTGTGTGTGTGTGTGTGTGTGTGTGTGTGTGTGTGTGTGTCTGAGTGTGTGTTTGTCTGTCTGTGCATGTGTGTGCACACTCGCACACTTTTGTGTGTGTGTGTGTGTGTGTTTGTGTGTGTGAGCTTTTAATCCTACTGATCTCTCTTCTGGGGTTCATGTGCACTACTTATGCACTTGAGAATGTGTTTAAATGTGTGTGTGTGTGTGTGTGTGTGTGTGCAGAACACGGTAGATAAGCTTATCAAGAAGACCAACTTGGCTCTGGTGGTGGGCAGCAGCAGCTGGAGAGAGCAATTTGTCAACGCTGTTACGGTCAGCGCAGGTAACACACCCACACACACCCACACACATACCCACCCACACCCACACACACACACACACACACACACACACACACAGGTGCTCTACAATACATAACATACAGAAACCACCCATTAACACAATCCCATTACAACCCTCCCCTCTTGTGATTCGCTCCTCTCCTTCTCGTTCCCTCCTCTTCGCCAGGTCCTGTCTTCCTCCCCCTCTCCTCGGATGTCTTCGAAGAGGACTTCTCCTCCCCCCGCTCCTCCTCCTCCCCTGAGCGCCATCCCCTCCGCAGATCCCCCCCCGTCTCCGCATCTCCAGGGCTGGCAGGGGACCAGCTGAGTGACATGTCTCCCGCCGGCACACCGCCCAGCACCACCCCCAGCACCACCCCCAGCACCACCCCCAGGCATGCGCAGGTAACCCACCCTACCCTCATCCACCACCGCCACACCTCAGCCAAGATTTATTTGAATCCATCGACTGGAATAATTAAGCGTTACTTCCAGTTCATCAGGATTTCGGGATGGATTAAATGCTCTGTTCGTCACTCGCAGTATTTTCTGTATTATATATTTGAATGGGCTTTCATTTATAATAGACTGCGTAATTATACTGTCACAGTGTTTAACAGTGTGCGGCTTTCTGGGGATAAACATACACATCTCACAGTGTGCTGGATGCACATGACGATGCTCACACAGACTCACTTATATGTCTCTCTGACATTCTCTTTCTTTGCTGCCTTCAGTCTGGTTTGGCGTTGCTCCCGGCAACTGAGGGCATCAGCCAGCCAATAGGCATAACACTGGGCAAATCAAACTCCATGGCAACGCCTGGGAGACCAAATGGGATGTATTTGACCTCTCAGCATTCCCCCCTGCTGCCTAAGGTAATATGTGGGTGGTCAAAGCAGTGGAGAATGCATAGTTTACTACTACTATACTATTGCATACGTGAGACATTAACATTTAAGGATTTCATTTACTATTTCTTATTACACTAACCAGTTATCTTTTCCATAAGCCTTGGGCTTTATAAGATACATTGGATATTCTGATTTACAAAAACACACTGGGCCTCCCCCAGAGGATTACCTCACGAACAAAGATCACCAAACAGGATTACATTCGTGCATGGCTCAATATTAGAACAGCCAGCGCATACCTTTGATTAAAATAATCAAAGGTATGTGCTGAAACATGTTAACACAATCATCCGTCAGGGAATCATGTTTTAATTTCTAACTGTGTGTATGCGTACATGCTTATTTGGATGTGTGTGTGTGTAGATCTGTGTGCGTTTGGCTACGTGTACGCATGCGTGTGTGCGCACACAGGTGTGTGTGTGGGTGTTACCGTATGTCTGTGTGTTTGTGTACGTGTATATGCCTGTGCGCGTGTGTGTGTGCACTTTTTGCACACATGCATGCATGTGCCTACGTGTGTATGTGCATGCTTCTGTGTGTGCACGCACCTGGGAGTGTGTGTGTGAGATTGTTTCATCCCTGGAAAGTGTTTAACCTTGCCGCATGGTCACCGCTACATGGGCTGCCTGCTCTTTAAGCTGCGTCTGCATTCATTACTGTCATCCCAGACCGCGGTGCTCTCCGCACGCTGCTCTTTAGGTTAACACTGCATGCCTGCCCGTCCGTAGCAGCAACACACATTCAAGAGTGTGTGCAAGAGACTCATGCGGTGGACGGGGGTCTTGTCGAAGACGCTTTATGCACGGGATCTCCTTCCTTCCTGATTCAATGTGCGTCCCGTCCCATAGTTCACGTTGTATCACCAGTTCAACATGAAATGACCCATAGACAATCCACAGATGTTTAAAAGATGGGCTTAGTATGGTGGGAGCCATGATAGAACAGATGGATGATGATGTTTTTTATGGCCTCATGGCTTTAATGGATAGGATAGTCAGGACAGGGGGTTGGAAGAGAGAGGCAATGACATGCAGCATAGAGACCGTAGGTCATTATCCCTCCTGGTTCGCTGAAATGATCAGAACAGCATTCTCACCTATTCTTCTGCCTGTGTGTGTCTCTTTGCAGACAGCTCAGTCCCCCAGCGCGTCCTGCGCCTCATCCCGCTCGCCCCCCGTCCTGAGCTCCGGACACCTTCCGCGTCCGCAGAAACAACAGGACGCCAAGCCCAAGATGAGGAAGCTGAAATATCACCCGTACATTCCTCCCAACCAGAGAGCCGCAGCGTCCTCAGGTACAGAGACCGCCTTCACGCCCCTCTCCCTCTTTCGGGCTTTTGTGTGGTTTGTTGAGGTAACGACAAAAACATCAAATAATCAAACGTTTCAAGCCAGCCCCCTTTGCGTCCCTCAGGTGTTGGGGCCCAAAAGAAGCAGCGAGTGTCTCTGGACGCACCCAGGTATGCTGCTTTACTGCTACCAGAAGGATCAGGCTCCGATGCTTTGATTGTGAATGTTTGCAACAGTCCAGATCCAGCTGATGATATTGTACTCTCTTCAGTGGAGAAACCGATCAGAATGTGAGGTTCTCTGACGCCGTACCCCAGAGTACCCTCGCCGCCCCCACCGCGCACCCCGACTCCATGGACCCGAGTCCCAGCCTCAAACCGGAGCTCCTGCCTCCCAACCTTGTCGACCTCACGGTAAGGAAAGGCGGGTGGTCCTTTAGAGGGGGGACGGGTGTAAATGCACACATGTTGATGGTCAAAAACTTTATTGACGTGGAAACTCCTGACAAGCACCGCCCCTTCATGTAGGTGTCAGAGTTGCGGCAGCAGCTGCGTAAGCGGGGCCTCCCCGTCTCTGGCACCAAGCCCTCCCTGCTGCAGCGTCTGCAGCCCTTCCAGCTGCCCCGCACCTGCCTCCCCCCCGCCCCACTCTGTCAGCTGGGTACCAGCCTGGAGACCTTTACCACCTCAGCCCTGCCGCACCCAAACCTCAGCCCCAGCTCCAGCTCTGGCTCTGGGCCGGACTCGCCGAACAGCGGCGGCCCCAACAAACAGACCTACATACGGCATAGCAGGGTCCCCGGCGGGGCCGACCTCGGCTCCCCCGACGGCCTTCCCGAATCCCGAGTTCCCAACAGAATCCTTAATGAGGTTCCGAATGGCTTCTCGGATGTCGTGTCAGTCAGCGCGGCCCGCCAACACTGCGGCCCAAGCGGTACCGCCGTCGTCTTCATGGACCCCGCCACCACTCCCTCAGAGACCCCGAGCCCCAGTCTACCGCTGTCCTCCTCCTCCTCGGCCACCTCGCCCCTGCAGAGCAACGCCTCCTGGAGGTCGGAACAGGAACTGCACCGCCACGAGCTGAACGTGGTGTGTGAGATCAGGGAGAGGATCAGACATCGGCCCAGGGACCGCAACGCAGACAACGTGGTGAGGACAAAGGCGGGACGGAAATGAGTCTGAGCGCCGGTGAATGTCGAGCCATGTAGGACTTATCATTGGACATGCATGTTCAACCTGTTTCTTTACTTATTTGCAGTTTTGTGGAGGACCTCTCCATCCGTTCCTGCAACAGGATACAAGATGTAGAGGGAAGCTGGAGGCAGATGGACTGCCCGAGGTTTTATTTACCCAGGTAAACACAGCAAGAGCAACATAGAAATGCTTGAATCAACGCATAATCATAATTGATGTATGGACCAGCTATGTTGTTGTGTCTTGGTCTGGGTCATGCAACTCTTACAGCTACTGACACCAACATTGTTATGGCCACGGTTGCTGTGTCAGATGATGTCAAACACCTTGCCAAGAATCATTGGACCATTATATACATGGTTAAATTCAATGTTACCGCTTTTTCATTCACCAACATATTTGGTTCTTCTATCATTGCCCTTCCAATTTATGTTTAATTGTCAAAGGAATTAACTAACTAACTAACGAATGCATGTTGTGTATGATTGATTCACTATCATCTTATGGCAAAAATGTAATAAAATACTATAATACAGTGATACTCTGCCCAACCACACGGGCCGCAGACATTCATGGATTCAAGGTTTAAACAGACACGGGAGTCCATTTATGACCGCCAACCAAATGTAAATGTCAATGTCAATTCCCTGGCGCTCCTAACAGGTTTTCTGCTGCCAACCCTGTGAGGCGATCGGCCAGGACTTGGAGCTGCCAGTGCAGATTACGGCCAGTCCTGCTCAGTCTTCACCTAGCGTTCGCAGTCTGGAGGAAGAGCTGCAGGAGGCCATCCAGAGAGCTCAGGTTAGTGTCTGTAAATAAAACCACACGGAGGCATTATAACCTGTCAACAATTTCACTTCTACCCCAGTGAGATAATGGTAGCAATTAAGTGTCTCTTGGTCGTATCTTTGTGTCTAAGATGGACCCCAGCCAGTCCATCGATGACATTCTGGATGAACCGGTCACCTGTTTGGGTGAGTGTGTTATAATGAATGGAATGCTCCACTCGTAGTGCTCTCTGGGCTCCAGCCTGTGTCTGACAGTTATCTTCTCCCGTACCTCCAGGATCTGTCCTTACCCCTGAACCCAAACCCTCTGAGCACTTAGCTCCTGGCCCCTCAGACTCCCCCCACGGGGACCAACTCCAACCGTCTTCCCAACACGACAAGAATGACAACTTCCTGTCCTCGCCTCTGTGCTCCTCACTCCTCCTGGAGCTACCGCCGTCTCCGGCGACCACAGTTTTGAGTCACATGACCTTGGCCCCTCCCCCAACTATCCTCTGCTCCTCCCCGCTGCCGCCGGCTGGGTCGTCACGGAAACGAAAGGCGGCTTCCACTCTCGACGCTGCCGATTGGCTAGAAATGTTGACATTTGGCTTCCGCCCACTCACGCCACCGACTGCTCCGTTTGTGGAGACCGATTTCGGTCTGGATTCCGATCTGAACGTTAACAGGGTTTTGGATCTAATGATAGAGCAGTGGTGAGGCGTGTGTGTGTGTGTGTCTGTGTGTGTGTCTGTGTGTGTGTGTCTGTGTGTTTTTGAACGTACCTACACGTGTGTGTAGGTATGCGTGTTGTTGATTTTCCTGGTCTTGAATGGAACACAGAATTACCAAACCAATGAAATTTCATCAAACATTGATATGGTCATCCCCTACTCCGTTCATGTGTTAAGTCCATCCATCATCCATCCATCATCCATCCATCATCCATCCATCCATCATCCATCATCCATCATCCATCATCCATCATCCATCTATCCATCCATCCATTCATCTGGCTCTACGCAATGTCGGGGGCCAAACTCATTGCGGTGATCAATTTAAATATTGCGCAGAAACAAACACACACACACACACATACATACTTACACAGACAAACACCCGCCATGAACCGGTTGAAAAGCATTTGTGTTGGACCAGAAATGACAAACAAACATGCCATTGTTGACTGACACACTTCACAGCACAATGTTTGCTGTGAAAAAAAGAGACTGAATATCCAGTGAAACATGGTCCCATTCACTGCTTGGAGGGGCTGTATTCTGACATAGCTCCAGAACCTGCTGTCCAGCCCAACCAGAGAGTCTGTAGGCAAGAAGGAGCCTTCTTTACACTTTATCCATCGTCCCAGGTACGCAGGCTAGCAGAAAGCTGGGTCACGCTTCTAACATGCTCTGCGTGCGTGTGTGAACATGGGCATTCATGTCTGTGTGAGTTTGTGTTTGTGTGTGCACGTGTGCATTAATGCGTGTATACCTGTGTGCGTGTGTGTGCACTTGTGCTTTCAAGTGCGTGAACATGTGTGCGTGTGTGTGTATACATGTGCAGTGTAGCACTAACTATGGTGTGTGGCTGCATACTTAAAGTTCCATTGTTTTTTATGTGTTCATTCACATAATGCTTCCATAATAGACTGCATTTATCTGCATATTGTCATAATGCACTTCTAGGTTTTTGTTTGTGTACGTCTAGCTATGTAATCGTGTATGTAGATGTGTATATTTGATCAGGGTAGTAGATGTGAGAGAGAACGAGGGAGACGGGAAGAGACCGTTAGCAAACTGGCTCTGGGTTTCTGTTTCCACATTTTACATCTATTTTCATTGTGGTCTTAATGGCAGCGGTCGGAAAGGGCATTCATGGTTGTCTGATGCAATTTACCAGTACAAACCAGGCTTGAACAAGTGTCTTGTTCAAGTCACTAGTATTGAAGAGCAATAATGAAAAAACACCGAAATGAATACCAATATATACATACATGCACCAATCAGAAACCTGGGACCTACTCATCATTGTAGCAGAACAGGTGGTCAGTTTGTTCCATGATTATCCCCCGCGGTGCCGGACCCACCGCTGGGAGCTGTACTTCCAGGTCCAGGTTTAATGCTCTTTAAAATCAACTGCCAAGGTCACACCTGCTCAGTCTGTGTTCATTTATTTTATGAATGTATTATCATCTAAAGAAAAACTGCTCTGTTAATCACAGATGTCAACATTTTGCTTTTAATGACAACAAATGTACGGCATTGGCCAGCCAAAAGCAAGATTTTTCCGATGCTGTTTGGTTTCTCTCAGACCACAGCCTCTTATTGACTGAAGTGACCAGGGGGTGTTGCGTGGTCGGCAGGAGGCCGAGCCGTGTACGGCGTGAATGGTGGGTGGAGCCGTCATGAGAACACGTTTTTCTCCTCACACTCTTTGTGATTGATCCGTCATGGTGAACTGTTTATTTGCATAATGCATATTCAGTGAGTTACGCCTATACTCTCCATGTAAATATATATTGTACATTTTTACCTGCTCAACCTCCTCTCAGAGGAAATCAGGTCAGCCAAATGACCCAGATTGATGACAGCACTGCCACCATTAACCTTCGCTTTACCAGATGAATGTAATTCAGATCAAAGATCTAATTTACATATCATTACCATGTCACCATAATTGGCAGCATGAGCCGTCAGTCATGTGCTGAGGGTTCAATAGATGTCATCAATGGGAAGGAGGAAACTTGTATCGAACGGCTTCCTGGCTGATATCTGACTGGACGACCCATCCTTTTAAGACCAGTAGATGCTACTAACTGTGATCCTCTTCTGTTCCCCAGGCTCCACAGTACACTGTATGTTATGTGCAATACGCTTTGTGTGTGAAGTCATCAGAGAACCATGAGCTACCCACCATGACTTTATTCCTCATGGGCTTGTAAGAAAGCAGTGACTGGGTGCCAAGACTTTCTTCTTGTGGCCATGGCAGAGAATAAACTTAAATCCAATACTTATAGTATTTACGTTGAGGCCTTTCACATGCATTTTGTAGATGTAGACTATTCAAATAAAAATAAAAAAGTGCGGCAGCGCATGGTGGAAGGATCGCTCTGATAATCACTGTGATCCGTAAGCTTGCTCCGCAGCTTAACGCACCGTGTTCTGCAACATGGACCGGCAGGAGAGTAAAATGCTACCTCCTGTGACTCTGATGCTTGAAGGCCTACACCAGTGTCTGTTGTCGTGCCGTCCCAGCATCCCTTCCCGTTGGTACAACAATTCCTTGTCAGGGATGCGGTCGGCCACTTGAACCATGTATTTGTGTATTTATTATGTAAGTTATTCATGCAAAAATACTTTTCCATTTCTTTGTTGAAATGCCCCTTAAAAAAACACGAACAAAAATAAAGTCTTAATAGATTTTCCATCTGGTTACGCTTATGTGATTTTTAAAAGTACCATTTCACAAGTTTGTTACTTAGCAGAGGCTTATGTCCAGAGTGCCTTACAGTGATTTCAGATCATTACAGCCTTAAAGAGCAGGTTGGGGTTTCAATCTTGCTATTGGATGCCTTGAGGAAATTGGGGTCTCCTTCAAACAGACCCTAAACATGCACTTAAATTGTTGTTTCAATTAACTTTAGCCTTTATATGCAATCACATCCCAGATAAAACAATCACTTATTTAGACTAAAATATGTTCCCAATTTTGGTCATTGAGCAAATTGAATATGCATAATCACAGATTACATTTTATGGAGGCACTATATTCAAAAAGCCCTGATCAAATTGCAATTTTCCAGCTCTGATTTCTAGAATGAAACAGGGTAATCAAAACAAACAAGAAATATAAACACACTGAAAAGACAACATTTGGTAAAGTTTATGCGAATGGTAATCAGCGAGTTAAGTATGTCATTACCGCTACTTTTCTTTCTTTTCAATGCTGGAAGTATCCCTGAGTATTTCAAGATTTTCTACTTCATTTGTATACATTGTATATCCTCTTTGCAATGCTCAGTGCTAGGAGCTCATTGACAGAAACAAACCAATGCTGACTCCCCACCATGAGCCCACAGTGCAGCGCTGCAACACTCACCCACTAGGCTCACCTTCTCTTACCATTGAGTGGTGCTTTTCAACCTATTTCAGGCTGAATGGCTCGATCATTTCAATCAGCATTATAAATCCAGTAATTACTAATGAGCCAAACGTAATAGCAGCTTGGCTGATTATTTCATTCATTTAAAACAAACAGTAATTGGGCCGAGGATCTTTGTCCACGTGCTGCTCCCGTTAAGGCCCTGTGAGGACCCATCTCATGAGCCTCCCGGACGGAGATGGAGCCACACTGTGGCCCTCTCTCAGCACGTCAAAGCACAATGTGTGATTGGGTGGTTTGAATTAAAAAAACTGAATCCACACAAAAATTAGGAGGCCCTGCACCGTCAAATATGATTAAAGTAGATCTACTTTCTTTGCTGCCCAGGGTAAGACCGTATCTTCACAGGGGCGAAGCTGTGACCAGGGTGTAATGAAGTATTTTCTTTCCCTGTAAAGGTCCCTCTAGCTGTCTAACCCCTCCCCCTCATCCCATCTCCCATCTTGCATTTACTGCTTCCTAAAGGATTTCATGGGAATTAAAGGAGAAAGGTGTGTTTCATATGTAAACTAGGCCAGGCCTAGTGATGTGAGAGATGGCTCGTTTGGACTCCCTCTCTCTCTCTCCATCAATTCCTCCATCACTCTCTTTCTCTCTCTCTCTCTCTCTCTCTCTCTCTCTCTCTCTCTCTCTCTCTCTCTCTCTCTCTCTCTCTCT
>JAOPJO010000008.1:3303889-3318977 GCA_027123675.1 Molva macrophthalma | reverse complement strand
TCTCTCTCTCTCTCTCTCTCTCTCTCTCTCTCTCTCTCTCTCTCTCTCTCTCTCTCTCTCTCTCTCTCCAGCTCTCTTTCCCGCTGTTGTCTCTTGAGGTGGGTGGCGGGGATGGAGGTGGTGGGGCTGGTGGGGGTGGTGTGGCTGGTGGTGGTGGTGATGGTGGTGGTGGAGAAGGCTTTGATCACTGGCAGAAGGTCGCTATGGTTCGATTTCAATGGCGCTCCGCTGGGAGGTTGGCTCTGCAATTATAACCCATGGGAGAAAAGAAGGCAGAGGGGGATGTTCATTTATCGGCATCTATGCTTCCTCCCGCTACATCTCACTTTCACAACTGCCAACTCTGATCAAGTTTTGAACATCGGGTGGAGAATGGGTACTTAGCATTATTGCAACAAACGTAATAACTGTGTACGTGATGGAGCTGTTTAAAATCAATTCATTTACAATGTTATGCTGTAGCATAACCACAGCTTGCAGAAAATCAAATATGACGGACGATAAAGCTAATGTGCTTGTGTGTCTCTGCCAGGGCTTGAGGCCTTACAACCGACAGATCAATATCAAATATTCAAACAACAAAAGAATGCCCTATACCTGTTTTGGTCACTTGGGAATATGCTGTCACTCACAAAGGTGAATCAATGATGATCCTTTATAATATTTTACTGTTATATTGTTATATATAATAAAACGTTTAAATCATGCAGATATGTATAATTTACTATAATAAAATATTGTACATATCAGCTTCACTTAAAAGCTTCTGCTAATCGACTAAATGTAAATACTTTACTGGACGCTCTACATAAAATTATAGATTGTTGTAAGATCATCGACATTGATTATTTTCCCAAGATGCAATCCAGCATTACAATGGATGTTCTGGTATCAAAGTCACTATAGAGGAAAAAGCATATCTTTTTTTCAGTTATAGCAGAATAGCTGAAAGAAATATCTAATGATGCAGAATTAATATAGAATGACGGAAGATTAATGCTGGCTAGATTAATGCTGGATAGATGCACACTACCTCTACATCTGACTGGTATAAGCTATCACATTTCAATTATTCCTAACTAAGATTGTTTCAGGATATCTAAGACTATCTCTATCGTTATATATGGGCTACCTCTCTACGAAATGATGCATGCTTTCTTGCAAAAAAGATTTGACACAGTCAAGGCGAGCAATAAAATCTCCCTTTTTAAAAGTCAGGCCGCACAGCGAGAGAGTCGGCCCTCAGGGACCTAACTTCCACAATGCCTTTCAAAGGAAATTCCATAGATTAAATTTATTCAATGAAAAAGGTGCCTTTAAACAATGTCTGGCTCTGGAGATAGAGGGGGGGTTAAGCACATCTTTCTCCTGCCACCATACATTAAAATTAGATTTGGGATTTGTTCAATATCAGCCAAAGCGGTGCTGCTGGTTGTTTAAATGTGGCAGAGAAGTAAAAGGCTAATTGGACTAATTAGTTCCAAAATATAGCCTCATCCAGCTCTCGTTCTGTACCACAGCTGTTTACACTCTCTCTCTCAGCAGACAAAAGAGGTGGATAGAGAGAGAGAGGGCAGGAGAGAGAGAGGAGTGAGTGAGCAGGAGAGGGAGAGAAAGGGAGAGAGGGAGAGATAGAGAGAGGGATAGAGAGAGAGAAAGGGAGGGATGAAGGGAGATACAGCAAGAGAGTGAAAGCAGGGGGGAGAGAGAGAAAGTGAGAGAGAAGGTGTGGACAATAGAGACAGAGAGAGAGACAGAGAGAGAAGGGGAGAGGTAAAAAGAGGATCAGAGAGACAGAAAGAGAAAGAGTGGGAGAGAGAGAAAGCATCTAACATAGACTACTAAAACCTAATTAGGCATTATTGGGTGCTCTGCTGTCACACAGCGGAGACACATTTCTGATGCACTGGTGCTTAAACCGTCTTTAACTACCCGCAGTAGGAACACAAACTACAGGTCTTCATGTTCACAGCAGGCCCCTCGTTACTGTTGCCGAGCGAGGAACAGGCGAGAACACGTTCAACAGTATTGTCCTCCTAAATGAACCACCTCACCAATGGAAATAATGACATCAACATGATCTACATTTTATTACCAAATTTCTTCTGCCCCATTTTTCATCCTGGATAAGTTAATTGTGGTGAAATGAAAAAGGAAAAGAAAACCCCTAGCAGGATTTGTTCTTTTGCATATTTTCAAACACACCAGTGGTCGAGAGTCTAACATAAATCAACAATTGGAAATGTATTTTCTTAACACTTGGGAAATTAAGTGTTTGAGGTAGTTAACCTGTACTTATTAAATCATTTGCACTTTAAATCAGAATTCTATAACAAAACCCCCAAAGATTGCCTAATATAGTACATGTATTTAAAAGTGTAGCCTATCGTTTTTTCTCTAAGAACTCGTCTTGCCTAGACTCAAAGTGTGATGTCACGGGTCGAACATCTTCATACAATTGTATGACACAAGTCTACCTAAATCAATTGGTGACTCAGATAATCAAATTAGGGCAAAGGAATTTACATTGACAACTTTTTTGACAAAGTTGAAATCAGTCCAACCTGCTGACACGGTAAGGGACGCTGCATTTTGGACATTTTGAAACACTATGATTACCTCTGGCTCAGGAAGTGGTGAATGGTAATTATGGTCTAAAATGAATAGCCTTCACATAACATAATGATCAAGAAAGAAAACATGCCATGATGCCAAATCCCCTGCTGTGCTTCAAAGTAAGAGCCTAAACAGCATCGCTTGTCTTTCTAGGTCCTAGAAAGACAAACAAATTGTCTATTTTTGCTGAATTATGATTTAAAGTGTAAATCATTAATTATATGGTTAATATCCTCTCATGCTTGGATAATTTCCCCTTTAAGAATTATCTTAAAAGAGTTTTCCCATGAATGCAAAACAGGTTAAAATAGACCTCTTATACAGAGGCGTCATCACCCTATTATAAACCATAACCCTGTTCCCTTGCCTCGATTTCCAGTCACTCTGACCCTTCCATTGTACAAGAGAGCCTGGAAGACCTTAACAATATGGGCAGGACAATTGGGTGACCCTTGAGCTGTGGTTGGGCAGATTGGTTCGAAGGGCGGGACGGGAAGCTCGAAGTACCAATGGCCTGCTGCTAACAGGAATCTGATGGCAAATGGAAGTAAGGGAGTTAGGCCGGTAAAAGCAACGCATTGGGTCGGACTTCCCTATCCCTCACACCGAACCCTGTTGCTGAAAACCTGCGTTTGTCCCAGAAGACGCCGCTGTGAAAAGGTTCTAGGGTTAGTAGTAGGGTAGGTAATAGGGTTAGGGTTGTTTCGGGGTTAACAAGGTTTAGGGTTAGTACTAGTGATAGGTCTAGTATTAGTAATAGGGTTAGATGTTAGGGATAGGGTTAATATTAATGGCTTAATGACGAGTTTGCACATGTGTGTTTATGTGTGCTGTTTCAAATATCATGTAGTAATTGATTGTCCTTGTTGGTTTGTATTTAAAACATAAATATATATAATACAAGTCAATGAAGGTATCTAGTCATCACCTGATGTGTAATGATTTGCAGTCATCAAATCTCTCTCTCTCTCTCTCTCTCTCTCTCTCTCTCTTGCTCTACCCTGCTCTGCTCGTAATTCTCCTCATCTTCTCTTCCAAACAACTCAATACTCATACGTTGCCCCTCCTCCCTACAACACAGATCAATCCGTTGAAGCGGGCCCATTGGAACGATTCCAACTCGGAATTCAAATCCGTACATGATGACGGAGCTCAGAGAACGTGTGTGGGTGATTGAGCACAGAGACAGGTTAATGAATATTGGGAATTCTCAATTTATGCAAGCTTAGGGAAAATAGTGGCAAACAAACAGCAAACTAAAATATTTGCTGTGGCAAAGCCATCTCCTGTGCCTTTGCTGACCTACCAGGACCACACCAAGGACATGACTGGTCCGGTGTTGAAGCTATAGAGGCTACATCTAATTTCCCACCAGAAAAGAGCTTTTCTACCAGTCATCTACTGTGACCTACATTAGCTTCTGGGTTGATCAGAAAATGAAGATGCAAAATGTATCATCTTATTTTCTACACGATCATACAAGGATGCAATAACCACTACATAATTGCAGCAGAAAATAACAGTAAACAGAATTTGTCAAGAACACATTCTTTGTTTGTTTATGCAAAATGTACACTTGTGATTTCAAAGTGTCAAACACATTTTAACATACTGCTTGTTAAACCAGCTGTTTCCCTCATGAACTGTGTGTGTGTGAGTGTGTGTGTGTGTGTGTATATGCACATGTGTGTGTGTGCAAGTGCTGATGTGTGTGTGTGTGTGTGTGTCTATGTTTGTGTGTATGTGTGTTTGGATGTGTGTGTGTGTGTGTGTGTGTGTATCTGTTTGTGTGTGTGTGTGTGTGTGTGTATGTGTGTGTGTGTATGTGTGTGTGCACATATGACCCTGTATGCATGTATGAATATTGAAGTGAGTGAGCCTGGTTATACATACGCTCTCAGCAGGAACACTGAGCATTACATACTGAGTATTCAGAGCGTCCACAGCTGAGCTCCAGCAGAGACTGCGTGGGAGACCACCCTCCTCCTCACAACTCCTCTGCTGAACTCCCCCCCCATGAGCTCCTTTATGTACTTTTGGGTACACTTATCTTTAGAGGCCAGTGTCAATGACATCCCTCCCTTTCCCACAGACTGTGTACGTTCCTGGCTCAGCCAGACCTTGCCTCCAGCCGATAGCTCTGTAATAATGATGAATAGATCTGGAAGGCTTGTGCATGGTGGCACGCTGTGCTTTTGCATCCAGTTGTGCGCCTGCATGCTTGTGTTTGACTACCACCTGTACGTGCTCGCGTATGCCTTCGGCAGGGCATGTATCCGTATGTGTGTGTGTGTGTGTGTGTGCAAGCATATTAGTGTATTTTGTATGGTGTAAGATCCTGTGTGCGTGCGTTCATGTGTGTGTGTGCAGGCATGGGTGTATATGTGTTGTACAATGTTGTCAACACTGTGTTTTGTGGGTGTGTGCGCGTTTGTGTGTGTGTGCGCGTGTGTGCGTAACTGTGTGAGTGTGTGTGTTTGCTTGTGTGTGTGCATTTGTGTGTTTGTGTATGTTTGCGTGTTTGTGTGTGCGTGTGTGCATGTGTGTGTGTGTGTGTGTGTGTTTGCGTATGTGCGTGTGCGTGTGCGTGTGCGTGTGCGTGTGCGTGTGTGTGTGTGTGTGTGTGTGTGTGTATGTGTGTGCGTGTGCGTGTGTGTGCGCAGGAGGAGCCCCGGTGAGGTGGTAGGTGTTTGCACCCTCTGGCCACGCTTCATCCATGTTAATGAGGATATAAGGGCTCCTACAAGGTCATACACACTTAGAAGTGGTGTACTGTGGGGATTAACAACCCCCTGCATGCACATCCAATATGTTCTGCATTAGGGACCATCCAGTGTGAACTCCCCCATGTGTCTCCTGTGTGCTGCTATGAGTGCATATCTCTACTGCATTACACGTCTGTGTGTTGTGACTTCTTGTTTACACGCACACGGACATTTGTTCTGCACATTTGCGTGTTTATTGATAGTCGTGCTCAAGGTGATTCTTCAATTCCTATCGATTCAGAACATCGTTATGTATGGATAGAGGTACACCTGTTAAATATTAATTATATGATCGCAGCGAATAAACCTGGTTTAATTTGGATAAACAGGTAATGCGTGTGTTGATGGTGTACTAAATCAGAGTGCTGACTTGTTTATGGAAAAAACATTGATTTACAATATCTGAACATTTATATAATAATATCTGATCTATTATTTTTACCAAACACAATCATACCAAACTCGTTGTTGCAGGTGACAATAACCATGCAGAGCTGTTGCTGTTTAATGTTCATTTGGAATGTGTTGGACTGTGACCAAAATATTGGCATGTCGCCTGTTCATACCAAAGGAGAGTTTCTGTTTTTTACGGCAGGCTCTCTAAGCCCTCCGGAAGCGCTTCCAAGAAGATACGGCCATGCCTGAGCTAATCTCAGAACCCAGAACCAAACGCTGTACTGAGGCGAGTGGATGTCTGTCAGGAGAGAGCCTGCCCCCTCTACCTTAACAACCCAGCCAGCAGAGCGTGACTCCCCTCCTCTCCTCCAATGGGAGCTGCACACAGGGCCAACAAGCCTGTCCTGCTGTCTGTCTGCATGTCCGTCTGCCCTGTCTGTCTGTCTGTCTGTCTGCATGTCCGTCTGCCCTGTCTGTCTGTCTGTCTGCATGTCCGTCTGCCCTGTCTGTCTGTCTGTCTGCATGTCCGTCTGCCCTGTCTATCTGTCTGTCTGTCTGCATGTCCGTCTGCCCTGTCTGTCTGTCTGTCTGCATGTCCGTCTGCCCTGTCTGTCTGTCTGTCTGTCTGCATGTCCGTCTGCCCTGTCTGTCTGTCTGTCTGCATCCTTCCTGGTCTCAGGAGGAGTCTTGTAATCCTCATGGATGGACAGGGGGAAGGGGGAGATGGAGGGCCGTGGGCGTGAGCGTCATGTGTCCGGACTCTAGACTCGAGGACCTATTCCGGCAACCGAGTGCTTTTTCTCTCCGGAGGAAGTTTGCCCGCTTCCTCCTCCTGGGAAAGGGCGGGAGGGGGTACAGTGTCTGGGTCCACGGTCGGTGCTGCCATGTTGGTGTTGCTGTCACCACGCGCAGTATGAGCAGCATGCCAGGTGCTGTGCCTTACCAGCAACTCCCCAGTTGAGTGCTGTGCACTCAACTGGGAAAAATAATACACACAGCTTGAGCAATATGCTGCCTGACATTAGCCAGAAATGAGGCAGCCTGAGTGCCATTGAAAAAGAGCATGTATCGCGAGTCATTGTCACATCATGATGCATGGGATCCAGGTCCTGCTATTTGTTCATGGACACAGTATGGGGTTCAGCATTAAGTAAAAGTTACAGGACCCCCCAAATCTTGGCTTTAAAACACCTGCCAACAATAAGGGTGTAGACTATACTCTGACCTTCTGGTTGCATGGCACCTTTCTTTGCTCACTTTGCCATCCGCCCAGGTTGTAAAACTCTCAAAGGTATTTGCTTAAGGGCGGCCCCTGCTCCAGTTGATCCGGTTTTGAGGAGGTTAAATGTATGGAAATGCAGAGCCTGTGAAGAGGCGGGCTTGTTCCCATCCAACAGAGTGGGACTGAGATGGACGATATCACATGTATGCTGAGGAATGTAAAGGGTCGTTCTGGGTGTCATCCGTCTTAATGCAGAAATCAAGCAGAACACTTACAAACAAATAATGCATGACAGTGTGATTGTGTTCAATTTAGACAGGTCCAGCGTGCGAGCAGCCGATCGGAAAAAAGGACGACGTGTACACAGAAGATTGTGTCATGTCATGATATAATTATTATTGTCATTATTATTCAGCATTGCACAAGTGAGTGCATTGCACAAAAGATCTTAAGTAGAGTTTAACTGGCCCTCCAGAGATGCTTATTACATGCCTGCACTGCCCTCTCACAAACACACTCGTTCCCCTCCTCCTCCTGTCCCTCGTCCTCTCCCTGGTGTGAAACACCTCACCTCTGCCGACAGAGACGGATGGAGAGCACAGTGACGCTCCTCAGCACAGCTCCTGTGATTAACGCCATCCAGATTCTCTCATGCACAACCATACATGCACGCACACACACACACCCAACATGCACACGCACGTGCATGCGTGCCCACATACATACATGCACACATACAGCCACGCAAGCCCACTTACCTGCATGGCAGGGTCGCGCATGCATGCACGCACACAACACACACACACACACACACACACACACACACACACACACACACACACACACACAGGCAGAGTGTGCATGTCTGCCATGCCTTGGCAACAGGCAAGGTCAGGAAACACTCCACTACCTCTCTGAATGCATCCTCGGCTGGACGCTTGAACAGCCAATCAGGGACTGATGTATTACTCTGTAATATGGACCGTACGTTGGCGACATTTATAGCACATGGCCAACTGGGGGCCTTTTATTCATGATGAAAATACATGCGGGAACACATGAGGAAAAGTAAGGAATTAAGGGCCAACATAAAGCCACGCTATAGATGTGTGATGGATGGGAGGTAAAACTGTTGTATAAGGAGGAAGGCCTTTTTTTCTCCCTGGAACAAATGAGTATGTGTTTCTTTCACTGTGTAATCTAGCATCGACTCCATTGTTGAGAAAGTAGGTTTTGTAAGTTCAGGGGGAGGAAATTGACATAGTCTGACTAAACACGAGAAAGGAAGGACCAATTTCAGCGGGGGTGGTGGAATAAGCATTGTAAAGTTTACCGGAACTTTTCGAGCAAGCAAAAGTTTTGCCTCAAAGAAATTGTATTGCAATTATCTTATCGGGTGGGTATTTGTTAACAGTGAATATCATATTTCAGAATGAATCTGATATTGTTACAAGCAAGCTTTATATTAGGTTTAAACAGTAAAACATTGCATTTTTTGTCATGTAATTGGAACGTAAAAGGTTCGTATGGATTTTACCGACAACCAGAGATGGAAGCGGACCAGAATAATCTTCCTCCTCAACCTAGGCTGAAATGCTGACTATGATGCATTACTTGACAGCTTTTCCATCCCTCAAATCTATTGTTTTAAATTGACTCTGCTTTCACACGATTCAATTATACAGTCAAAATTGCAGTGCTGGCTTTCGACTGCGAAAACATTTGATAATATGAGGACCTCTGGTGACCCATTTATTTTGATTTGGGGAAAACAATTGTATTCTCTTCCCCCTAATGCCTTTCGGGGGAGGGGTTCATAAATCACCGTCTGGGGCTGCGTTCAAGAGTGCGGTCTCCCGCTTCAGTGGAATATTATCAAAAGCCGAGATTAGCACACGTCGTGTTACAGATATTAACCCGTATTATGCAGCGTATTAATCAAAGACAACGTAAGATGGTTTGTTGTTTGTTATTGTAATTTTCAACTTTTTTTTTTTTCCGTTGTCTCACGATGAGATTCCCCTTCGCCTCGTCCGGAATTCTTACGCAGAACGCCTCACGCGTCGACGGCAGTCGACAAACAACGTCTTTCCCTTTTAAACAATGTATATCTTTCGAAAAAAAAAGAAAAAAACTGAAAACAAACACCCAACTCGAAAAGACTTTGAAGTTTGGTTTCCTCTTCTTTCACAAGCAGGAGCAATGACACTCGTGGTAAATGTTTAATGAGCAACACAAAGGAATGAGGGCAGGAGCTCCCACACATAGGATGGGAGGGCAGAAGAGCAGACTTCCCACCCATCGCTACTAGCGTGCTGCTCCTCACTTCTCCGGCTCCCTGTTCATTAAGGACAGGAGGAGAAGGAGGTGAAGGCAAGGGGTGGGGGGGTAGAGAGAGACAGGTGGAGAGATACAGATAGAGAGAGAAAGGTAGAGAGACAGGTCGAGACAGGTAGAGAGAGAGGGGTAGAGAGAGACAGGTGGAGAGAGAGGGGTAGAGAGAGACAGGTGGAGAGAGACAGATAAAGAGAGAAAGGTAGAGAGACAGGTCGAGACAGGTAGAGAGAGAGGGGTAGAGAGAGACAGGTGGAGAGAGACCGATAAAGTGAGAAAGGAAGAGGGAGACAGGTAGAGAAAGGTATAGAGTGATTGGTAGAGAGAGACAGGTGGAGAGAGACAGATAGAGTGATATGTAAAGAAAGACTGGTAGAGGGACATCTATAGAGTGATGGGGAGATGGAGACAGGGGGAGATAGATAGATAGAGAGACAGACAGGCACACAGAGACAGAGGGAGACAGATGGAGAGAGATAGGTAGAGAAATAAAGGTGTAGAGAGACAGGTAGAGTGAGACAGGTAGGGAGAAACAAGTAGAGAGAGACAGGTATGGAGAGAAAGATATGGTGAGACAGTTAGCTTGACGCCGATGGAGTGAGAAAGGAAGAGAGATAGATAGAGAGAGACAGGTAGAGAGAGACAAGCATATAAGGACAGATGGAGTTAGACAGGTAGAGAGAGACAGAGAGAGAGAGACAGATAGAGTGAGACGGGTAGAGAGTGATAGGTAGAGAGAGAAAGTTAGAAAGAGAGCGAGGAGGCGAGTGAGATGGCTACAGAGTGACGGCGAGAGACTGTAGGGACAGACAGATGGAGTGAGACAGGTAGAGACACGAGGGAGATTAAAGGAGAGGTGTTAGTGTTTATTGTTCTTGGAGGTGGTAAATGATGGCGTGGCATAAAACCCCCACCAAAGTGAGCAGATGGAGTCTGTGTGACACTTAAACCCCCACACGTCCACCCTAGTTGGCTCTTTTTTGTATTTATTTGTGTTTGTTACCAGTGACTTATGAAAGCTATCTGTCAAAACAAAGGCAGGAGTTAGCAAGATTATATGCTAATGAGTCAGCACCGCAACGACGACAAATCATGTGTAAATTGTTTCTCATAACCGGCCCACTGTATAAGCGAGTGGCACATTCAGCGTATGTCTCGGAAGTTACAGAGGATATTCAAAGCGCGATGGGGGTAGAGGGGTCTTTGTGCCGTGATAAAAACGTAGCAGCATTGTTGTTTGTAGTTTTTTCGAGTTACCGGTCGCCGACCAACATATCTCAATATTTGCACCCCTCGTTTAAGTGTATGTGTGCTATCATCCAACTTAGCGTATTGTCCAACACTACCACTGTCATTCGTCTTTTCCCTTCTTTACGTTGACTGTCGGAAGTTTTTTCGTCACAAACAAAGACGTCAAAGGGGACAGCGAGGGGTCCCAGAGGTGGGGGGCAGCCACGGGCGTGTGAAGGTAGCGGAAAAGGGCAGTGCCGGCAGGGGAGGGGCTGTGAGTCATTTCCTGTTGGAGTTTACCTGCCAGGTGTCAGCGGAGTCACAGATTGCCGTTGCCATGTTCCCAGCGAGGATGCGAGTCGGTAAACACACTTCAAAGGAGAAGGGCCGCTGTCGAAAACAACGAGAGGGGAAAAAACAATGACAACGCGACAAACAGACACACAATTGAATGCACAGCGAACGCACAGGTGCTATGGTACACGCTCACAGAAAAAACAAACACAAGACGGACAGACACACACGTACGCACACTGTGACACACACACCTTCACACTTTTTTGGAGGCATATGCAGAGAATCATATCCATTCGCACATAAACGGTTGGTGTGCATGTGCGTGTTCATGTGTGCATGTGCGTGTGCGTGTGTGTGTCTGTGTGTGGGTGTGAGTGTGTTAATAAGGTCTTGTAAGGCTGTGATGGCTTATGCTATGATGACGAATCCCCTCAGCATCGTGATTTGTGACAGAAAACACAGTCTTTCTCCATGGTGAACGACAGCGTTTACGGTTCCCAATGTGCTGTAGTATGCGGGCTCAGCAGAATTATACGGGTGTGTCTTCTTCTGCCCTTCGTAATAAGATTTGAAATGTAAATGTTCTATTATTCAGAGGAAGGTGGTACAATGCAGTGAATACGCTGTACATCTTTCTGAATAAAACTGCCTGCAATAAATAGTAAATAGCAAGTAAATAGCACTAAATACCACAGCATCGTCGACTGCATTTGTATTATTATATATTTATCGTCATTTACTTTCAGAGCGCAACAGGAACTGAAGCTGTATATAATAACGAAAGAGTATATATATCTCCCCATCACAATCGTTTAGAAACATTTGAAAATGTTCATCAGATGAAGTCAGTGTAAACGGAGTCGTGTCTTTTGTTTCCTCAGCTTATTGGAACCGCAGCCGTTAAAGTTAATGTTTTATGCATCTATGAATTCCCCCCAGCAGATGTTGGCGTATATCTTAGAGATCATAAAAGAATCAACCCCGGCTACGCGTCGTTGTCGCGAGGACAAAAGGCCTGTAAGTTTGGTCGGGAGCAGAGTTGGGTTTTCATGTTCGAGGTAGTTTTTTTTCAAGGTTTTACAACAAAAAAAATATATAATAATCTCACACATCTCTCATCTCTTCTGCAGGTGGAGTAGATGTGCGATGAGATATGCACTTTTGCGTTTTTTCGCTCCGCCAAGATGGGGCGTTTGATTTTGGAACCGCACTTTTAACCGGATCATTATATTTTATTACAAGCACCTCGGTTTTTGTTTAAAAAAAAGAAAAAGGTCTTGTTCAACCATTTAAAGCGTCAGTCTGGTATCGGAAAGGCCGGTTTCCTATCTCCTATGATATCCAGTGATGCCGCACAATAGAATAAACGGTGGCTTTTCGTTTTGCTTTAAAAGATCATTATACAGATAGAACTTGTATAAATTGCACTCTTCCAGCTCCCAAGTCAGAACGCATTTCCCCCTGTAGGGAATCCTTTTATACCACTGTTATTAGGACACAGAATCCGAGAGTAGTGAATGTTTGAACCATTCCTATTGTATTTGTGCTTTTTCTTTCCCCAAACGCATTTAGAGATCATCTCTTCTGTTTACTTTCTTGCGCCGCTTGGTCCGCGGCGCGATTCATTAAATGCCTGTCTCCAAACAAAATGCCACCCCCCCCCGTCCCCCCGTCCCCCCCGTCCCCCGTCCCCGTCCTCTGAGACCATGAATACCGAAGGGTAAACTGTCATGGGCACGCCTTTAATATTTAATCAAGACAACACAGCAACAAATCGCATCAGAACCAAACGCATGCTAGATCATATTGTCTGATCCGATGGCATGCTCCTGTGCCGCTATCAATTACAACTTTGGCACCCAGCTAATTCGGTGGAGGGCTGGTGGGGTAATTTGATTTCGGGGGCTCACTCACTTGATTTCCCATACCCATTAATTTCATTTGCACTTGCCCATCAGCACCGGCGACACATGTCGAGTCACCCACGTCCCAGAGCTCATCTCCGTCCTGGTTCTTGTTATTAATACCACCACCACCACCACCACCGCCACCACCACCGCCAACACCAGCGACACCAGTGTGTGTGTGTGTGTGTGTATGTGTGTGTGTGTGTGTGTGTGTGTGTGTGCGCATTGGCACAAGTGCCAGGCAGGGCACACTCTCACACGAGCCCCTTCTCATTCCAACCGGACGCGTCCAACATATTTTCCATGTTCCATCAGCGTGGGCATGGGAGGGAGGGGAGGGTGAGAGGGAGAGGGAGAGGGAGAGGGAGAGGGAGAGGGAGAGGGAGAGGGAGAGGGAGACAGGGGGGTTGTGTGGGGGGGAGGCATTGAACTCTTCAACCTGTCCCCCTCACCCTCGTTCCCCCTCACCTGCACACTCATGTGAGCGTGTGAAATTTCCACAAGCAGACCCGAGCGGTCGGTTATGGGTCAACTCTCTGCTGTATGATGTCTGTGGATCCATGCTGCTGCAGTCACTCTACTTTCCACTGGCTGGGATTAGGGAATCTTGCTCAAGGATGCAGGGCGTAGACTGGGGGAGGTTGGGGTTTGACACCCAGAAACCTTTAATCTGGGAGTCAAACCCCCTAACAACTAGACTATCCTGTTATTGATTATATAAGTGACAATGTTTAAGCTGGAGTAGTTTATAATAGAAAGTTTTGTTTTTGTTTGTTTCTTTTGCGTGGTTATTTTGGCCCTCATCTCAGATGATGATTAAGATAGGAAATTACGATTTATTCGTGCAATTCACAGCTGTAATGAGCTTGTTTGAAACTAAAGGAGCCGTTTGATGGGAAAACACGATGCATACTGGGAGATGTAGGAGATGCACCTGCTCCTTCAATTAACCTTTCATGGCTCTGTCATCGCTTTAATCGACTTATATCTTCAGCTCATCGTTAGATACAAAAACAAATCATTAGATTGAAACAAATGTCCTAAACATATATAGATATATCTATATATCTATATATAGATATATATATATACATAATTGGATATCTCTTTTCCCCAACGCCTACAGTACAGAGACAAACACTGAAAGTACAATAATAAATAATATGATGTAGTAATACTCCCTGGCGACAGAACCGGCTGATTTCTACTGTTCAAATCCATGCTTCCCATTTGTATTGTCACTAAAAAGTAAAAGTGCCAGTTATACTGTAATTTTAACAAGGATAAATGGCAGGGACACACTTGTTTCCCCGGGGGAACAGTACCCCTCTCGTTGGCATGGCACTGGTGTACGCCCTGCTGTAATGCTCAAGTGAGCAGCGCCCGTCACTTAAAAACACTCCCCTATAGTTCATGTCGTCTAACGTGTCTTTGAGTGGCTCTAATTTCCTGCCCATATGGGCGGTTAGAGTCTAAGAGAGTGAACAATAAAGGAGAGCCAAACAATTATGAGGCTTTAGTCACGCTTTGGCTCACTCGCTAATGCTGCTTGTCTGGGAGGAGGAATGTTCTATCTTTGTTAGAGGCACTGTCAACGTCTTGGCGGGGGGGGGGGGTGTTTTAAGATAGTTTTGTTTTTTCTTGAAGGTTTCCCGATAGCAATGTTGTTGTTTTTTTTAGTTTTTTTTTAAAAATGCGTTCACAAAAGCACGCACACACATACACACACACACACACACAGACGCACAGACGCACAGACGCACACACACACACACACACACACACATACACACACCCAAACACACACACGCACACACGCACACTCATACACGCATACACACGCACACACACGCACACACACACACACACACACACACAGACCTCTGTGACCTTTATGTCTTGAAGAACCTCTCGCAGGGCTGCGACGGTGGTTGATTATTCAGTAGAAGGATGAAAAAACAGCAACAACACACTATTGAATGATTTGATCCGTTATTGATCAAAAGCCAGTTAGCTCATGTCCCCCCGGAGAAGAAAGGTTAACCTTTAAAGGGACTCTCAGAGGTCAGGGAAGAGTGGTGGCATTGCGACACACAAGAAACCCACAAATCGTGGAGATTGACCGATTTTACCATTTTGGGAAAATAACAAAAAATGGATGTAAAAAAATAAGAATAATCCTCTTTGGCACATATCTAAGTGTTTGTTTTCTCTCCGGTTTCAGGTGAAACACACTGTAATGGGGAGTGACAGGGAAAGGATGTGTGTGTGTGTGTGTGTGTGTGTGTGTGTGTGTGTGTGTGTGTGTGTGTGTGTGTGTG
>JAOPJO010000008.1:3116052-3130748 GCA_027123675.1 Molva macrophthalma | reverse complement strand
ATGACACCCCATTTTTCACAAAGTATAAAAATCATTGCCCTCCATTCCCCAACCGGTTACTACACACACACAACACATTTGTCAAAAACTTGAACCCCATCCCACCCTCTTGGATTAGACAGAATACAAACCCCACCCCCAATATGCTCTTCTGCCTCCAATTCCAGACCTCCCCTCTAACATTAACACTTGACATTTCACGTAGATCTCAAATGATAAAATGGGTATATCCAAAAGCCACTAGCCAAACGAGTAATAGGCCCAGATCTACTTGAAATGAAGTGCTGAGCGTATGACCTACATGGGCGATTTGGAATTGGCCGGTACACGTCGTCTCCTTCCCTGCTCCCCCCCCCCCCATCCTCTTTCCTGGCTACTTCTACCAGAAGTCTCGGCGGTGGTAGGCGTCTGGGTCGCAGTATTTGGTCACCACCACCCTGTTGGCAAACTTCCGACCGGTCAGGCCCTGCATGGCCTTCTGGGAGTCGAACACCGACATGAACTCCACAAAGATCTGGTGGGGAGCAAACCAACGACCGCACACATTAGGAACTGGAGACAAAGAAAATAAACCAAGCACACACACCGGTTGTCGTCGGGTGGTTTCCCCGTGAGCGCGGCGCCGTACCTTGCCGGTCCCGGGGACCTCCAGGCCGTCCACCGGACGGGGGATCTCGATGCTCTTGACCTGGCCGTACTTGCTGCACTCTTCCCTGACGTCCTCCACGATCTCCTCGTACTCCTCGTCGTCCAGGAGCTCTTCCGGGGCCACCATGTTCATCAGACACAGCACCTCGGTGGGCAGGCCGCCCATCTGGGTCACGGAGCTGTTCATCAGGCCCGGCACCTGCAGCGTCACCGGGGTCTGGTTTATACTCGTCTGGGGAGGACACACACAGTCAATACAACGGGTCGTTCTAACCAACGGATCAATAGAGCGTTTGTGTGTATTCAGCTACGGACAGCTCTACTTACTGTTGTCGTGACACTGACCCATAATGTAATGCATTAAGTACAACATTTTTTTGGAATTCAGCCCTATACATACACATTAATACAAATCTTCCAAACTAGAGGCGGACAGACAGCCATTTCACTCTGAGCGTTTTGTCTGTCTGAGACATATTCTCTCGTTGCTGCCATGTAGGCGTCCCTCTTACCAGAGTGGCGTCCTTGGATCCCACACTGGCTCTCTGGACCAGCAGCTTCTTGTCTCCAAGCTGCATACCGTTCAGCCCTGCAATCGCCTGGAATCACAACACACGTTTAGAAAAACTACCCTTTGACTGGAAAAAAGATATTGGTTGATTACTTGTTGCTTGTAACAGGAGCATTTTAAGCTCATGTTAAACCCCAGTGAGCAAGGATGCTGCCACGGTTACCTGGTCGTTGAGGTTGACGTCAACGTATTCACAGAAGGCGTATCCTTTAGAGAGGCCGGTGGCGCTGTCCTTCACCAGGTTGAAGGCCTTCAGAGGACCAAATGATGTCAGCAGCTCCTTCACCTGGAAACGTTCACACATAGGAGAGCGGGGTCAATGGAGATGTATGAAGTACCAACGCAACCACACCTGAATAAAAAGGTTTGTCATATTGTTTCATCTACATTTCAATTTAGGCAAAAGTCACTCATCAGTATGGTTGCCAGGAATGGACCATCTGTAGAATAACTGCGAATGACTCAAGCATACATGTAAAAGAAACTCGTCTAGTTAAGATCTCACCATGCAATATTTATATAACAGTTCCGACAGCACATTATAATTGGTGTTCCTAGCAGTATCCTCTCGTGTTTATGCTTAAATAACAGCTCTACACTAGCTTATAAGGTATGACACTTGGTGCATGTAATCACCAGCGATGATTAAAATGACCCCACGTTTATAACCTAGGGAAACTAACCTGGTCATCGTTCAGGTAGTTCGGCAGGCCGCCGATGAAGAGCTTGTGTGCCGAGTCAGGCACCACCGTTGACACCACGCCTGTGTGACAGAGGTCAATACAAAACAAATGAGACCATACAGACTACTGTTACGAATGACGTCATCCGTGGAGGAGGAAATGGATGCGGCAGTGGGCACCTGGCACATAGACGCTGGGGTTCTCGCTCATGCCAGGGAGGGGCTGGTAGTCGTGGGGGCGTCTGATTTTAAGACTCTGACCCTGGAAGATGATGCCGTCGAAAGCCATGGCTTGGGTCGTCTCATCCACCGAGCGGAACTACGCAGACGGCAAGAAACAACAGGATCCGTTTCATAATGATTCTATGAGATGAGAAATGGACATGGAAATGAAGAGGGGCTTGGCCATGGGCAGTGGTCAAACCTCAAGGAAGGCAAAGTTCTTGTCCTGGTTGATCTGGACTGCAAGGACAGGGTTCCCGGGGGCCTGAGTCAGACCACCCAAACGCATCTGAGCGTTGAAGAAATCCATCATAGACTCCTGCACAGAGAAGGGGTAAAATTAAAAATCTAAATGGTGTTGCTGTAAATATGACATGGCTATTGCTGTTTAAAAGCCAATGCTTTACTGTTGAATGTGTGGTGGTACAAAGTTATGTGTATCATCCTTTACCTCCGTGATTCCAAAGGGGATGTTGCCCACGTAGAGCCTGCGGGCCTGCCGTGTCATCTGGCTGCCCACCACGGGCACGGGGGTGGGGGTGACCGCCAGGCCGTCTGGGGTCATGGTCGGGAGGAGAGCTGTGGCTGGGATCTGGCCAGCAGCTGAAGGACAAGGGGGACAGACACATAGGCATTGACATATCTAACCACAGTTCTGTCTAGCCTCATTCCAAACACTAAATTTACCCAATTTAATTTTAGCTGGATAGCACATGTAACTTAACAATGATACGAAAAATAATAAGCAAGGTTACGAAAAATAAATAGCCTCTGGCCATTATAATTCTCACATTTAGCTTAACATTTTAAACCAGCCCATCACCAGCATTTACCTAGGAACACTTCTTTCTCAAGCAGACAGATATCATGGTTGGACGGCTCTTCTCTGATTAAATATGACGCCTATAGACTGCAATCCACATCTAGGAGAAGAATTCACCCCCTTCTTGGAAATACACTACAATACAAGGGTTGACTGTGAACCCCAGCGAAGATGTCTGGAGGCAGTGGAAAAGGAGGTGGGGGAGGCGATACCTTGCATGGCTTTATACTGCATGGGGGTGATGTGTTCAAACCCGGGAGGCGGAACATCCCAGTACTTCTTCACCTTGTTCTTCTTCTTCTCCTTCTCCCGATGTGGGGAACGGCTGTGTGGAGGACAAGAAGACAAGTGAAGAGGAGTATGACTCCCAGTGTACATGCATGTAATGTATGTGATGTACAGCGTTGGGGATGGGAGAAGAAAGGCCAGGTTCTTCAGGTTTGGTTCCGTGAGATACTTCTATTTTGTAAAATCGTATCTAGAATAAAGCCATACCTCGTTAGTTTAACTGTAAATAACTAAATACACAGCCTTGCGTTCCATCTGCAGACATGCTTCACACATTTCTTTGGAAGCATTGAAGTGGTCTTGAAGGAAGCCGCTTTTCAAAATTCCCAGTTTTAAAGGTTAGGATTTACTGGGCAGGTATCCACAGCGAATGGAGTTGTGTTTTAACAATGCAGAAAACAGCTCAGTGTTATTTTGCTGTATTACCTTACAGCAATCTCTTGGGGTTGGTTGGTTGGTGAGCTGAAATGACAGTGGAAAGGTTTCACATTTCTCTCATATCAAACATATTGCTGCTGGCTAACAATTGCACCACAAATGGCTATAGCCTCATCCAGCGCTATGGATCTTCTTGGTTCCTAATTAGTTCCTTGGTGCGCACGGTTGCGGTTTAACTGAGACCATGCCAGAGCCCATTTGGTCAGTTGTATGTACTATTTGGCTGCTTACGACCACAATAACGACACAATAACTCAACTTGATTTCTCATTGTTCAATCTCACTTTTTTCCAAAGAACATCGAGTAATTAATTAATGCATTACATTTAGACTTAAGAAGTTGGAAAAATACACATATTCACTCACTGGTAACTACATCACATCTAAACTGAAAAATGAGTACACGAGTACTCATTGTGATTTGGGCCGTGTATTAAGATTAGAGGTTTTGGTATTTTCTTTCTACTAATAAGATTGTGGATGCTGATTGCCTGTATATGATGGTATCCACCCTGATGGAGGACTTTGCTGGGAGAACAAAGCATTGGGTGCTGGAGTGAACAGACTGCCAGATCTCAGTAACAAATCCCACATATCTCCAATTAAACACGTTCAAAAGAAGAAAAGAAGAAATACAAATATGGATGCGTTATGACACAGTCACAATATGTTTGGCTAAGTTCCATTGCAACACCTCAAGAGGGTTATAGTATGTAACAGTTTATTTGGCATGCTGGTAAACAAGTGGCACATGCCGGGAAACAGTGTCATCAGCTAGATTGAGTATGCCTTGCAATGATGTGGGTTTTGCGCCTCTATAAAATCCTGCAAGAACAATGTTTTAGATGCAGGGAAATGTAGCACAGCTGACAGCACAAAACACCAATCTCTGCCTCTTCATTCTGTATGAAACCGCCTACAACATGCCCCTTACTACTACATAACTCATTGGTCAGATTGTATGTCCATCTGGTTAAACCAATAATGCATAGTCGTACGTTGTTTTACTATTTTCTAATATGCTTCTACTCAAAACTACATGTAAAGAATATTACAATATCACCAACTCTGGTCGGCTCAACCGGCTAGTGCGCTTACCATTTTACTGTAGACCTGTTACGACCCAGGTTCCTATGGACCTGTTATTGTATGCTACACCCTATGCTACATCCTAACCCTAACAAGTAAATCCCTCTCTTATTCAAATCACTTCTTGTCCATAAAGGCACAAAAAGCCCATCAAATATATAAATTGCAAAAAACTTAAAATAATACAACTGACATATCTGTAACCGATATATCGGAGAATCTCTACTTTCTAGTCCATGTTTCATGTCAACATCTTGGTAGTCGGACACAGGAACAAGAACTCATAACTCGACAGTAAACTGCTACTTTACTTATACTGGCTGCACATCTGTACGTTAGAGTGGTAAAGTGGGCCACAACAATTGGCTTAATAAAAATGTGTACTAGTTCTAATAAAATAATTTCTGGTCAAATCAGTCAAGACTACTTCAGTTGTTACTATATGAATAAAACATGAATATTAATAATCAAGCTACATTTCACATTAATGATGCTCTTGAAAAACAGCTATAAATGCTTAGAGATGTGTAGTGATGTAAAAGTATATGCAAGTCCAAATAGGGCAGATGTTTTCCAAGTTTTATATATTTTAACAATGGTTGTAAAAGGTGTAATGATTAACACAAAATCTGAATATACATCTCCACTCCAGAGGAGGGGCCTCGTTATGGGGGAGATGTATGGCCCAGTTCGTACGGGACACCAACCTGCGCCTGGGTCTGCGCTCTTTACTGTCCCGGCGGTCCCTGCTGCGTCTGTCCCGGTCTCTGCTCCTCCTCTTCCTCTCTCGGCTGCGGCTGCGGGATGGGGAGCGGCGGTGGTGGCGGTTCTCCTTGTCCCGCTCCGCTGTTGAAAATAAGCCAAACCAGGGTCGTTACAAATGCTGAGTGTGGGCAGACATTTGATTCTTACGCCCCATGGCACAGCCCAGGGTTCAATTATTGTATAATATTGGTAAGAAGCGGGAGACGTATGTTGTTTTCATTTTTTTCTCAGACCTCGGTTTAAACCTGCATTAAAAAAGGCATCTTGATCTTGCTTGTCGATTAGGTGATAAGTGAGAATAACAGTAAATATTATTTTCAGTTATAACTCACATTAACCTTTTAACTGTACCAATACTAAAGGTTGTTACCGTACGTTACGATATTTTCGTTGACGTTAATTGCAAATTAATGAGGGAGAAATTATATGGTTGCAGAAATGCCAGCTTTAATTATGAAAAATCTGAAATTATTATATTATATTATTATTATAATATATAACACTTGTATTCACAGCCAAATGTACAGCTAGGTGTATAATACTACAACAGGTGTAATTGGGTAGAAACAAAAATTACATGTAATTGGTTTTAAAAAATGTCACTCCTCTTAACATTAGATTGATGTCTAAATGCTGCAACATATCTTGAAAAGACTTAATACTGACCTGCCTTTGTGTTTTTTCATTCAAAACAATTAACATTTGAACGCTTCGCAGACTTCTTGACAGAAAGTTGCTCATACATGACAGACGTTTTTTGTGAAACCAAATGCTTTTTGTTACAAAGAGGATGACCCAAGCTGTCCATAGAGGTGCACTATTGGTGACTTTATTGCCATTAGATAGTGGCAAATAATACTTAAATTTTCATTAATAGGGCTCTCCATGGAGGGAATTGCGACTAACTCGCTGGCGGCTATGACTGATCATGCCCGGCCACAAATTATATACATTAGATATGGTCAATGTAATGAATGAGGGCAGAAATGAACACCTCCAGCAAGTAGACAAGACCCTGTAGACCCTGTATAGACCCCAGCTAGCTGGCGAACACATAGGCGGCACTGATAGTCAATTGGCAGTTTAGGTGATCAATGGTGCATTACCTTGTTTGTTTTCGGAAAGTTGTCTTTCAAATTCGTCGAAGTCCGACATCTCTGTGGTTTGCAAAAAATACCGTGGTGACAATAAATTAAACCAGGCTAGCTTGCAAGCTAGCGACCAAGTAACCGACACTTTTGTAATATGTGTTTTGCTCTCGTAACGTTAGCTCAGTCAATTGTTTTACTACTACAATCACTTCACTTAACACAAAACATTAACAAAATCAAATACAATTAACGCTGTGTAAAAAATATCTAGGCTTTGTTTAAGATGCATTCGACAACATTGAACATGAAAACGTGTTCGCATGGGTTAGCTTGCTAACGTATGCTAAGCTAACTGATAGCAAAGTCCAGGAGAATGGGCCTGCTCGAGACAGCCGTGTGGAAGCCTGTTAGCATGCTACAGAAAGACGAATCAATACGGGGACTTTTCGCTAAGCCAAATGCTACAATAACAGACTCACTGGTGGAGCAAATGCACGGGTTTGCCTTTATACGTCCAATATATACGATATCCAATTGTATAACTCGAGTAAAAACGATAGCTGCACACTCAGTGTGCCCGCTTTTGCCGTCTCCCAGGTACAGCGTGATACCGGAAGTTGATTATCCCCGGGTTTCCGGTAATTTGAAAATAACTACAACTTCTAGCACAAAAAAATTGTAGTGCTAAAAAAAAAAAACAATTTTGCTCCATTCCATATCTTAGACCTTGTATATGTAGTAAAGGGAGTTGAGTTTGTTTAGCTATTGAATGGGGCGCCTCAATTAGAGATACTGAGTGGAAATGCACAATGCACATTTTAAGCTATAGCTTGCCTAGAAGTTAAAATTCGATTTGTATTATATTCTTATCTAGTAAAGTAGTATTTGTATTTATATATATATTTAATAATTCTGTGGTCTGCCTTTTGACCTAACTCATTGTGTGTGTTTTATGTCATTCATGTACCTGTCTGCTGCAACTCTTACTATTTCGCTTTATTTCCCTTTTGTCTATCTATCTATCTATCTATCTATCTATCTATCTGTCTGTCTATCCATCTGTTTATATGTCTGCAAGATAAAGCATTTTAATCAGTGTCCATATGTATTCAATTGAGATGATGCTGATGAGGATTCGTTTGTTTATTTGGTTAATTGAGCAAGGATGTATTTTACTGTTGTAAAAGCGGATTCATGTTTGTGATGCTATTATTGGTTCAACCATAGTGTAAATCATATTGTAAACATAGACTGAATAAAATATTGTTAATCATGTTTTTATAAATAAATAATCAATAGTAGTTATTTGCTATGAATGATTTCTTGATTGGCTATTTTGTATCATTGATATAGTTACAACTTTACCTGTTATTATGAAACATTAAACATAAAAAATTGATATAAATCAGTAGTAGGTGTATAATTCGTTTTCACACAGTGATGAACAGCATGATTAGATCAGATGTGTGTTGGAAGTCAAAGTCATATAGTTAAATTAATAATTGGAGAATGAATAGACTAAGGTTGTTTTTTTTAAGAAAACATGATTTTATGCATTATGGGTTAACAAAAGTTGCACCGTACAACATTCAAGTGACATCTCCTACCCATATCTAATATAAAGAAACGAGTGGGGATAGTGGATTTATAAAGGTTCCTTTACTTTCACAAAAAAGGTTTTATTAAAAGTTGTCTTGCTCATTTATTGTCACATTATAGAGTTAACACTAATTATCACACACACTTTTGATTCTTTCAAAAACTTCAATAATTTCCAAAGGACCCATATATACAGACGACAAAAAGACGGATTCCACATGCATTTGTCCCGACGCATTGAAATGCTATCTAATACTTCTGCATGTATCATCACAATCTATTGCTTTTCCTAAAATACTGCTTTAATGATAAAACAGTTCAGATGTCAAATCAAGCTTCTTAAAGTGACTGCAAAAGTGTGAAGAGTACTGTCATTTTAAGTCATGTTTCTAATAAAAATGGAAACAATTATTACATTACCATATGCTACAAAAGGGGAATTAAGGTTCTTTACAGCTGGGCATTGTATAATAAAACATGTATGGTTAGAGAGTTAGGTTGTATCTAACTGAAACCAAAACAGTATCCATTCAACTTTAAACTGAATGATCTGCTGTTTTTCATGCAACCAGTCAACAATATGCCGCCGCTATCCAAACATCTTTGATAACCAGATACTTTACTGAAATCTGATGCTAGATAACAGAAGTATAAAAATAGTTGGAAGACATATAAAACAGCATTGTGCATTACACTCTGTTTTTCTGGCTTGATGTCAAAGCAGTCAGCTTTGCATTATGAAAAACGAGAATCCAAAGAAAATGTCCACTCCTACACAAACGATCGATAGGAACAGCAGCAGCCTCTTTAATAGATTGATCCTCTCTCCACAAATAACATATATGACATCAAAGCATTCATAAAAATGCAGCCACTCAAGTTATTTGTCTTACTTCTGATGTTTCACAACCAACACTTTAAGTCACAAGGAAGACTCCAAACTAGGTGGGTCTCAAAAGATTAAATATGTCATGACACAGATGCTTAAAAGGGAATGAAGCTCAAAAAATAAAATGTAATCTTAAAACAATTGTCAATTATTGAAATATTAAAACATATACATATTGTGATTATCAATCATTTAGGCTACCTGGAATTGAAATAACCCACCTTAAGAGGAGCTATCAACAATGTCTATATAAGACAAATAAGCTACACTCTCCTCAATAGCCTGAATGCATAATAAAAACATTGTCTATATCTCACAGTTCTTTTAAATAATTTCCCTTTAAAGAAAAGGGAACAATCAATATTTGCTGAATCAGACCCTTACAATTAAACTGTAAATCCAAGTTGTTGGCAGAAGGTGCACTATTGTATTTATACCTGCTACCTATCAACGCCCCTCAAGGGACTGGTGTGGGAACTTAGCTTCGGCTATATACACGTGTACAATACATCAGATACTGCTCCTGCAACTGCCAATGTTTCTTTGTACTTCTAAAAGAAAAAAAGTTTTTTTTTTTTTTTTTACTATGGCTGGAACTTTTAAAGACAACATGAAAGAGAAATTGACATTTTACCCATGTCAGCATATTTCCCGTAAAAAGTTATAGTCTCCTTGACACCAAGTCAAGCAGGTGAGTATAATATTCCATTCATGATTAATTAACCCTGTTGGGGCATCCTCCCAAATTCTCACTAATCACATCCACAATCCTCCTGAACCTTCAAAAGGATCAAATTGCATCTATGCTTTCTTCCACCCACACAGACAAGTTCTGCTGTGCCTCTTATCTCATCTACATGATTTAAATTTGGAAAAACAAAAACAGGTTACTATTCAAACATACTTCTTAAAAAGGCATTATTTGTTCATTGTTTGAATTGCTCTTCCCTTATGGTGATTATTGTTTAGGTAATGAGGATTGTTGAGGATTATTCATCAACCGTTAAAATAAAACATTGTGAGGCATACAAATGTGTGTCTTAAAGGGGAGGGTCCGAACCACAGTTTCCATGGCCACGTCCTAGACAATCTGAAGGCAAAATAATTCCAAAAGGCCTCTGGACATCAATATTCTTATCAGGGGAGCTGGCCTGCTGCAGCAGCTCACCTGCCCTTCCTAGCTACCCACCCCAACGTCCTGTGGAGCGTGTTCCTCTATGCCTCTCCTCAGTGTCTAAACCTGTAGGATATGGGCAGAAGCAAGTTATTCTTTTTCAGGGCCTGCACCCTGCTGAGTGTCTCCTCATCCATGGTAATGTAGCAGCGCCGGGCATAGTCCAGCAACTTCTCCTTAGAAGGATCAAACTGGCCCACCTCTGCCACCTTTTCTGGAGCTACTAGCAGCAGCTCTGCAATGGGTGTGGTGGAGGCTATTGTGTTGCGATCAACACCGTGAATCTGGAAGGCTTTGGACATGTTCTTCAGACGCTGGTAGGTCAGTAGGATCTTTTTGTAGCGGAAGAGAACACCAGCAGCATCTTTCACTGGAGAACAACAATAAATAAAGAAGATTAATGCAAAGGAATTTGCATTTAGCAAGATTACACTTTAGCTATGTAATCAAGAACATTTAAATATTTATTTTAAATGATCTGTCACCTCTTTGTCGCTCCCTTGGAGCTTGGAAAATCTTCCTCCTCTTTATCGTAAGTCTGTTAGCGTTCATATTCTCTGGCAACCCATGCTCTCCTGTTATCATTTGCTCTTCATCCAGATAGCTTTCCTGCTCCAGGTACTCTTCCGATTCCCCCAGCAGTGAAAGAGGCTCTGATAAGAGAGTCCAAGGACAATCTGTCAGCATGACTAGAAAGATAAACCACCACAAAAAACCAAATCCATCATTTATAGTCACATTTTGAAATAAAATTCTGCATGACAGCCAAACAATCTCACCTTGACCCACGTTGACATGGCCGCTCAGTTCATTTATGGTCGGCCTGGTATTACTGCCACTGGCAGTTGAACTGGTGCTGCTATGGCCAGGTAGATGTGCCTGGGAGGATGCAGAGTTGAACAATGCATTCAGGGAGCCAAGCTGATTAGCCATTGGGTTGGAGGTTTTGGAAGCCAGCATTGTTGAAGGAGCAGGCCTTCGTTGATTAAATTGCCGCGTGGGGAAATCGGACTTCTGCGGCTCTGTAAGGAGAAAGCAGTCATAACAAATTAGTTTGATATTATCTAAGGTATGTTAAAATAATCAAATGTTTTGTTTTAAGACATGTCTACCAACGGGACGATCTTCCTCTCTTCTGCCCCTCCAATTGAATCGTCTTGATTCATATCCTTATGATAAAAACAAAGCACCAGTATGAATATAGTTGATCTATTTTGATAGATCTTTACGGCTTATGATCATAACATCACATCGCAATGACCGCATCCAATAGGAGAATTGGAATGTTGGATATTGGTTTGGCTGTTATACTTTTGGTCTTCGTCTAGTTATTATTAACGTAAAATTATTTGTCATTATGGGACAACAGTGTTGTGTTCGGAACTGCCACAGCGTTTCTCGTGCGAGACATGGAAAATCAAAGTTTCATTAGGATAGGTTACGGTATATTTACGTTAATATTAGGATTTTACAGTACTACAACTCTGCTGAGTCCTCTCAAAATGGTGGAGTAGCGCCAACAAAAAAAATATGCATCCTGAAAGGCCCGATTGGCCAACATTTTAAAACCTGTTTCCAACACCCTCTAGCAGCACTTGCCATAATAAAGCCAAACAATTTTCTTACCATTACTATAGTGGCTCTGACCGTCACCCTGACCCTGGCTCTTTGTAGAGAAGATGAAGCGGTCCAACTGGCAGCGGAGGAAATCCCTCTCTTCCTCGAGGTCCTCGATCCGCTTCTGAAGCCAGGAGTTCTTCTCCAGAGAGATCTGCAGCTGGGTCCGCAGGTTTGTGATCAGTATGTATGAGTTACTAGGGGCGGACGAGCCAGTTGTTGGAGCAGATTCTATAAAGGATAATTAAAATATATAGTTGAAAGAAAATATAACAAAAACAATGTCTGAACACCATTAAAACCAGCTAAAGGTTTTTTGTGATATTCACCCTCAAAATTTTGATCAGTCTGGTTGAAAAACCCCTGTTGTTCAAAGCTGCTCTCTTCATACGGGATAGCTATTTCATAGGTGTCCTCATTTTTTGGAGCTGAAGAGAAGATTGTGTCAAAAAGATAATTGTTATGATTTATTTGAAAGGACAAAACACAACATGTTTTAGTTATAAAACCTACTTTGTAGTTGAATCGACGCTGTGTGGTTCTTGGTTGTGGAGGCACCTTCGTTTCTGTTTCCGTCCTCCATCACGTCCCTCTTAAATAAGCAAACATGCTTCGTTTTAATACATATTCATCCGCGTATATCACTATTAGTACGATAACTAGCAGCTTGTTTTGCAACTTTACAACACATGTGCGTGAAAGTAATTAGCGAAACTCGTGATCGCCTTGTTGACACATTCCCAAAACATCTCGAATGCACTCCATTTTGCTTGCTTAATTATATTAAATTACAAAGGATTAAAACCAGGAATATCATGCACAACTCTAACAAAACATCAAAATAACGTTTATTGTTTGTATACATGGGACTGCACAAGTGTGTTCACAATGTCCGATGCTGGCTGTTCGATTCCAGCTAACATTAGCAATACATTTAGCATGTATTTAGCTACAAATAAAAAACATTCCCCATCTTGCTACAAATATAGACTTTTACTTCCGCCACTCAAGAAAGAGAATTCCGTGCGATACATAATTTGAATAAATATCTGCACATACCTTTTTACAGTTGTAATAACTTCACCGTTCATATGTAATAAGATGTTATAACTCTGTCATATCTCTATTCATGAATCAAGTAGCCGCTAGCTAACAAGCTAACAATAACAATTATCGCTTTTGCCTTGCAACATAACGACGTCACTTCCGGTAGTAATAATACAGGGACCCAATGAAGACCTACGTGCGACAAATGGTTTACTTGAGTTATTAACACAATTAATAGGCTGGGTATGAACCTTTACTATGAAAACGTTATATGTGTATTAACAATGGTACAATTAAGTAATAAGTAAATTCCAAAATGCAGTACTGATTGTTGTCATGGAACTCTGAGTCAGCAATGTGATTCAATGACACAAGACAGCACTCGCCATCCTGTTTAGGTTCGTCCATATCTTAAAACCTGTTCAGGTGGAGATTGCAAAACAGGTAATACAGGCGCAGTGTCGTTTGACAGTGCAGTCTGCTACCTTAGCAGAGTATGTCCGGAAAGTTGGGAAGACACAAGACAACTGGCTTTATATATTAAATACAATATCCAACGCGGAGACAAATGGTAAGCACATATTCAGAAATTCCTTAAGTAAGGTTTAAGTAATAACTAGGCCTATGTGTGTGATTACAAGCAGGATCAACATAAATAGATCTCGCAAAGTATACAAGTATACAGGTGTATAAGTGAATATTGTTACGACATATACGCTCCCCCTACACTCCTTCTGTTTTCTCTCTGCGCAGCCATGGCCCTGAAGAATGATGGGCTGCCTCATTGTAAGTTCGCTCTGGTGTTTGCCGTAGTGATGGACCTGCTAGGCGTGCTGTCCATGCTGCTGGGCGTCTTTGCTTCGCTGGAGTTCGACGGTCGGGACTTCGGGGACCTGCTGGTGTACTCGGGGGCCCTCCTGGTGCTGTTCTCCATGGGGGGCTGGGTTATCTGGTACAGCGGCAACATCCAAGGACTGGCCACTACAAAGCACTTAGGGGGCACCATGGGCAACGCCGTTGACCGCCTCGCCCGCAATCTGAGCCGCAGGATTCGGATCCCCAGGTCTCAGAGCAGTCCGTGAGGCCTAAATCCAGGGGCCGATATGACATGCTACAAGGCCATGCATCATTCAGGTCTTCAAGTGTTGTTTTTTTACAAAATGGTTTACAATGGCAAAAAATATTGATATACTGTCCTTGGTGATAGCACATGGGGGAAACTTTCTACAAATATTGGTAAATTATGTTTTGTAAAATTAAAGTGTGTATATTAAGTTGTGTATAATTTGTTTTAGCTATGCTTGTACCATCATCATATGCTTGGTTTTAAATGCATTTAAATGCAACATGTGCTTACAGTAACAAATAACTCAACTCATTTATCATTCAAAATATATTTTAACAAAAAAATAATACATTTACAAAAGTATAATTGTCAGATGATTGTCGAAACAGAAGTCAAGTGTGCACAAATCAAGACAGTAAATAGCCCATACTGCGTAAGACACTTCAAATATGTTAGCATACTTTAAACCAAAGGAACCAGTAACACCATACCAATATAATTGATTGATGACCTTAAAAAACAACGCCAATGACTCAATTAAGAAAATAAATACATTTTTTCACAGAAGGAATCTGTCACATTGATAATTTATAAGTAGGATCAATATATATCAAGACACACACACACACACACACACACACACACACACACACACACACACACACACACACACACACACACACACAC
>JAOPJO010000008.1:3076614-3088421 GCA_027123675.1 Molva macrophthalma | reverse complement strand
GGAGAAAAAGGTGGAAAGACAGAAAGAAATGAGGGCCTGATAGTCCAGTTAGGAGAGCAGGGGGAGGGTGGGGCGGGGAACGCGGATGTGATGAGGTTACGCTGTATAAGCAGATTTCGGACTAAACAAAATAAGAAGATGCAGAAATGATATGAGGGCACCAAGATGATGTAACAGTTCACGGTGGATGCAGTATGGATTAAAAGCCAGGAGGATCAAGAGTATGAAATGAGAGGAGGACGGGATAAGAATAGTGTAAGTTATAACACATGTAGACTAGAGACAGATGGAGCAGAGACATGAACACACAGGAAGGACTAGCATGCAGGGTGGTCCTGCATGTGGGAAAGCAGAAGGATGTGAGGGCATATGCTGTCTGCAGAGCTTTACTCTTTGATCCTGTTAAGGGTCACCATGGCGACGATGTGGCCAATCATCCCTGGACCGCAACATCTCCTCAGCCACCCAGTCAAGCTAGCTAATATCTGTTTGTGGCACTAATTCAACAAATGTGAATCAATAACAAGGTTTGCTTTGACTGATTGAATGAATTACAAGTATAGAGTCCAGACTGTTGCAACTGTCAATTTCATTAATGGCGTAAAACATAACTCCACCAGCGTGGTCTCCATGGGATGGCCGTGAGTTCTGTTGTTCTTAAGGTCTGAGTCATGATTCTGGCCAGGGTCACATAACACCCCCCTTCCATCTGTGGGTGGATGTTGGTAAGGAGGCGTTCCAGGACATCAGTAATACACACTGTCCAGTGACCTAGGTTAAGATCTGTGCACTCCCAGATTAAGAGCTGCTGGCCTGGCCCTGCCTCTCATTATGGAGACTCCTTGACTAAAACCTCAAATTGTAGACAAGATGGAGGCGGTAATAAACAAGAGATTACTTTTTTTGATGAAATTATGGATAAGCCTCGATTCTAAATGAAATTTTTGCAAGTAATCCCCGTTAATCAGCTTTGGTCTGTTTGTGTTAGGTATGTTGTAGTGTGACACCAACTCTAAAACCCTCCTCCGTCAAGTCAAGTCTCTCTCTCTTTCTCTCTCTGAAGGATCGCATGTCCCCAGCCCCTGAAATGCAACAAGACCATAGGTTAGACGGCTACATTGAGCTCTGTTAAACAATGTAGACAGTTCATTCCTGATCTCAGTTCATATGCATGGCATGACACGCCATACACACAAGCTGCTGTTGATGCTAATTAGTCATAGAATTACATAGTGACCACTAAATCACCATCAATCAAATATCATAATAAACTACGAGACATGACTAACACCTTATTAATAAATCTATTAAAATAATCAAGTTGATTGCAGAAGCCAGATGTATGCAATAATTCCTTTTAAGTTCATGTTTCAATTGTATGAATGACATCAAATTTTTAAGCGTTTGTGTGATCCTTACAAATGCAATAGGCAGGTAGGTCCATTATAGCACACTGTGGTTGGTTAACAGTGAGAACATTTTGCTAATGTGAATACCAGTAATCAAGTCACTTTGTAGTAATAAGTACCTACCTGTTTTAAAAAAAAATGTCTCAAGCCATGCAGTCTTTTTAGTAAGCAACAATAAATCCTTGTTTTTTACGCCACCAACCACCTTACGTACTCAATAAAAAATGGCAAGATATGATTTACTTAAAAAAGCGTTTATGTCCAGTCCTCCATCACCTCCAATAGTAACATGGCTTGCTCCTCATCCTGGACTTCTTCTTGTTCCTTCCATACTCCACCATCAGCATGAGCCGGGACCACTACCTCTCTAGACGCACATCATCCACGCTCTTAAGTCAGGACGCAGATGACACTACGAAAGGGTGTCTGCCTCAACTCTTTTCAGTCTTTTGAGGGAATTAATGTCACAACCGTCTCCTGAATGATGTAATCCCTCTGAGTCCATCTGGGGTTGTGCCGCTCTGTCCCTTCACCTCTTCCTTTCCTCCCTGCTCACCTTCCTTCGCTGCTGGCACTATATCTTTACCCTCAATGAAAGTAACCTATGAGCATGGGATTTGCACTTTGCACTGTTCTCCAGGTTGGCAGTTGAAGAAACTGTGAATTATACAGTGAAGTAGAGCTTGTTGATGCTTCTGCCCACCAATCTGTGCCAGTGCAGTGCAAATCCAAATCCCTACTAGTCCAATGATTTAAGTTCATGTGTTTTGGGTGCCAAATCAGTATTCTACAAACAACAGGAATGACAAAAAGATATTGGGTTTAAATAGTAATAATATTTATTTACAATGTTATGTACAAAAAACATCCAACATCAGAAATAAATTGGCAAAGAAAAAAGAACACTTTATAATTTGTTGTTCTAGTGTGTATACCTTGGTTAACAAAGTGTTACAAGTTAAATGAAGAACCAATATGGAGTTCAACTAAAATGTTAACCCCAGGCTTGGGATTTACAATAATGGAGAACCAGCTTGCCATCACTGCCGAAACACTGCAAAAAACAACATGAGAGAGATTGGACATCTTTATGTAAAAAATTATATCTTCAGAGCACACATTAGACGCATCCTAGAACATAAAAAATATTATTCAGTATTAACGCATTAACACATTTACTAACCTAACGAACATCAACTCGAACGAACATCAACAAGACCCAAGAATTGACATTTCAAAAGTGGAACATTAAAAAGTATTTATGTAGCCAGTGTTATGATTACATGTGTATTATCCAACATATATCCCTCTTATCATTTTACTACTCAGAAACATCTCACCCATACTCTTTCAATGTCTGAACAATCTATACAACTTTGAAATGGGTTAATTTAAGTCCTTAAAAGGGGGCTGTAGTTTAAATTCAAGAGCTATAATTTGAGTGTCATTTGTTAGAAACACCATAGCCATCCATCAGCTATTAGTGAGTGAAATACTCAATGAGAATATCTGTTTTGGTTGACTGCAGCTTACGCATTGTATAAAGATGATTTCGATTTTAGACTGCTCCTGATTCATTTCTGACCAAACAGTGCATCCCTTCCCTGATTGATTCGGGGAATCCATCTAGCCTGTCAATCACATTCGCGCACAGCATTATCATAGCTTCACCACAGGTGTGCGAATGCAACACTACTCAATGGTGGAGAAACATAGGGAGGGAGGGATCTTGCTCTCCTCTACTCTCTCTCTTTACGACTATCAAATCAAACAGCACCTTTAAGGAAGTGGACAATTCTCAAATGGGGATAGTTTCAGTCAGACTTGCTCACATACAGCACCCCCTACTGGTATTGCCAAGATCTAACAATAATAATGTAATAATAATCGTATTATAGTATAAGGCTTCCGGGCTTGAGGAGTTGTTTTTTCCTCATTGTTATTTAACTGTTCGGTCTCGAGATCAATTCAATGAAATACAAAATAAATACAAATAAATATGAATTGTGTCAGGCTAAAAACCACATAACTATTGGTGAATTATAATATAGGACAGCACCAGTGTCTTTTTGACTTGAATTTGAATTGTCCTTACCAGAGTCTTCCAAACAAATGTAAATAAATGTGGAATGCATTGCTTAAGGAGCTTTGCGCATTTCTTATTTAGCTTGCTTTGCTCGGGAATAATGTTAACCACATGTGTAAGCATATGCAAGATTTATCCAGCCTGATTTTTACTACACAATATATTGGAATCCATCACTGGAATTAATACTGGCACTATATAAGAATTGAATGAGTGCATTCTAACAAATGATATATATCTAATAACAATGTGAATTAAAAACTGATCTATTGCCAGTACTCACTTCGAATAGCACGCCGACTTCCTGGTCAGGTGATGGAGAAAACGATTGGTTGACATAAATAAACTGAAAAGCGTGCGGCAAGAGAAATGTATTAGGAATTAAAAACAAAGACAAAGCCATGTTTACAACATTGGGAATTAGAGATTAGCCAGAGAGATTAATTCAGTCCTCACCAGCTGTTCACTGGGGTCAAGTTTAAGGAACTTTGCAATGAACTGAGAAAGGGATTGTATAGTCCTCCCCTTCTCCATAGCCCACTTCTTAGTCTTCATTATAGGTGTGTCCCCTACTGCCTTCAACAGCACATCAACTGTAGGAAGAGATACATTATGGGAATTAAAACGACAGGTAGCATCCATACTACAACAACAGATCATTCCAAACAAACTAATTTATTTCCAGATAGGGCAACTTCCAAAGAGGAATGCTGTAGCTTACAAAGCATAATTACAAGCACTAGGCCTAATAGTGTACATAGAATGTGTTTCTTAATCTCAATTATATAATAGCAATGGAACACGTATATAAAGCCTACTTGTATGAAAAGTAGCTTTTTTTTGGCTAGACACTGCACATCTTATAGCAGGAATGTCATAGATAAGAGACGTAAGCCATGTAAACAAGATGCTACCATATGCGGAACTAGCTACATGTAGCATTTAGCATCAGGCAGTGTAAACATTGCTCCCATTTTTATGTCATGCACTTATATTTCCATACTTTTTTTCTTCTGGTCAGATGTGACCGAGTCTCCCGGAGTTGTCGCATGTGGAACCGAAGGCTCCTCATTTTGAGATTCTGTTGGGGACTCCGCATTGTCAGACATCGTCAGGTGTCTGCACCCGAATATACTACTTTGCTGGACAAGGCCCGCCTACTATCGTGTATGTTGTGTGCTAGAAAATGATTCGCTAGTGTTCATTCCGTCAAAGAAATGATGGGTATTATTTGTTCGCACAACTGCCAGTCTTCAATTAGCCCTCGTCCTTTGGTAAAATAATATTCGTTGTTAAATAGCTGTTATGGGTGGGATTTGCTCTGAAAACCTTTCTAGTTATGGAAAGAGTGGGTGCAACTGAGGAGAGCTTTAACTCAAATTTCTTAATAGATTAGAGAACTCATTTAAATTTGACCTAAATAACCAAATTAATAACATGTATTAAGTAACAAATGAATAACTAAAAATGTATAAAGCTATCTATAATGACCACTTTATAATCTACCAATGGCATAAACATTAACTCAGTCAGATTTTATTTCTTATCATAGTATCTAATCTACAATCCCCAATGTGAACAAGATTGGACATGCTAGAGAAGGGAATGGGTGAGAACCTATACCTACATGCGTTGTTTATGTTTGTGCCATGTCTATATATATTTTGCAGCTAGGGTTTGTTTGCTCCTGTTACAGCTCCTCCAAGGCCTATACATTTCTATTTCTCTAGCCTATGCAAGTGAAGCCAATGACGGTTGCCTGCTGGCCTTTTTCTGCTCTGTAGAGACTAGAGAGACCAACAGTTCTTATGCTGTTCCCTTACAACTGCACAGGATGTAGTATCACCAAATAGGAATTTATGTTGTGCTGAACTGCTTTGCACTATTGCTAATAACGTTACATCTATACCTCTTTGTTTTCGCTGAATTACATAGTATTTTGTTTATGTTGTTTATGTTGTTGTTTGATATATGCTGTTGGCTGTCTTGTCATGTGAATTGTTCCTGGGCAAGGTTTAATGTCTGCACCCTTTAACCAGGTAACATTGTTGTATGTCTCATTGGATAAGGGCATTCAAGTATTCCGATTCCCATTCTAATATCTAATAAAACAATTCTGCAATTTTTTTACCTTGTTAAACTACATTTGAATGAGTCAACTTGAAACTAGAAAAGAAGGAAGAAGAAAGAAGGAACTGGTTGTTTTTTTTCTGCTGTTACAAACATTCTACTGCTCCACCAAAAATGTTCATCTCAAGTTCTAAGAGGTGTGGCCAGGAACGAAGAGGCAGGGCCCACAGTCTGACATCACACAGAGGGAGGAGAGTGTGACGTTATTCTGGGACAGACAGAAAAAAAGGGAGGGGTTGAAGAGAGGGAGGGAGAGAAAAAGGAAGCTGCCTGCGATAACTTTTTTTGTTTCTTGAAAGTAAAACAAACTTTTGAAAAGCGAAAGCAGGACAAGAGGCCAGGCCCGGATCGACTGCCTGGAAACGGGAGAGTTTTGAGAAGTTTAAAAGAGGGATTTAACAGCTGACACTTGATTCGTGCAGATCTGATGACATCAACATCAAATATTATCACTGTGTGAGGCCTTGGGCCTTGGGTAATTGCAAAGAGGTAAGAGTCAAACTTTCTCACAACAAATGCTGCATAGCTATTAATGAACTACATGTGGAGTTTGTACATACATAGACTAGTGCTACTCCTTGTCTTGTTAATGTAACATTTTCAAGTACAGTGCAAATCCTCTTCGGGTGTCAACTTACTGTCTTGTAAACGACACCAACTGGAACAAGAATGGCTGATCGTATTGGATTACATGAGAGAGGGGAATCCTTCCCGCTCCATTTCATGCCCAAAGCAAAGTAAACAGACTTATTGAGACAGACCTTATCTGACCTCCCATAGGACAAAACAGAACAAACCAATCATGACGACAGACCTGGACTCCAGTCTGACCAGCATAGACTGGCTGCCCCAGCTGGGAGTCAGCAGCCTGCGATCCGGCCGGGACAGAGGAGCGGAGAGGGATAAGAAGAGAGATAGAGGGAGGGAGAGAGGAGACCTGCTGCCACCCGTGCCCTCCCTATCGCCCTGTAACTCCAAGGGGAAGCCCCCCCACAGCTACGCTACTCTCATCGCCATGGCGATCGCATCTGCCCCTGAAAAGAAGTTGAGTTTGAATGACATCTACACCTGGATCAGTGACACGTTCCCCTACTACAACCGAGCAGGCCGGGGATGGAAGGTAAGGATGCACAAGGATGAACATTTTAATGAATAATGTGTTTTGAATATATTACCTTTGTGATTATTGTATAATAATCTTTGGATAGGTTTCAAACTGTTCCTCTCTTGTGCTGAACACACATCTTGACTTAGCTCTGATTTGACGGGAAATTCTATGAATTCTATGATTATGTCATGTTATTTGTCCCCAACAGAACTCCATTCGGCATAACCTGTCTCTTAATAAATGCTTCAGAAAGGTTCCTCGACCACAGAGTGACCCTGGCAAGGTGAAGATTTATTTGTAATACTTTTATTATCTCGGGGTTTAAAATGTAAGCGGTCGAAATGATAAAGCAGGGTATACTATGTTTACCCGTATTTATTGTCCTGTAATTATTCATCCGGTTTTCCTAGGGTTCCTATTGGACGATGGATGGACCCTCAGAGGTCAATCAATCGAGGGTGCCCAAACGTCCATATCCAGAAGAGAATGAAAAGGTAAGGGAGAATGTTTGTCTTTAAGAGCGATGTGTCAAGTCATGTGACCGGCCTACTCATTTGCTTACTCATTGACTTCCTCTTACTTCTATTAACTCTATCTCTATCTCTCTCCAGGTCCTGCACATACCTGTGATGCAAGCAGACAAAACCACCTCACCCACAGAGTTGTCGGTCTCCAGATCAGACCAGCTTCCTCTCAAAGAGGAGCCCTTGGGTGCATTGCACCACACACCGACCCACCAAGCATCTCTCTCTCCTCCCCCATGCAAGGTAAAGTTACCAAAGTAACCCAGGAAGGCAGGTGCTTTCAAGTGTACTAGCAGCTCAAGAAAAAGCTCCTTCTATGAATCATCTTTTGTTTTTTCTTACAGAGATCCTACACACCTTGCTCCGTCACCACTCCCACGGTCCACAGTGCCTCAATCTCATGCACAGCCACATCCTTCTCCTCTTCCCCCTTGTCTGTGCCCTCTCCCTACCCTCATCCTAACTCTGCCGCCCCCTGTCTTCCCGTTGCCACGTCGCCAGCATTGTCTCTCTCGGGGGGCAACGTGTGCGTATCTTCCCCGGCGTGTACTTACTCCCATGCCATTTCCACGCTCTCCTCACATGCTACCCAGGCGCCCCCATCTCTTTTCACCTTCTCCGTCCCGACCCTGGCCACTTCATCAGTCCCCCATTATCAGTCTATCCCCAACATCTCCATCACCATTCCCTCCTCCGCCTCCGCTGCATCTCATCACCCCCCAGGCACCGATCCCCTTCTACGCTTCACTTTCGACGAACTGAGCTTCCCGGACCTGTGCACCTCTTTCAAGTCTCTGGCAAAAAGCATGCAAGGAAGAAGGGCCTCCCATTGTAAGTGACTTCTATTCAACTTACAGGGAATACAGATACATGTCATTTAAGAGAAGTTAGGTGTTTTACATGTCATTTAAGAGAAGTTAGGAGCATTTTGCTCAAGGAAGGACTACAAGTTAATTGCAGAAACTGTGTCGAACCCAGACTCTTTGGGCTCCCCCAGGACAGTGTGTATCGCTTTGCGATGATGAATCTTTAATTGTCTTCCAGCGGAAGCGAATAACTTTCTGGTACCAAACCATGACATAACCCCACTGCACACTCCCACCCTCCTGCCAATATCCCCCCACCCTGGAGCCATGGTCCTACCACCACCTGAAACAGAGCGTCCTGCTCAACATGGTCAGTCCCATTCCTCACCCTGGTCAACATCTTTATATGATAGTTGAATTTGAACATAATCAGTATCGGTCACAGTATCAGTAATATAAACATCACTTTCTTGTTTTCTCTTCCTGCTCTGTCCGCAGTGCTGCCAGCTGATTGGTTCAGCAACCCGGGGTCGCTTAAAGAGAGCTTCCGCATCGCCAGCAGTCTAGACTGGGCTAACATCGACCTCACCAGTTACCCAGGTCCGTGTTCATGTCATGTTTCTTATGTTCTTCATTTTGAAAACACACATATCATCTATTCATACATTTGTTGTAAGTAAAGACCTATGTGCTGGTTATTGATTGAAAACGAGATTGAATGTGTACTAAAGTTAACACAGGCATTGGTCAGTTGATAAACATGCTATTTTGTAAATTTTTGCATTTAATTATTCACAATGTTTGCCATCAGACCTGCTGGAGAGCATGCGCCAAGCCGAGCTCTGTGATTGGGCACTGGAACCGGGAATCTTCACCTCGCTATGTGATTCGCTGAACCGCTTCTTCACTCAGAAGGGCATGATTGGCTCCTCTTCTGGAAATAACTCCCCGTTGGCCCTCGGCGTCCACCCTTCCGTACAAGGGCCGCACTTCAGTATGAATCCACCTCCTACCCTGGCTAGCCTCACCCAGCCATCGCCCCTTCCATACCCGCCTCTAGCTCTTCCCTTCAACGGAGCTCAGCTGCCCAGGAGAACCCTGCACCATCAGGGACAGGGTCTCCAGAGGCCTCAGTTTACCCAGCCTGCTAGCACTGGTAAGTCCATGGAGAAAGCCATAGATGCAAATCCACAAGCAGCCACCTATACCTACAGATAGATATTATGGGTATGGATATAAATGGGCTCGCGGGCTGTGGACACTCCAGATCTAAAAGTTCTGTAACTAGTTTCAGTTTCAGGACCAAAACATTTTTATCAGTGAGACAGGAAATTGTATTTTACGTGGCTCATATAAAAAAAAGAAAACAGCAGACATAAAAGACCATTTAAAAAATGTCTTTAAGCTAGTTAGGTTGTTGTAATAAAACATCATTTTATTTAAATGTGATATGTCAGTTTATCTGTGTATACTGTGTATGACTCATTCATGTAATCCTTTGCTCTGTCTTACCTCTGCCTCAGCCGGCGTCCAACCCCAACCTAGACAACGTCCACCATTAAAACATCTCCATAGCAACAGCGAGGAGATTCAGGACGACTTCGACTGGGACTCCCTTGTGTGATCATCTCCATCTGTGAACGCTTACCCAAATGAAAGATCAAAATCCTTGAAAGCCAGCAGATATACACCAACTGTTACACCATAGGTCATGCAGAGGCTGCCTCTCTAATGTTGTTATGTTTTACAGTAACTCTGCAAAACATTATGTATGACTGAAAGCTTTTTGTGTGAGGATCCCATAAATATTTCTGGGATTTCTGGGTGTCCAGTTCACTTATAGGCTTTCCTGCCAGAATTGTGGATATCAGAGCAGTTTTTGTGTCGTGGAGGGTGGTTCATAAATGTATTTTGGGCAACCATGAGGTGAGTATTTGTTATTGTGTCATGTCAAGACATGTCCTAAATACTAAGCTATTACATTTCCTTCTTTGATCTGATAAGAACCAAAGGAAATTATACAAAACAAGCCAAACACACTTATCTGTGTTTTTCATTTGACTTAATGTTTAGCATTTTACTTTGAAATGTGAATGTTCACAGTCAACACAGCACAATAATTGAACCTTACATATCAGATAATTTGTATTTTGTTGAAAATTGATTAATAAACTAAAAGAAAGAGCCCATGTTTTAATAGCCTTCTTGTCTTCTTTACTTTTAATTTTTGTGAGTAATCTGTCACTTATCACCCCTTTAGGGCAGAGATATGCTACATGACATAAAGAAACGGAAATACTCCTGATTACTGCAAATAAAAAGTTTAATAATATTGGCCAAATGTGTGACAACACATAAAACCACAATACAAATATCCGCGTCTATACAAGTGATTTTTAATACATTAAGGCAATACATAAAGGCAACAGATGTTGCCTTTGCGTGCTTACATATTGTTATGTTTTGTACTTTTTTCCCCTTCTTTATTCAATAAAGAATTACATAACAGAAATTAAAAATGACATTAACATAATAAATGAAATGTCTACATAATAAACAGTACAATTATTGAATTAGGACCTATAAAATAAATGACGCCAAGCAACCAGCCTTGAATTGTGGTCCAATCATTAATAGTTTTAATAGCGCTTTAGGTTTTGCACTTAGAGATTGTCACTAGATATTGCTAATTTATAAGAAAAAAAGCATAATAAATTCCAGCATTGGAAATCTCACCCAAGAATAACATTGTTATAGGAAAGGGTGTAATAAGGGAATAGATATTGAAATTAACAATATTTTTCACGTCTTCCTATATTCTTTGTAGAAACAATTTTACTTGGTAAAAATGATCAAGATATTTCTTTAATTTTATATTATGAAGTTGTTCTTACAATCGATTCATTTGTTGTTATTTTCAATTTCAGTGGGACAAACCAGCGACAGTATTATACACGATTGTCCAGGTACACCTCATCCTATTGGCTAAATCTTTACTTGGGGGCGGTGTTTACTGTCAGGAAGTTGGGCAACGGGGGGAGAGGTAAGACTAAATAACAAATACTCAAGTATTCTGTCACCCTCAAAATGCATAACTATGTACGTGTTCACATTTAGATACTAGTTGTTTTCCACCAACAATGCCACTGACATTATCTTTCCATACATACTTAATTTCTGCAACCAGGATGAAAGATACTAATTTATTCCCCATGTAGACATCGTAACCTGTCAAAGGCTGAACATTAAGCCAAGTTGAACTCTCACCTATAACTGATAAGGACTCCAGACAACACCAGTAAGTGCTATACCTCTCTTTACATCGCTGTGAGAATGTATTTGTATTGCATTTTCAAAAGTCCAGAACTGTATTCTTTAACTCCAGTGTTCTTTAACAAATCATAAAAGTGACAGCTGTTTTCATTATAAATATCGAAAGACTACCATCTACAATCAAAATGTCTAACTAAAGTTCAAGTTATGATGTTCTTAGTTCTTCAGTAGACATTGCAATAAGATGTTTATATTATTTGACATAATATCAGTGGCAGGTATTGGAAGGCTTTCTACCAACGGCTCGGTGCTATTGCTGTGTGACATGCAGGAGAAATTCAGACCCAATATCTTCCAGTTCACCAACATAGTCAGCAATGCTGCCCGATTGCTACAGGTAGCACACACACACACACACACACACACACACACACACACACACACACACACACACACACACACACACACACA
>JAOPJO010000008.1:3016489-3032430 GCA_027123675.1 Molva macrophthalma | reverse complement strand
CACACACACACACACACACACACACACACACACACACACACACACACACACACACACACACACACACATACATACAGCACACACACACACACACAGACACAGCTTCATCTCAGTCTGACCTGTCAGCCTGTGACAGTATGGGGACACACTGGGATGAGTTCCAGCCACAGTAAGGGTCCCGGGCGAAAACACAGTCATAGCAGGAGGCGTAGCGGTGGCAGGTGGAGAGAGGCAGCTGCACCACACCCGACGGAGAGCCCACATACACACTCATCTGGGAGAGGAGAAGGAGAAGGAGGAGGGGAATTGATAGTGTTAAAGGGGTGGATGACCACATTGTCGTTATGTGTGTAAGTGTGTCAGTGTGTGTGTGTGTGTGTGTGTGTGTGTGTAGGTGAGAATGTGTGTGTGGGTCTGTGTGTAGCTCTGAGTCTGTAGCTGAGTGCATGTGTGTGTGTGTGTGTGTGTGTGTGTGTGTGTGTGTGTGTGTGTGTGTGTGTGTGTGTGTGTATTCTGGGGGAGGGGGGCGACCGCATATACATCTATACATAAACAGCTTGCGCGGTTTAAAGAACGCTTCTGGTTGGATGACAGAATATTTGAAAATTCAGTCCAGGGTGGTAACAGCAACTGAATCCAAGTCAGGCTGTTTGGTTGCTCACTTTTGTATTCACTATTTGTTTATGTCTCTCAGTGAAGCGAGGCGTGAGCGCGTGTTGTAAAATGTCTTTATTGCACAGTTGAAAAGAAACCATTATGGTGGTATAATCCGAGGCAATAAAATATGTTTTATTGGGGAAACATGACACAATGAAGAATTAATCCAAAATACAATCAGAGCGACCACACGTGAGGGGGCTTTTTTGGACACGATTTGCAGCCTTTGGAGTTTCTCACATACGTCCATAAACTCTGCTAACTGACTGGAACTTTCCACACCCTAAAAGCTCACCCAGTCCCCAGCCTCTCCACATTTGTTTTCCCAGATCATTAAATCAAACCCTCCAGATACCTTCTCGCCTTGATCTAGGCTCTACTAAACCACCCCCACCCCTCTGCCTCCTCAACCTTTCCAGTCACTCTTCGACGCACCCCACACTTTTATTTTGTTATAAAAAGGGGGGGGAATTAGCCTATATAGGTGTCAAGGGCCCTCAGGACCCTGGGCCCATTTTTGTCTTTCCCCCGCAATATGCTCCAAGTCTGGGAACTTCACGCTTCCTCCCTTTTCCGCAGTATGTTTAATGGTCCTTCCAACCTGCTGACCAACCGCCATGTTGTGGACAGCACTTCACATGCCAGCTTTGAACCGTCAGACCCTGTAGTTCTCCTCCTCCGCCTATTCAGGATGTTGTTGTTTTACTCTTCTTCTCTCTCTCTCTGCTCCTGTCCTTTTTAACCCGGGCTCTCTCTCTCTCTGCTGGCCCAGTGTTGCTTTGCTGTGTGCAGCCGCCGTGCGTTGCCATGACACCCCTCACCCTCTCATGTCCTCTGTGGTTTTGGGAATTCACCGTTTCCCAGGATGGCTGTTTTTGGAGTTCATCTGTGTGCACGTGTGTGTGTGTGTTAAGTGTGTCATGCGTGTGTAGTGTAGTGTGTCTCAACCATCTGGTTCAATGTGTCCTTAACACCGTCTACATGTTGTACATCATCTGGAACACATTTTTTTCATTGATACTATTATGCTGTGGTGCTCTTTAGCTGATCGGTGTCTACATGTTTGTGTGTCTGCATGAGAGAATGAATATCAACTGTGACTGTTCTGACAATGTATAAACGGCTGCCATTAGCCTGTGTGTGCTACCCATTCTGGACTGCTTTCAATTGTAGAATAAACTAACCACTTCCCAAACCCTGGCTCCCGACCACAGCTGACCAAGGTCATCCCACGGTCACACATGAACGCTCACGTGCAGTGCCACTCCTCTCGTGCACATTCTGTTTGTGTGCGGTCAAGTAGTACAGTACTCCCAGACATGGCTGTGCATTTAAGAAGAAGAAAAAAAAACGACAGCAGGAAATGCCAAGTCATATTTTCCGAAACCCACCGGCCCACACCCTTTTCTCTCTAACACACACACATAACGTGCAGACATACGACCACAGTCACAAACAGGCCTCATTTCTAGTGGCATGAACTCACATCTGTTTCCTGACAACAATAATAGTTACTGATCGCTGGGGTTGAGGCCCCGCTCGCAGGTGTCTTCTGTTTGCCAGTCATGTAGAAAAGGACCCAATGATGACCAGAAGGGGCCTACACAGAAAACTAGCAGAGGATGAAAAGGATCTGCTTACGGACCCATTTGAGGGGCATGATGTGTGTTGTTTGTGTGCATGGTTTTATTCAGCGACTAAAGGAGGGTGATGCTACTGTGCTTGATCGAAAGACTGCACTTTAGTTGTGGGGCGAAAGCCAGGTGGGGGTTAGGTGAGATTGATTTCCTTTTTACATAGGCCTTTCACTGTACAAACATCCTGTGTGAATGCAGCAGTGGCTTGGGGTTGGAGCTTTACCAGACACAAGAGTGCTATTAGAACAGGAGCCTACCAACATTCAGAGACCTGCAGTTTACCTGCAAACCAAGCAGGTGGAAGATGACTTCTACTGTAGACATTGAATGTGCTGCGCTGAAACGTGCAGTACACCTGCAAAACCTGCTGCAACACAAGGTTAGACAGGCAGTACAAGAAAAAATCATTTATATATATATATACTTATATATACATTTTAATTACTTTTTGGAATTGGAGATAAAGCAATCTACTTATATTGATATCCTCATTGAGAAAATGCTAAAAATAAAAGTGTTATCTGGCCAAATATGTACAATGAACACAGGTTGCTGAAGTGTAAACGTGATGAATCTGCTTATCACCAGTTCCTTTACAGTACCAGCTGAAGCACACACAAACCGCAAGCAGACATACAGCATATGCAAAGCCACATCAACAGACACATGCACACACACACACACACAGTGAAAAATATTTGTAACACTTTTTCAAAAAGTATTTTACTTCATCACAAACAAGAATCCAAAAACGTCCACTCTCCTTAAAAAATGAGCAATAAAACAATCAAAACAAGATAGCATGAATAAATACAGATATAAATAACACAGGGATTCAAATAAATAATGAAACAGACACACAGCTGATGTAGTCCAACTGGTCTCTAAAGTATACATGTACACTTGATTGCACTATCTATTCTCCTCAGTCTTTCTTAGTCATTTCTCTATAGTCCCTCTGTTGCTCTCCACATTTTCCCCTTGTAGTTCTGCCTGAACGTTCTCAGAGGTCTTTATAATACACCTTGGTGAGGGGGAAACCCAGGAAGCCCCTTTCTGGCCTCTCCACCTTCACATCCTCGTCCTCCTCTTCGTCCTCTTCTCCGGTCGGCTCGCCCAGCGGCCGGTAGCCAAGCTTCCTGAAGAACACCTCCCCCAGCTTGGAAGGGAACGGCACATGGGCGTAGAGCCTGCGAGCCCCCGCCCCCCTCTCCCTGTGCTCCAGGCTCTGGACCAGGAGGCGACCCAGGCCCTCCCTGCGGTACCAGGAGCCCACCACCACCCTGCAGATCCTCCTGATCCCCAGGCGCTTCTCGCTCTCCCTGCACACGCAGCCGGCGATCTCGCCGTCGCAGTCGGCCAGCCACACCTGGCCCGCCGCCTCTTCCCGGTCCGGGTCGATCCTCTCCGATGGAGCGGACGCCTCTTCCTTGGTCTTGGGTTTCACCCTCCGCTTTGGCTGGGAATCAAGCAAGAAGATGACGGTGAGATCCTTGTTTGGATTCTAGCTTTTGGCTTGTACAGTAAAACACAAAGGAGCTGTTTAATCATTTGGCAGACGCTTGTATTGAAAGCTCATTTTTGTTCGCTAGTGAACAGGTGATGGACATTTGGGTTGGAACCTAGGACCTTGCGGCTGAAAGTTAAAACATTAACCACCAGACTGTCCTGACACCCTCAAATAACTTATAAACGCAGCAAAGACAACGCACCTTTTGTGTGGCTGCTGTTTTGCCGCTGATCCTGGCGTAGGGATTCTCCAGGATATCGTCCTGGGCCCCCCTTAAGCTGCTGCCCACGTAGTCCCAGTAGGGCCGGCTGGTGCCCAGGACCCCCGTGGCCCTCGGCATAGTGATCTTAAGGAAGATAATGAGCAGGAAGACGGGTATGGCCAGAGCCAAGATGAAGGAGTGGACAATGCAACGGAGCACTGAGGAGATGATGGCGAGGATGAAGAGACAGAGAGGACGGGTGAGGACGTGGAGGATGAGGCGGTTCTCCGTTCCTTCACCTCCTTCCTGGAATATGGGAGCGAGAAGACGTTAGGAGTCTTCAAAGTAGCTGCATGACATGTCATCATCTTTGCATGTGTTGTTTACCTACAAACCTTGATGAGTGCTTTGACCGTTTCTATGTCATCCTCCTTCATCCTCCGTATCACCACTTGATCCAGCTCCAACTTCACCATGTTTAGGCGTTGAATTCATACAGTGGCTGTCACACAATTCCAATGGGACACAAGAAAACAAACAGTGTGACGTTCAAAAAGCGTCGGAAAGAATGTGTAATCGCTTGGAGTAACTGTTAAACTGTGTACATTTACGAAACAAAGTGGTCCTACAATACACACACCAGTCTATTTTTATGAAATGGGTTACCTCAGGTCTACTGTGAAGGCTTAGGCTACATTTTGATTGTATCTACGCAATGACCTATTTGTTCAAAATCGCTCCAAACAAAGACAGATCAGGGATTATTTAAAGGATTTGTAGCGTGGATCTACACAGTAAGAATTATCTTTATTTGTACATCATCACAAGCTACAGAAGCTTTGCACTGCAACACTAGCAATCTGCAGCAAACGCATTTAAAACCATATATGGTTATTAAAAGGGCTACGAGTGGCTATTAATCTGGCTCAACAGAAATGCGAAACTCGCTTACCGTTTGCGGTTGTGACTAGTACAGTGTTCAAAGTGGACGTAACAATATCTGTATCCACTGTTTGATGTACTGTAGCATTTGGTTTTCCCAAACGTGGGGTTGTATGACTTCGAAGTCTTGTGCCTAATAAAGGATCTGGAATACCAGATCTAAGTGCAGCCATACATCCTAAGAGCAGGCATTTACGCCATATACGTACGTATAATTATAACTCCGTACGGTGGACGTGAATAGAATCTTAAGCTGCGTTCGGAACAACTCGGAAATCGTTTAATTACCCACTAGGGAGTCAAGGCTTGGGTTGGGGATGGTTGCATCATGTTGAATCATTAATATACACACATTCTACTTAATTGTAGTTACGTAGTTATAAGTACCTGTTACAACTTAAGCGTGATTAAAAACATTGATTATTCTTTGATCGTTTTTAGGAGTTTTAAAGCAGGCTATTGGAGAAGGGAAACGGAACGTAAATAGTAAATACACACCATCGCCTAAACTCACGCAGGTCATTATTTTATAAAAACCCTGACTCAATAATGAATAATTGAAATAAGGATACAAGGTATCAAGAGTTTTATTAATAATTACTAGTATTACTTGTGAGGGTGAGCTGTATACTTATACACAAATAGCTTATGTACTCCATAGACAAATTGTCATGGGACAACAAACTAATATATTTAGCAATTTCCGAGGTCTATAAACCGAGACCGCACCACGGCATTGAAGCACAGTAGCACTTGTCTTGAAGCATTGTTTCTCTAAGTTCTAAGGTGACCTCAGACTGGTTAAAGTGCACACACTTAATACATAAATGCACACACACGCACATACACACACACACACTCTAAAACCCAAACTGATTTTAATCACTTAGAAAATGGCATTTCTTGAGTCTCAGGTGTAAGTCCATTTCAAACAGTGTTGGCAGTTAAAGTTATCTGTCCATTTGTGTTGTCTGCAGAATTACATTCGTTTCCACATATCTCTTTTTGCTCCATTTTGAAACTTCCTTCCTTCACTTCGTTCATCTCCAACATCTCCCCCTCCCTCCGCCTATCCGTACCCTCTTCTGTTAAGCTGCTGACCTCTATGATAACGATACCCTCCCCTCCTTCCAACTGGAAAATACCCTCCATGGCTGTCCCATTCTGCCCCATCCTCCCGCTCTCAGAACCGCCGCCGGACCCCTCTCCTGCCGCCCCACCCTCGCGCTCGATCAGCGCGATCATCTGCATGCCCTCCCCGGCTTCCTGCTGCATCTTGTTCTCGCCCCCCAGTTCAAACACCACTTCCTGCCCGTCAAGAGGCCCCAGACCCCGGCTAGGTGTGCAGGACAGTTCGAGCCGGTTGCCCGCATTGTGGCTATAGCTAGTGTCCGATGGTAGGTCCTTGTCTTGTGCGTCAGACTTGAAGTGAAGAACAAATGACTCCCCCTGCCCAACCTCCTCCTCCTCCCCCCCCGTCCGGCTCACCTCCTGCTTCCCCCCGTCCCACTCCTGCAGCAGCGACACCATCCCTCCCTTATCCTCCCCCGCGTCTCCCTCCCTCTGCTCTTTAGTCTTGAACTGCAGCACAAACGACTTCCCCTCTCGGCCCCCCGCCCCCTCCCCTGCCCCTTCCAACTGAAACACGTATGAGCCCTGGCTCACGTTATTGCTCTTCATCACCTCGTGGCTCAGCTCGTCGTCAAAACACAACACGAGCTGTTTCCCCGCCTCGCCCTCTCCCCTCAGGGAGTGCGTGTCCCCCAGAGCAGCAGGGGAGGGGGGGCTGGAAGAGGACACCGGGAGCTGTGATGTGATGTCATGGTGCTGCTGTGGAGTAGCTTGCGATGGGGTTCCTGAGGTAGCTGCGGTGGGCAGCGGCGCAGAGCCACACAGGCTGGTTTGCTCGGAGCCGCAGGAAGGCGCGCTGGAGAACACTGTGGGTAACGATGGATGTCTTGTGGTGGAGGTGGTGGTATCGGCACTGCTGGTTGCCATGACAAGGGGTACATTAGAGTGTATAGGTTCCATTTCCGCGTGGTGGCCGGCGGCTGGTTTGGATTTCTGAATTGCAGCTTTGCTCTTGTGTCCCCGTCTACCCCTGGCGGTCCGAGTGCTTCTCCCCAGAATGGGCCTGGTAAGGAGAGATTTACTTATGAGGGTGTGTGTTGCCTGGGCAACGGGAGTGTTGACATGGTTATTGTTAGTGATTATTATCCTGGTCTGCTGCTGTTGCTGGGACACCGCTGAAAACTGTGGCACCTGGCTTTGGGGGGGACTTAGCACAGGTTGGATCCCTTTGACGGTCTGGACCAATGGGAGGGTCTGAGGCTCCGGCCCGGGCAGTTGGTTGTTTGCAGTAGGGACGAGGATCAAGCTTGGCTGGCCGCCACTGGTGGAAGGGCACTGTAAGAGGAGGTAGCTCTGGGTCTGCGGTGGTGGAGGCGGTGGTGGGGGTGGAGGAGGGGGTGGGGCAGGCGCCGGGGCCGACAGGGGAATGAGCTGCAGGCCACTGGCTGTCTGGATCATGAAGTAGTTCTGGGAGGTGTTGGGGGGGATGTCCAGCGCTGGTTGGGATACGATCAGGCTGCCGTTGTTTCCTGAGGATTCCAGGGTGATGGGGTTGAGCAGGGTGGTGGTGGTGGTCACTCCCCCAACGCTAGCCTTCACCGCCACTCCGTCTTTAGTGGCCCCGCCGGGGCCCAGCAGGGAGGCCCCGGTGCCGTGCGTGCGGATGTGCCGCTGCAGGTAGGAGTGCATGACAAACTCCTTGAAGCAGTAGGGGCATTTGAAGTCTTTACGGGAGGAGTGTGTGCGGAGGTGTAGCTGGAGGTTGGAGGAGTGTGTGAAGGTTTTGTTGCAGTGGGTGCACTGGAAGGGTCTCTCGCCAGAATGGGTGCGCTCATGCTGCAGACAGTGAGGAAGACATTTAGAGTTTGTGGACATTAAAACAAATAGGTTCTTGTTCTTTTTTATGGCCATCCTTTAACCCCTTTCAAAGAGATACTCAAGAGAGACTGGCAAAGCATGCATTTTCAGACAATCTACCACACAGTAGACAAATTACAAAATGATTGTTACAAATGTGGTCATGGTCCAATATACTGTGTGGACTTTATAAAAATACCAGATCAAAGGTGATTGAAGTTTGCCATCGTCAATAATATATTGTATTATGGAACCCACCTGTTTGAGGTTTGACGTCTGGGAGAAAGACTTGGAACAGATGGAGCAGGTGTGAGGCCGCAGCCCAGAATGCATCTGGCTGTGCCTGCGAAGGCAGCTGGTGTTTTTGAAGGACTTTCCACACTCCTTACACACGTACGGCCGCTCGCCCGTGTGCTGCCGCAGGTGGTACTGGTAATGGGAGCTCCACTTGAAGGTCAGCGGGCAGTGTGGGCACTGGAAGGCCCGTACACCTGTATGCACCTGGAGTGGGAGGTTCAATTTAACAGAGAAACAGGGATCCTCTTCTTTTTATTTTATTCATCACAGTCGTCCTGCACAAGGATGTTTGCTGTGAGAATTTGCTGTGAGTGGGATCGAACCCGGAACTTTCAGCTGGGAGTCGAACCATAGCCCACTAAACTATCCTGCCTATGCAATTCTATATTGGATGAACCATCCGGGATGAATCCCTCAATTCTGAGAGACAACTTAGCTGTATTGCTAAAAGTAGATGCAGTTATATTATGGAAAACCCAATTAAAGTGTCAGATTAGCAGGTCTAAAGACGGCTATGAATCATGGCTGTGGAGGAGATCATGTTATTCTAGTGTTGGCCTCTTACCCTCTGGTGGATGGAGAGGAGCGAGGACCTCTTGAAGGTCTTCCCACACTCAGTGCAGCGGTAGGGTCTTTCCCCGGTGTGGTCCCTCATGTGGTACTTCAGGCCCGATGAGCCCTTAAAGGCTTTACCACACTCACTGCAGCGGTAGGGTCTCTCTGAGCACCACATGTGGAGAGTTGAAACCATTCATTACATATGGTGACACACAAAGCCCCACTCCGACATTCTGTGATTTAATAAAGTGATGTTAATACAAAGTAATACGCTGTTGGACCTGACAGCTTACCTATACTACTATTACTATGTGATTACTATCATATTACAGGTGAAACACATTAATTAACAAATCAATTATAAACATAGGATCATGCCCTCAATGTTACCACAAAAACTAATATTATTATCAAGTTGAAATTGTGCCATTTGAAATAGCAATGGAGAAGAGTTTGACCAAATGCACTGATTGGCAAAATGCCCCAGCAGTGGGATCCCTCTGCACTGGAGGAGACATGCCGTTACCTCCAGCCGGCGGTGGCTTGCCGGCCGCCGTCCTCTTGGCAGCCTTGGCTGACTTGGGCGCCTGCTCCTCGGGCTCCTCGCCGACGGTGAGGATGTTGACGTGGATCTCCCTCTGGCCCTCCTCCTGCTGCTTGTCCCCCTGGCCGGGGGAAGAGGGCATGGGCAGAGACAGGGACAGCGAAGGCGGGCACACGATCTCAGCCTCCGCCTCGGCCAGCAGCCTCTGCTCGGGGGTGTGGGAGTGCTGGTGGGTGAGCAGCGAGGACAGGAGGGGGAAGGAGCGGTCGCAGGCTGAGCAGCTGAACTGGGAGCGGGACTGGGATGAAAGAGAGTGCATCTGGACGCAACACATAAACACACCAGGACATCAATAAAACACACACACTTACACGCATCATACACCGTGACTATATACTATATTTTGGAGACATATTTTCTGTAGTTATTCACACATTTTTAATTATATTACTGTCCTGTGTTTGCTGCTGTCAGTCAAATACATTTCAATTGTATAGCCCTTAATCACAATTACAGTCTCAAAGGGCTTCAAAGGCCACAGTTTATTCACAAGTGCTGTGACACCCAACATTTCTCATCTGGGATTAATAAAAAAACATGTTATGATTTGGATATTTCATTCAGACAGTTAAAAGCCATTCGCACCAGTGAGACATGTCTGTTGAGGCCTCCGCTGGTCTTGAAGGCCTTGCTGCAGTAGCTGCACTGCAGGCCGGCCGCGTTGTTCCTGGAGTCTGTTTGGACCGTCTCTGAGGCCGGCGTCACCTCGGTGAAGCTGTGCAGCAGGTCATACTGGGCCTGGGTGGTTCCCACGTTCTATGGACATGCGGAAGGAAGCAAAACATACGGGAAGAATGCTTTTCAAAAGTTTGAGCCTTGGATTTGATTGTGACATTGCATGGTCGCAGACTTTGTGGCCGATGCCATAGCTTTTTGTAATCTAAGTTAGAAGAATAGACTTCGGCCATTACAAGGATCAAAATGATTATGACTACAGTTTATACCATATATTTATAATTTACTTTATAATCAACTCTCGCCATGACCTGATCACGTACCGCATTATCTCCATCCCCTCCCTCGGTCAGCCCGAGGAGTTCCTCAGCGGTGTGTCCATTCTCCCCCACAGTAGTGGTCTCCACCACCTCCTCAAAGTCCGCCAGCAGGTGACCCGCTCCCACCAGCCCAACCCCCACCATGGCCGAGTCCCCCCCGTGCCCGGCCTCCCCCCCTCCCCTGTGCCCAGCGGGACCCATGTGGTGGGCCTGGTGCTCCTCCAGCTCCGTGCGCGTGCCGAACGTTTGGCTGCAGGTCCCGCAGCTGTACAGCAGCACGCTGGCCCCCGTGTCTGTGCTCAGGTGCACCTCCGTCCCAATGGCCCTGGGCACACACACCTCCTGCCCTGAGGAGGAGAGCGCCAGCTGGGGGAGGTTCTGGCCACCGGAGGAGGCGGCCGACATGAACACCTCCTCCATCCCTACGCCGACCGTACCCTCGGGACTGACGAATCCCACCATGTCCGTCAGCATGGACGATGTCACCTCCCCCGGCTCAACCCCCATCTCCACCATCTGACTGGTGGTTTCTCTGCCCGGCGCGCCCATTTTGCCCTCCTTTGTCACCCCGGCACCGCCGGCAGCGTGGGAGTTCTTGTGCAGCGCCAGGTTGGATGAGTGGGTGAACCTGCGGCCGCAGTCGCCACACGCGTACGGCCGCTCCCCCGTGTGTATGCGCATGTGCTGCCGCAGGTTGGTGGACTGCGTGAAAGCTTTGTTGCACACGCTGCACGTGTACGGCTTGAGGCCCAGGTGCACGTTCTTGTGCCGCCGCAGGCTGCTGGAGTTCTTGAAGGCCTTTGGGCAGCTGTCGCACGGGTACGGGCACTCGCCCGTGTGCTGCCGCAGGTGGTACTGGTAGTGGGAGCTCCACTTGAACGTCAGCGGGCAGTATGGGCACAGGAAGGTGCGCAGGCCGGTGTGCACGCTCTGGTGGACCTGGTGGTACGAACAACACACAAGATACAGTGGGACTGGATGGTCATATCCGTAACTCCTTGTTCAAACAATGCTGTTGTGATCATGACCAGGTGAGTGTGAGGTCTCACCTGCAGCAGAGAGGAGCGCTTGAAGGCTTTGCCGCATTCCCCACAAGGGTACGGCTTCTCCCCCGAATGAGACCTGAGAGAGAAAGTTACCTATTAAAGAGGACTGTAGGATGACAGCATACAGGTCAATATCATATCGCATGTACAGATGATTATAATCATAATTTATAGCATTTCTAAAAGTGCTATACATTGCCGGATGCTCTACAACACAACAGGGGGTTTACATCATACACACAACATCGCGTTGACATGCTGCCAAGGTTACGTATTTGCATGAACGCAAGTAATAATACATTGGAGCTTAATGCCACCCATCCATTCATTCCCTGTTACTTCAACTTCATTAATTCACAGTAAAAAGGCCACAGTGTTGCAACTAGGGCTGAGGCAACACGGCAGCATCCCATAAATGAAGCACCTCTGGTGGTAGAGCAGCGCAGAGGAGCCCTTGAAGGCCTTGGGACAGAGGTTGCAGCGGTATGGCCTCTCGTTGTTGTGGCTGCGCTGGTGGTGCGTCAGCCGGGACGACCAGCGGAAGCTCTTGCCGCAGACCAGACACTGGAAGGGATGGTCCGATTGCTCCTGGTGCTGGGTTGGCCCCGACACCGATGATGATGTCACCATCTCCAGGACCACCTCCTCGCCACCCTCCACCACCTCCTTCTCTCCCTCCACGAGCACCCCTGGCTCGCCCTCGTCCTCACCGTCCTCCCCTGAGCCCAGCAGGGATGGGAAGGGAGAGAGTGAGGTAGTGGACTGGCCAGGTAAGAGTTCTGTTTGGCCCACCAACGTGGTCACAGAATTAGCCATCCCCCCTTAGATGCCCATGTGGAGCACTACACGCTGGAACCAGTAAGGAGGTTTAGGGTTATTTCTTCTGCAGGATCATTGCTTCTTCTTTTCCTCCTTCTGTTTGGCATTAAATGTCTGCAGAAACCAGCTGTTTTCCAAGTAGCAGTTTGATATTCTGTAAAGGCAAAACATGAATAAAAACGTTTTAGAAATAAAATTGCCTATAGGAAAATGTGCACTCAGCAGGAAACTTAATATCAAGGCTGTGTAACGCCGCCCCCTTTAAATTCCATCCTCTCTCTAGAGTTACCCCTCCCTCCGATGGTTAAACATTCCCTCCCAGTTGTCTTTTCCTCCATCCTGTTTATGACAGTCCCCGCAGTGCGGTGTATATGAGTACATAAACAGTGCCTACAGCCAATAATAAAATACCTTCCACGTACAAGCCGCTATGTTAGCAAACCATTAAACACGCATAGGGAAAATGATTGATTTAACTATCAAAACAAACCTGGCCTGCACATTTAACCAAGCCCTCGTGAACGCCGAACTGCGTCGATTAATAACTGCAATCTATTTTGCATCAAAAAGAGTGAAACACTCACCTTTAAGCATTAAGTCATTGTCAGACTACATTGTTAATATTTTGAGGCATTCTGGTTCCGCAGTGCTAATCCACACAACCTTAACAATAAACCCAGCTCAAACTAACTAGCAGTTGTCCACCCGATGCCGCCTTCTAAGAACAGCGATTGCTATTGGACGTGTCAGACAACAAATAATCGACTCCCATTGGACTAGCTCTAAGAACAGTCCGACTCTCGATGTTAACCTTTTTTTAACATGATAATGAACTGTTTACTATCTTCAAATTGGACGAAATTCGTGTATTCTATTTAAATTCTATATAAATTGGTCTTTCAACTGGAAAATAATTTGTAATCGTCTTGATCTGTGCAATGTAACATTTTCAACTTGTAGAAGGGATTTATGGGTAATGTAGTATTTTTTGCATGCCGACCTGAACTTGGTCGTTTTGAAAGTTTTCAAATCAGGTAGAAATCATCCATGTAATGTTATTCAATTGATTTCAACACATACTCTCTTGTGCTCATTGTTTATTTGATTTTATTTTGCTTGATTTGATTATTTCACATTGAGGCCAATCAGTGTGTTAAAGTCATAATTGTGTTACAGCAATAATTTAAACATGATGGTACAATTGTAAATAAGATTAAAAATAGTATAAAAGTACAAAAACAGAGGAGACTCGCTCCTTTTCAGCGCAAAAATAAATAGTTCCACTAAAGTAACTTAAATAAATAGGCAACACGGTAACAAATACTAAAATATAATAATATTAAAATGGACAAAATGATAGGTATATTATTAACGGTATTCTACATTATGTTATATAAAACAATATAATATACAATTAATAATAAACAACATTGTATGCAACAATTGACATTCTTGTACATTTGTGTACAACTGCAGAACCAGGGTATCACAATACATGGTATTTTAAGGCTTGGGGTGCAAGTTGTATGTTGTGGTGTAAGTTAGAAAAATAAAACAAAATAATTATATATTCATTCTCCACCCCAAGGCACAGTTTCAAAATCATCCCATTCATCCAATAGGCTCATCCTAACAAGTTTGTGCAAAGATTCTAATCAGATCCCTCAGTGCTCAACAACAGGGCACATTCATTCCACTTGACCACAATGTTAGATATGCTCCTCCTCGTTCCAGAGCGGAGTAACAGCCACTGTAAATAAATCTCAACCCATGGGACAAAGTAACTCTCCATTGATTTGTTTGAGTGCCATCCTGGATAAATTTGATTTCTGAAGCCATCATTTAACACCACCATGAATAAGGTGGATATATATATACCCTTGAAATGTTTATTTTGAAAAGTTTGTAGCACTTTGATAAAGTAGAAGGAAGAGAGACCGAAAATACTTTACTCTTCTAAATGTTTGCTACATGTAAGAGGAACTACTAAGGGCTGATGAAATAAATATTTTCTGAGCAAAGTTGTGTTAGTTTAAACAAAAGGTTGAGGCTAGGTTAAGGAAGTGCTTCTGTCGCTGCTGGTTTTGCTTTTTTAAGGGTTAGATTAGATCGCGATAAAGGATAAAAAAAAAGATAAAAATCAAGAGATATAGACCATGTTTATAAAGACATAAAGTTAAGAGTGAATCAGTACAAAATTTAATAAATAACATTAAATAATTTAACAAATGTCAATAAATAAATAAATACATAAATAATGTGGTCATGACATTGCGTTCAAGAGATATTTTTGGAAATCTTGAACATTTCATCTAAAAAATAATTGGCAGTTCCCCTTAAGGCAAATCTTTGAAAGCCACATCTCTCTGCCGCATAGAGCATCCATTTTGGCTCTGGTGGAATTACACGTTCCCCAATACACATTTTATAGCTTGAAGTTTGGACTTCTCATGGATGCTAGTGGCTACAGTGCCCATTGACATGGTCTCGATAGCCCTTTGCCTGAGGTGTGTAATCCAAGCATCCATGATGGTTATGAAACCATACAAGTAGTCCATGGAACCTCACTGTGCAGCAGAAGCCCTGGGTTTAAGGCTGATGAATGCCCGGTACGCCCAATCACAGAACAGTTTGAACTGCTGAAGGAGCTCATGGGAGGACTGTAAAACATCAAACTGGTATGGCAGGCTGGTTGGGAGAGAAGGAGCCACGTGGGGCAGCCTTGGGGCCTCCACTCTCAAGATCTACAGGAGAGACGACACAGGGACCAGTTAGTTCACAACCTGCCTCAAGGATTGTGCATTTCAGACTCCAAGTTTGATACGCAGCAGAGAGCCAAGCAAGGTCAAGGATCAATAATTACCTGACGGTGGAGGAGGCTCATCAGGTTTTTCATCTCTCTGATGATCTCTGCCAGCTTGGGCAGTGAGGGGTGTTGGTGCTTCTTAGACACTCTGTTCAACCACTCAAAGTGGTGCTCAAATAGCTTCAGGTCAGCATGCAGCTTGGACAGAGTGGGCTTCAACTGGAGAGGAGAGAGAACAGAGACTTAGATAGTTTGAATGTGTGTGTGTGTGTGTGTGTGTGTGTGTGTTTGCGCATGTGTGTGTGTGTGCCTGCGTGTGTCTGTGTGTGCGTGTAAAAAAGTGCATGTATTCTGTCATCATAATATTGGATTGACTGGCGTATCCATACATTCACATATCTACAGCACATAAACACATGTAGGCCTACTATTGCGGTATGTGTGTGTGTGGGGTGGGGGCTGGGAGGGGGAGCAATAACAGTGTCCTTCGAGCCAAGAGCCAATAGGAGGTGAGCGTTTACCTCAAGGTTTTGGAGGTCGCTGGCTGCTCTGTGGCTCATTGCTGGCAGGGTCCTAAACCTGTGGGGCTCCATGTCGGCATCAAACGCATGCTCTTTCTGAAAGAGAGAAGACAACACAAAGCCGCTGGTCAATATTGTTCATCAGCACAACTTTTGAACTCTGAAATAAGTCAGGGAAACAAGTATTAAGGCAGTGCCTGGATCAGATTTCCGCTCTCTGTGTTGGAGAAAGATGCTAACTTTCACAAATGTGCAGTTAGCCGGGTCAGTGTGAGTTCACCCACATTTAGCCTCCCCAAACATCAACAATAAGGACGAATGAGCTGAACCCACAGAATATTTTCTACAGAGAGAGAGAGAGAGAGAGAGAGAGAGAGAGAGAGAGAGAGAGAGAGAGAGAGAGAGAGAGAGAGAGAGAG
>JAOPJO010000008.1:2971131-2981514 GCA_027123675.1 Molva macrophthalma | reverse complement strand
AGACTCATTGCAAGTTATCGCAAACGCTTGATTGCAGTTGTTGCTGCTAAGGGTGGCCCAACCAGTTATTAGGTTTAAGGAGGCAATCACTTTTTCACACAGGGCCATGTAGGTTTGGATTTTGTTTTCCCTTAATAATACAAACCTTCATTTAAAAACTCTATTTTGTGTTTACTTGTGTTATCTTTGACTAATATTTAAATTTGTTTGATGATCTGAAACATTTAAGTGCGACAAACATGCAAAAAAATAAGAAATCAGGAAGGGGGCAGACACTTTTTCACACCACTGTAGGTGGTAGCAGCGGTTGCAGTAAGTCTCGCGGCATCTCTGCGGATGTTGCCATATTTAGTTGCATTTGCAACGGGGCACAGCCAAACTGAATGTCATGATAGGATGGATGTGTTACGTTTCTTACGTAGCCTACCCCACATGTCATTTCAAAAGGTTTCCTCCAAATTTCGCGACTTTTATGAATTGTAATAAGCCTACAATATATTGTTAATTACTTTTAATGGTGGGGTAAGGTCGAAGCTACGGAATTCTTCATTCTGAGGTATGGGATTTTGAGGTATCATTAATTCAGAAAAACAGCAGATTTGTTTTTATCCATTACAGCTTTTCTCCGAATTCTGAGATAATTATGTCGTTAATTCAGAAAAACAAGAGCAGAAGTAATTTTCTCAAGTGAATGCATTACGCTTCCGTAGGAAGCTTTGGTCTACGCTTAATGCGCCATAGTTCAGTCGAACAAGGAAAGGAAGTTGAAGTTCTGGTCCATGGTGTATTCGCGCAATCTGGCAGCAAGTCCAGTAGATCCTTGATAGAGAATTTAGGGTCCACTTCAAGACTTTCTGTTCCTTGGAGATGTACCTCTGTAGCGTGACTAAGTACAATAAATAATTTACATTGATGTTGCTATGTTGACATTTATATATAAACTGAAACACGCACAAGTTTTTATCCTGTTCAATAAAGTCTGGCGTTTTCCCCCAACTTTCAACTTTGCAATGTTTTTGTATACATTGTTGTAATTTTTTTACCATCAACTATTATACTTCACTCTGTCCATAGGGAGGCAGTGTTTATAGGCAACTTTAACTTGCATACTGCCCTTGGAATAGTTACATTGTTAAACGCGTGGTGGCGTAGTTAATCCTCCCATAGATCATGGCATGTAGTCGAGCCATAAAACTTGCCCTAAAACCAAACCAGCACATTTGCATGTTGAAGATAATGTGAGTCATCCAAGGCACTTCGTCTTGGAACTCTAAAACATTTCTTTATGTTTTTCCATGTAAAAAATGTTAAGCAACGTATTTGTAGTTGTTGCTGTTGCGTTAGGCCTGTTGCGTTATTTCTTTACTCATTAGGCTAGTCTTAGGTAGGCTATATGCCCGCTATAAAGGAACGCATGTCGAATGTCACAATGTTGTCGTTACGGCCTTGTGTAAGTAGATTGCAGTAGTGATACAAACGTTTCTCCTATTATGGTCAATGGGAAGATCATAAGATTGGGAAGCGCGCTAAGAACTAAATCTGTCACTTTTATTTGTCATTGGACCTACACATGCCTGTTGCGCGCTGAAACTATCAAACAAAAAAGGGGCCATGGTTGTGCATGTGCATACATGCCTTGTTATCTGGTTAGCTGGCTGTCAAATAAGCATGGGTTGTAGAAAGTCTCTCGGCGTCTCTGCGGTTGTTGCCATATTTAGTTGCATTTGCAACGGGGCACACCCAAACTGAATGTCATGATAGGATGGATGTGTTACGTTTCTTACGTCATTTCAAACAGTTACCTCCAAATTTCGCGATTTTTATGAATTTGAATGAGCCTACAATATATTGCTAATTACTTTTAATGGTGGGGTAAGGTGGAAGCTGTGGTCTTAATTCTGTGGCCGATTAATGCGTTATATTTCCGTGGAACAAGGAATGGAGGTTTAGTTTCTACGGCGTGTTCGTGCTGTCTGGCAGCAAGGCCAGTGGGTCCTTGATAGAAAACGTAGGGTTAGATATTTATTTTCATTCTGTTTTGCAGCTATCTTGTTTTTTTGTTTTGGAAAGCTGAAGCAAAATGGAAAGCTGAGGCAAAATGTTGTGAAGTAGGCAACTGCGTTAAGGGGCCCTAATTTGGTAGCCCTATTTATGGCTATATTAAAATATGTGCCTTATGCTAATTCAATTTCCGTTCTGATTGTGGTTGGCTACTTGTTGGTATCTGTTTTATTTAAAGGTCCAGTGTGTAAAATGTAGTAGCATCTAGCTCTGAGGTTGCATATTGCAACCCTCTCACCCTCTCTTTCCAATGGCTACAGTGGCCTGTGTAGTCTAGGTGCCTCCAAAATGTCATCCTCTACGACAGCATCGAGCAGCCAAGTATAGCCAAGTGTCAAGCAACATTTTAATGGCACCAAGGTCGATTTTTGACAGCTTTAGCCTGCGAATAAATTTGTTTAACCGATCACAATTCTGTATCTTTGTCAAAGTCACAATGGACACTGTACATGTTCTAGGACATGGCGGAGGTAACAGCTTATTTACATTTTTTAACACAGTCCTATTACTGCATACTACATTCATAGACCTTTAATTATCACTATCTGTTATATGCGTTGGTCATTCATCTCGATAGCAGTGGGTTCTACAAGCCAATGTTTACTTTCACTGCATTACGTGAATATATATAGCTTTATGATAACATAACGGTTTGCAGTTGTATTGCAACAGTTTCGTTATATACCAACTTTCTTCAAAAGAGTGATAGCCTTTTGAAAAGGGAAACAACCTCAAAAACTAACGTCTCCAAAACATGGTTGTATTTAAGAATGAACCCCCACTTATCATAATCTCCCTCATTCGTGAACTGCCATTCGGCACTACTATATAACGCCATGGTGTGTGTGGATGTGTGGAGCTCCGTCTTGCCAGCGGTTGATTTTGATGTCCAAGTCTGGGAGAGGGTTAAGCTTCTCAGACACTTATATATAACATCACGGTGTGTGTGGATGCGTGGAGCGCCGTCTTGCCAGCAGTTGATGTTGATGGCACATCCCATAGAAGGTTGAGCTCTTATTGATTTAATTAAAAACACGTTCTCTCTAGAGCCGTTTGTCGGTCAGGGCTATTGTAGAAACATGGCGGTGCAACATGGCAGCCCTTGAGAGGACCCGCTCTCTATGTAGATATAAAGGGCTCATTCTGAGGGAAAAAAACACAAAGATTCTAATTTTCGCTAATACGCTATACGCTAATTAAGACAAACATATGAATATCATAATCCATTTCTGCCACTACATGCCACAAATAGATGCCACTACATTGTACACACTACACCTTTAACCAAATTGCTAACTTTTTCCTGTTACCAGCGATGTGTCGCGCAGTTGTATTGAAGATGAACATCATTGAATTATCCCCCATTTATTCCTGGGTTTCGTCAGGGAGCTCGTTTTTATTTAAAAGGCAACATTTAAGTCAAGTTTTTCATATCAACTTCAATATAGCGTACATCAGAAGTGTGTATATTCTTCAAAGTACCAATAATAAAATAAATTTGCAAATAATAAATACAAAAACACGTTCAATCCCAGACACGGATTTAGGTAAACTATGAGGATTTTAAATAGTTGGTCATGGACCACTAACTCTCTCATTTGTACGCCACCCACTGAGCCAGTCTTATGATTTCTGCATGACCGGGCTTTGTTTCTGAGCTCCGTGCACATTGCCTTTTGTTCTCGTGCCCCCGGTGGGTAGCACGATAGGCCGGCAGCCCTTCACAGAGACCCCTTTCACAAGAATTGTACTGCACGCTCCAACGAGCACGCCCCCTTTAAATCGTGCGTTTATAAATGTGCACTATTGATAGCCTACAGACGTTACGAAAATCACAGTGATCCCATCATCATTTCCATGAAATGGTTAGAATGCCCCTCTACGCACAGGATGCGCGCGTCCCAAAAAACTATGACTAATTACGTGAAGTGTGTCGTCAGGGCACGAAGACGTGCAGATAGACTTGTGCCAAGCACTATTTAACCAAGTCATCAGCGGAGTAGTCTAGTCTACGAGTAGTAAAAGATTTGGACAAGACATATTAACTGGATTCATATAGTTTCAAGAGGCTGGCTCCGATCTTGCGGTAAATAAACATTTACTTTAATTCATAAAAAAGATTAATATAGACACATTTAGGGCATTGTTGAGGGCGGCGGGGGGGGGGGGCTTTATTTATTTTATATCTTGACTCAGAAACTGTATTTCAATTATAACATTGTTACATTTTCACAGTAACTCACAAATGTGTTAAATCTAGGCTAAAACTTATACGCATGTGTTTGGTTTTTGGAGTGTTGAACAGACTGAAGGACAACAACGACAATTGACGATTCAAGTAGTGTAAATGTGATTAGGCTTTAGGGTACTGTCAAACATACATTCACACATTTCTTTGTGTTCGCTTATTTACAGGTTTTGTGAGCACACTGTTTGAACACAGTCAGGTCTTGGCTTACATCTTCAGGTGGTGCAGTTAAGAATTCAGAACGAGACCAGACATGGAGCGAATGCATGATGACAAGGTAAATAGTTACATTAGAGTCATCCTCATAATACATATTAGTTCTCAAATACAACAGTTGCATAAACCTTACTCTGCAATACATTTGAATAGAGTGTTTTCAATTACAGAAGTCCTGTCACATCTTTTGTTATTGAAAACTGAAGTATACACATTGTTTTTATCAATTGTAATTAGTCCCTAGAGATGTCTCTCATATTCAAGGTGTTTCCTGAGAGACACCACACACATTTTTGTGTGTATTGTCTTATTATTTTGCCTTGGAAACTTCTGAAGAATAAGAATGGGTATTTTTTTCATCTCCCGCCATTATGCTCTGTATTACTCTGTACTTTTCCTCTCTGGCATGAGATAGCACGGAGGTGTAGTCAGGAGAACATTTCAGGACATGATTGTGAGGGCGTGGGATGTTGAGTAAGGGTATAGCGTGTCTAAACCTGACCATGTTTGACTGTATGTTTCTGTTTATTGTGGAAGAGATGAAGAGGGTGGGGGTAACTATGAGATTTGGCAAAAAGGCATGAGGCTTAACCAGGTCTGGATATTATGAGCTGCAATTAATATGCTTGAGGTGAGAAAGATAAGCATCCTGCAACTACAGCTCAATTCAAACAAGCATCACTAGCTGTTGAGGAGTGTATGTCACATTGTGGTTTGTCTTATGAAATAGCAGGTTTCGTGCACTCAAGAGTTGATCTTGAGTCTGTGTGGTAATTGGCGAGCACATTTCCAAATAAATGCATTTCCCCAGCAACGGGGGAGGCAGAGCAAATAGTTTGCTCTGTTTAAATAGTCTGTTAAACCTGCACAACCTCACTTTTTCACTGCAACCATGACTTCTATTCAAAGTTATTTTAACAACTAAGTGTCTGATAAAATCTACACATCTACATTTCAATCAAGCCAGTTCATGTTTCTCTCTAAATGTATTTGGCCTGTGGATAAAAAGACAGACATTTTGAAAAGCAATGGCTGCAGTGAAAAGTTACAAGACATCTATCTACTGTTTACCATTTATTTTTAGTCATTTTATTTTTTTAAGGTGCTTTTATCCTAAATGATTGACAGTGAATTCAGATACATGCCATTCATGAGCAAGCAGGGGTTTGAACTCAGGGAGCCAATATCTGTTTGTAACTCAGTGATTTGGGGTTTTATATGGTTTCATATACTCATTTACACACACGCACACTGCTTCTTACTCACCCCCCGAACCCAGCCTCTCCCTTACGCCTTGCACCACACTGTTGCATCAGTAGTGATTATCAGTATAGTGTGATAAACACACAGGCTATGCTCTATTATTCTGTGCGGACAAGGCCAGCGTGTTCTGCTGAGAGACATACTGCATCTTATAACTATCTCTCTGTGTCACAGTTAGGAAGCACATGCTCTCTTATCAGCAGCCCCGATGTGGTCAGGCCAGTCTAATCCAGCAGCACCTCTACTGGCGTTGTGTTGAGCACACTATTGCTGCTGATGGTTTTGCCCTAGTTACCAAGTTCTATAACTCCAAGGCTTTCATTTTCAAAATATTTTCGAAATCATTATTTTCTGTGAATGCTTTGATATAGTAGGTATGCATCTTATTGACATCCAAATGAAAGTAGCAGACTAAATGAGTGTGGTAGAGGGAACATGGAGTGCAGTAAGACGAGGAGGCTGTGTTTACCTCACACCATGGCTGCAGAGTGCAATAGCTCCTTTGATCGTTCTGGGCACTTTCAGTAATTCCTATGAGTTCTATAATAGTTTTGATTTGTTAGATCATGTTGTTAGTTTCAGAATGTTGTTGCACACTTGTTGCACTTTACCAATGGATTGTAACAAGTTGTGTGGATATTCAGAACATTTATCAAGGATCAAGTACAATCTCATTCTTTCTCCTTTATGAATTGTAATAAGCCTACAATATATTGTTAATTACTTTTAATGGTGGGGTAAGGTCGAAGCTACGGAATTCTCCATTCTAAGGTATGGGATTTTGAGGTATCATTAATTCAGAAAAACAGCAGATTTTTTTTATCCATTAAAGCTTTTCTCCGAATTCTGAGATAATGATGTCGTTAATTCAGAAAAACAAGAGCAGAAGTAATTTTCTCAAGTGAATGCATTACGCTTCCGTAATGCATTCTGCGACACATTAGCAATGTAGATAATCAGTCCAAAAAAATGTAAATTGCAAACCACAGGAACACCAGCTTTCTGTGTTGTAACACCAAGCTTCTGCAACGGAGCGATGAGGCCACAGCAGAGCCAGCCAAATAAATGGTGGCAGAGGTGGCAGACTCAGAAAGGCTTATTGTTGTCCTGAAACAACCAGCCGTAAACAACAACAACAGCTTTGTTTGTTGACAGAGGAACTGACCGTGTCCCCCGTTCACACTGAGGAAACAATTGTACACATACCCGCTCCCTCCACACGTACACGCCCTAGGATATGTTTAGCATCCTACCTTCCTTCCTCCTTCACTCACACCAGTGGTTTCCAAGTGGTGAGTAATAAAAAGGGGGCCCCAGCAGGGGACCAGGTGTTTACCAAAAAATGTGTATGCATTCCTACATGCCTTGTCTTTTTCATTTGATCATTTGTATGTTTAAAGGCTGAACAAGGAAAAAACACGTTTTAATATACAGAAAAATGTATATTGAGAAATTTTAATTAACTCACTTTTTGACATGGTAATGAGAATGCATTACTTATTTTACTGCACAAAATATTATAATAATATATATAATATATTTTTGGACTGATACTGGGGTTAGTAGTTCCTCCCCAGGTGGGTTATGACAAGAACCAGTGTGTGAACTCCTGATTCACACTGCTTCTCCTTCGCTGTCCACAGCCCAAGAAGAAGGTGACCTGTTACCTCCTCTACTGTGTTTCCACAGCCGTTATTGGCTCACTGCAGTTTGGTTACAACACCGGAGTCATCAACGCACCCGAGCAGGTGTGTGTATGTGTGTTTGTGAGTGTGTGTGTGTGTGTGTGTGTGTGTGTGTGTGTGCGTGCGTTTGTGTGTGTGTGCGTGCGTGCGCTAGTGTGTACATGCGTCACGTGTGTGTTACTTGTAAGCGTACATTATCTTATACAATTTCAACATAAAGGAGGTAGTCACTTATTTAATACCACTAAATAAATATATAAATATTAAATATTAAATCCTCTTAGATTTCCTCTGTATTTCAAATACTTGTCTGGTCTTGAAGTCTTCAACTACTGCATGAGTCTCAATGTACTAAACAGGTAGTTGGCATTCATGAAAACGATCCACATGATTCTACTACCCCCTTATGGATGTGTACAGAACATGCATCCCACTGGCTCACCATTTTACTCTTTAAATCACCCAGTGTAGGTGGTATTAATGTGGTAATATTCACATTACTATGGACACATTACTATTTACAATTATAATACGTATTTATGTATTATTATTATTATTATTATTATTATTATTATTATTATTATTATCTTTCAGATACATGTTATTAATGAACCATGTGGTTAGGCCGCTTCTCATGGAAGCCTTCAGACTGTGGACATTAGGGGTTCAATCCCAGAACCTTTCAGCTGGGAGTGAAACATCCTAACCACTAGACTACTGTCTATGCTATTTAAGTCATTAGTAATTATATGTAGGCCTAATTGTATCCATAAGTTTGTCGTAAGGGAGATTATTCCGCTCCACCTGTCAGGCACTGACCTTTAACCTTATATCAAGACACCTAACAAACCTTTCCTTTCTCTCCCTCCTAACAGAAGCTGCGTAGGTTCTTCCAGAATGTGTCCATGGAGCGCTACGGAGAACCTTTCAGCCCAGGGGCAAACACCATGGTGTGGAGTTTTGCAGTGGCCATCTTCAGCGTCGGAGGCATGATTGGTTCCTTCTCTGTGGGAGCCATGGTCAACAAATTTGGCAGGTGAGGAGATGGTGGATCTTTTTTGTACAAATGGATCATCTCCTTGTTGATGCTTTGTTAGTAACTTACATATATACAGGGTAAACTCAGTTTAATGCAGTGTAAATTATGTGTTAACTAATAAACACCAAAGTAGTAACATTTTCTGTTTCAGAATATACCACAGTCTAACTTTTATATTGCTTAACACTCCCACCTACTGAACGTAGCCACAATGCACCTTTACCTTTTCTCTCTGTCACCAGGCGGAAATCGATGATGCTAGCTAACATCCTAGCCATACTGGGCGCTGTGCTGATGGGATTGTCCAGCCTGAGTCGCTCGTTTGAAATGGTCATCATTGGCAGGTTGATCATCGGCCTGTTCTGTGGCCTTTGCACGGGGCTGACACCCATGTACGTGGGGGAGATCTCCCCCACCAACCTGCGAGGTGCCTTTGGAACGCTACACCAGCTGGGCGTGGTCATTGGCATCCTGGTGGCACAGGTAGGCAGATCTGACACTAAGATTGGATCAATTCTTATGTCACGCTGATTGTAGTGTACGTTACATGATCGAGTTAATATACGCCCACTGTGTATGTCCATTTTAAACTGTTTAATTTGTTGCTTTAATTGACTTAAACAGAGAACCGGGTTCTGCACACTTTTACTAATCATCAACCCGAGATTCCGGCATAATTCAAGAAATAATCTCATAAAAAAGTTTGACAAAGATTCTACCTTTCACAGCTATTGTAATCCCACATCCCTGTGCTCCCTTCCTCGTGTGTCCAGGTCTTTGGTCTGGAGTTCCTGCTGGGCTCAGAGGATCTCTGGCCTCTGCTGCTGGCCCTCACCGCCCTGCCAGCCATCCTGCAGACCATCCTGCTGCCCTTCTGCGTCGAGAGCCCCCGCTACCTGCTCATCAGCCTCAACCAGGAGGACGAGGCCCGCAAAGGTCAGCCACAGACCCCCACGGACCCTCCCCTTCGAGGGATCAGTGATTTAGATGTATTTTATGAATCAATCATACATCATCATGCCTTCTATATGTTCTGTTATTTAGTGACGAGGATGTAGAAACACCAGGAGTAGCTTGAGGACATTAGTTTGTTGAAGTTCAACTTTCACCTTGCTTAGAGGGGCAGGCTCACCAGTCTGTGATGTAAGAGAGTTCTGCTTCATACGCTTGTTGTGAAAAAAAAACATCTGCAAAATCAACTCAGTTTCCACGGAAATCTGCTGATTTTTTGGACCATTAAATGATGTTAATGGTCCAAAAAATCACAGACTTAATATCCCAAAACATGCGTAAGGAGCAGTATTCTCTTATATTATAAAAATAGCCAAGCATTATGCTTCCTCTTTAACTGGCTCCGAATGTGCATTTTTGTGGATATGATTGAAATGCAGAGATTAAATCTTGGCACAGGCAAAACATAACAAGAAACACCAAGAATTGTTGGCTTCCCCTGATTCAACTTTTTAAACATTCTTTTACGTTTCATGCACATCCCTGGTTGGCATCTCCCAGCCCTGGTGCGTCTCCGTGGCAGCGAGGACGTCAACGACGACCTCAATGAGATGAAGGAGGAAGGGATGAAGATGGCCTTGGAGAAGAAAGTGACCATCCCTGAACTCTTCCGCTCCCCAGTCTACCGCCAGCCCCTGATCATCGCCATCATCCTCCAGCTCTCCCAGCAGCTGTCTGGCATCAACGCAGTGAGTATGAGGATGGAGCGGGTTAGAGACCCGAGGCCAGTGACCAATTATATATAGTCACAGAAATACATGAAAAGGATTTGCAAAGTCCTGGGCAGCTAGCAGAAGAGTACATGCATAGATATATGCATAGTTTATATATATATATATATATAAATTATGCACTAGTTT
>JAOPJO010000008.1:2906316-2911510 GCA_027123675.1 Molva macrophthalma | reverse complement strand
TTCAAAAAGACACACAGCATTTGTAAAAGGCCAACAGGACCTGCACCCTGGAGAACGTGTCATTCAACTACAGAAGCTCTCTGACACATGCTGGGAATGTGGGGAGAAAGCCCTGAAGCCCTTAGTTGTATTGTTCTATATTTGTATTAATGAAACCTCCTCTCTGTGTAAATATACTTGGTATAGGCATCCACCTGAACACATTTTCTCTAACAAATTCCCCTTCTGTCCGTCTCTCTGTTGTGTGTTGCCACGGCAGCACTGTGGATGGTGTACATGACCCAGGACCCGGGGTCCATCCCTCCGTATCGCTCCTTCCCCATCACGCTCTTCTCCCAGTTCGAGCTCAGCGTGGGCCTCATCGACCTGCCCGTGGACCACAGCTTCTACACGCCCCCCATCGTCCACGTGCTGCACTGCACCTTCTCCGTGGTGTCCTACATCCTGCTGCTCAACCTGCTCATCGCCATGATGAGCGACACCCACTGGCGTGTGGCGCAGGAGAGGGACGAGCTCTGGAGGACGCAGGTGTGTAGAGGGTTACACATTTGTACAAATTGTGGAAGGTATTGATAAAGATCTTAGAAAACAAATGTCACACCGTCCTTGTAAATGCACAACATAATGGGAGGATGAGATGAATGCAATCATTTCAATAAATTCATTTTTATTTTACAAATTGGAACACTGGTGGTATTGTAGTACACACACACACACATCGATTTTTCAACTCAGATAGTAATGTGTGTGTGTGTGTCCAGGTGGTGGCCACCACTCTGATGCTGGAGAGAAGGCTACCCCGGTGCCTGTGGCCTCGGCTGGGGGTGTGTGGTCTCAACTACGGCCTGAAGGAGTTCTGGTACCTGAGGTCAGGAACCACCACAGACCTTCTGGCTGCCTGGCCTCTGCTACTGGCATTGAACATTTTCTGCAAATATATATGTTGGATACATATGTGTGCTATTTTGGAAATTACATTTTTAAAAAAATTAATTCAAGCATACATGTATACATTATTTGACATAATTGTATACAAAATACAGCAAATACATTTGCTTAACATTGCCAGACATTTTTATCCAAAAAAAATGAAATACACACTGTATTACACACAGTTGAACCATTTAGAGCTCTTCCTGTGCTCGTCTTCCGTCCGCAGAGTGGAGGACAGAAACGACCTAATGGTGCAGAAGATGCGGCGCTACATCAACGCCTTCGCTAAGGACGGCGAGGGCGGTGCAGCAGAGAGAGAAGAGGCGGAGAAGGGTGGGGAGTGCGGCCCAGAGCTCAGGAACAACAAGCAGAGGAGGGGCTTCAACAAGGCCCACGCCGGCTGGCAGGCCATCCGCCGCAGCGCCCTGAGTATGGACCTGGAGCCCGAGTACGAGGAGGAAGAGGACGAGGTGCAGGACATCCGGTTCGTCTAGAAGAAGTAGAAGTCGATTTTTCTCCGAAAGACTCGTGGCCTTATCTGCGGAAACCGGCTGGCTGTCCTTCCTCTGTGTTCATCTTTAACGTTAAAGCACTCAAAGAAGACATCTATTTTTATTTTTTTATGTCTGTACATAGCCATCGGTGCAGTTTATTGCAGTATTAGGACATAGAACTGAATATATGTATTATTTTTATAGAAGAAACTAAATTCATATTGATGAAGAAATATGCTGCGCTGTGTTGTATGTAAGGGTGTTTTCAGACCTATAGTTCGATTGCTTTGAACTATAGGTCTGATGTTTTCGAGTTGCAGCCGCGACTCATTTTCAAACTGAATAGTTTGCAGAAAATTACCGACACATACAATGTAATAGGCGAGAATCAGCCCCAGGCGAGTAACGGAAAGCGGAAGTGGCCCGTAAGTGGCGTGAAACTGGCGTAGTCTTCGTTGTCTATTTTGGTTAGTTTAGAAATATGCATATGTGAAATGTGTGAAACCGAACCGTACCAACGTCTGTTTGCTACATTGTAACATTTTTTTGCCTGGTGCGGACAAAAGCAATCGAACTATAGGTCTGAAAACGCCCTAAGTGTAAAGGACCAATGTATGATAAGATGAAATTAAGTTATACTTGATTACTTCTGGTCACAGCCAAAACGTATCAACTAAGTGTCAGACTATTGCACTCGTTTGTTTGTTATTGTGAGTGTTTTTTGTTTCTGTGTGTTTGTTATATAGTGTGCATGTTTTGTTTTGTTTATTTGTATATTGTTACTGTTTTTTTGTTTGTTTGTTTTTGTTGTTGTTCATATAACAACCTAAAAATGGTCTGTGATTTCTGTAATATGCAGTAAATATACAACAATGACACAATATAACCATCCTTAAATGTAAAGATGTCTTTATTTCCAAAATAGGCACAGGATATGTCAAAAGCAAATATGCAAAAAAGTTGACTACTAGTTGAATACAATAATAGTTGAATAATACTAAAGTCAGCTCCAAACTGATGCTTTAAGTGTAAAATCAGAATAATGGATTATATCATACCATATTAATCATTTGAAGTGGATTAAGTATTCTACTTAAAAAATACTGTTTTAAAGGTTTATGCTTTGAAATGCTCTTCAGTGGGTGAATGAGTATAGTAGGAAATCAAACGCCTCATTCAGATTATCTGCATAGAAACATAAATTGGGGACATTCATTCAAACACATTACACACCGCATAAAGCCTAGTCAGTTGGTCGTAAGGTGCTGGACTTTGAGATAAATGGATTGAGTTTGCCGCATCAGTGAGTTTCTTTATACTTGTTAATAGCACTTGATATAAATGACAATGACACACAAGCCTATAGCTAGGAGAGCATCAGTAGCCCTAGGCCCCACCCAATCAGGGGCTTCATTGATTCGCCTGCTTCTGACAAATGAAATGCATGACAAATTTACAATTGGCTTTGCCGAAGGAAAAAGGCATTTTATCCAGGAAAGTACAAGAATCTGGAAGTCCTGTAGGCCACGTACTACGGAAATAAAGCAGAACATACAGAGGTTTAGATGATGATGATGTTTGTGTGTTTGTGTGTGTGTGTGTGTGTGTGTGTGTGTGTGTGTGTGTGTGTGTGTGTGTGTGTGTGTGTGTATAACATTTTTATTTCCAGCTATAACCAGAGATCCTATGCTTTTCTTACCGATCGTATGAGGCGCCAATCCAGTGTTCAACGAGTGCTTGTTTCGTCAGAAAATTCTGATGAGAAAAAAATGTAACGTTATATTTTCATATAGTTGTTTTTTTTACCAATATGCTGTTAGAGTAGATGACGACATTTACAGGTTTGCTTTTAGAGGAGAAGAGGACATGGGAAAGAAAGAAAGTATTTGAGGTTACCTTGATTCCCTCGTTAGAGATCACAACCAGGTCTCCTGTTTGATTTTTGCAGAATGTCCTGCTTCCTGACCAGCCTTTTCGTTCTTTGGACAGGAGGAAGCAAGAGTTTTCAAAGAACACCCAGTCGTCAGGACATCGATCACTGTCAACGGCTGTGAGGGATAAACACAGACAGAGAGGCAGACGCGTAAATTAGACCCACACATACACAGACACACACACAGACAGACAGACATACAGACAGAAAAGCACACACACACACACACACACACACACACACACACACACACACACACAGATAAGTACACAGAAATTGTATTGAGATGAGAATGAAAGAAGAAGTAGAAAAAGTACAATCTCAGAATAAATTGAGGTGTGCAGCTTGATGAAAACAAAGTTTCTAGTACCTGGTATATTGGAAATGTACAGTAGAGTGTCGTGAAGTAGTGCTGTAGTTTTATGGTGGCTGCAAGGGTGTTATATGTTGTTTATTTTGTGTTTTGGACGGTTGAAAGGGTATTCTAGGTGGTTGCCAGGGTCTGCTCTGTATGGTTGCTAGAGCTGTTCTCGGGTGGATGTCAGGATGTTCCAGGTGGTTTCTATGGTGTTCTAGGTGGTTGCTAGGGTGTACTGGGTGGTTGCTAGCGTGTTCTAGATGGTTTCTACGGTGTCAAGCGGGTTGCGCCGTCGTCAGCCCTGCTGGCGAGAAGTTGTCTCTCAAACTGTTAGGCCTACACTAAATACAATAACTGTGTGTACTTGTGTGTGAGATGCATTGCCATGCACGCAGAGTATGGCTAGAGTTCTCAACAGCTTGATTCGCTAATATTCGTTAGTACCTATAACTATATAATTAAAAAGGTTAATGATAGTTTAGATAGAAGAGCACAGCACACAGTGATTTTAGTTGGACGATAGTCGCATGCAAAACCAAATAGCTTGTTGAAAAAAGACAGATTAGTCTTTTTCTAAAGACATTGGACAATTTTTCACCCATTAGATCGCTGATATTGATATTCAACAAAGTTTTGTATATGTCAAGGACATCGTGTGGCACTTGTGGAAATATGTCTGAAACATTGTCAAACGTGTGAACGTTCATTTCCCTCGCTCTCTTCGACTCCATCATCCTCTATCACATCTTCTGGTGCACTATCTGCTGAAGGACAGACCCCTCTACAAGCATGACGCATTCAGGATTGATACTAGCCTCTTAACCTGCTCATAGCCTAACGTACAATTAAACCGGCTACTTGATGTTCGTGTTGTTTAGCTCCTTTCAGTCTGAAGTGCCACAAATTATTGCTTGGAATAACTTTTAGTTGCCACTATATGAGCTCACCTTGTCTCTCATTCTCAGTAACATCAGGAGATGATGAGGTACCTGCTGATGCTCCACTCTCTGTTCCTGTTTCTGAAACTAAGGGCCATGTGTTTCATGATGTTAAGCTTTGCTAGGTATTTTATTTATTTGATAGATATAATGTCCAATGACATTGTAGGTATAATGTTGATGAAGTTATGATATTGATTAATTCATGTTATACAATGCAATTATGCTCCAAGCTAGATTCCTCACTGACTGCCTTCAATCTAAACCACTGCTGATATAAGCTTAAACCATTCTTAAACCATGGCTCCTAAACCGTCGCTCACCTTTCTTTTGACAGAAATCAGAGTTCTTTTCCCTTTAGCTTGCTTTTTTTCTCTTTCCTTTCTTTCTTTTCTTTTTTGTGATCCCGACTTCCCTTTCTTGGGGAAAGACATGACTATGGTGGTGCAAATTAGCGCTCCATCATTAGGAATAGATCTCAACCCGAGATAAGCTGCGTATGGGGAATCCTCGCGCAGTGGTGGAATAAACCATTTTG
>JAOPJO010000008.1:2878187-2897385 GCA_027123675.1 Molva macrophthalma | reverse complement strand
GTGTGTGTGTGTGTGTGTGTGTGTGTGTGTGTGTGTGTGTGTGTGTGTGTGTGTGTGTGTGTGTGTGTGTCTCTCTAGTATTTTGTTACATTAATTACAATTAATTAAGAGAACATATCTTTGTGTTTTTTCATATTGAACAATTGCCAGGCCCTGAAACAGTAGTTTTTCACAGACCGGTCCTGACTGCAGCAAAGGCGCTATCGCTCATGATATACTTTTCTTCGACTGTCGGCCAACACCCCTGCTAGATACAACCCCAAAACCAGCAAAAACACTGCAATGGGCATCGTTTAGTCGTCCGTCTGTTTCTCTCTGAACAGAGTCTTTGGTGCCTCAGTGTCCTCCACATTTCAGCCAGCCTCCAGAGATGGCCGCCTTGCATCCTGTGCTGTGAATCCACAATTTAAAATGAGTCCTCTCCAAATGGGGTGCGCATTGGCTCACACGGCGGCGGTGGCCGTTGTCAGTTTGAGGGCGTCCAGCAGATTCCGTTGGCAAACTCCTGAGTTGGTTATGGTCTCTAGGTGGGCTTCAGGCATCCAACCACGATTCCGGTCAGAGAGTTTCGTCCCCTCTACCCAGCCTGGGGGGGGGGGGGGGGCCAGGCACCAAATGTTATACAACCATGAAAATAAACAATTTATGTTTTGTTCTCGATGATGACGATGTTTCCCCACCCACACCATGGCAGGTTTGATAAACCACAAAATGCTCCACAGAATAATAATAATAATGTAGAGGTTGTGGTTGAGGGGTGCAACTGTCTTACCATCACCGCTCTGCTGGTGCACCAGTATGACGTCAGCTTTCTCCAGGGACAGCTCATCTGGTTGCTGAGTGACAAACGCACGTATACACTGCATCTGTGTAAAATCTGAACACACACATACACACACACACACACACACACACACATGTTTTGTTTTTAAATTTAGTTGTTTTTTTAATAGTGTGGCTTAACAATGTTTGCACTATTTACACCCACATCATTTTAAATGAATGACTAACAAGAAACTCTAGTTTTCTAATGTGTGGAGCAACGTTCTGGCCTTACCTTGCGCAGCAGAAAAATCCACTTCAAGATGGGGCCGGGAAATAGCCGAGATCCAACGCAGCTTATCGCTCCTGAAGAAAAAAAGACAGGCACATTAAAAACTATTTTCCTTGTATGGGTGTGTTTCTGATCAAACTCTCCCAGTCTAACTCAAGACAGAACACTGCCCTATAGTCACTTACTGTGTGTCAGTCCTCAGAAGCAGGGCTTTCTGGGAGAGGTGCAGCCGGAACAGGTTCTTCTGCAGGGAGTGCAGCTTCACCCGACAGTTCTCAGCACGTAGGTCCGATACAGGGGAGTGGTCAATTACGGTGAATCTACCCCCTCTGTGAACAACCGATACACCGAGATGAATCGCAGGGGAACAAAGGGGGCCGTGTTCAAGTAATTTGATCAATTTGAAAAAAAAAAAAAAGAGTACAATAGAAACACATAAAAAGAAAGAAAGTCACAAAAATAGATGAATAAAAATAATGAATGTTGTGGTTTACAAGGATGTCTTAGGACAAGATCTATACATATTCTCTACATCTCATTCCAACTTCCAACAACTACGGCCTGCACAAAAAAAAGTTTGAGGGAAAGGGAGGATTCCACTCACTCTTTGTGCAGCGACAGCAGCAGATGGTCGTTGAAGAGATGCAGGTAGATGCTCCTCTCCGTGTCCTTCACAGAGAACTCCATCAGCTCCGTCACTGGCCCCTCCCTCACCAGCCGCCGAGACTGACTGACCAGCGGCAGAGTCTGCAAGACACACAGAGGGGGTGTTTTATAGTCCTAGAGGTGATATTCTGTAAACACACACATTCAAATTCTCTAAAATGAACCCATGGGGGGGGGGGGTTATTGTTTACCTTGCACTCAAAGTCCACCATGGCGCTGAGGGAGACCAGGGACTCGATGCTTTTCATTTGGGAAATACTCTCGTTGCTCTCTTGGATCATCTAAGGAGACGGGAACCGAGAGAAGAAGATATAAGATATAAAGAAGATTATCTCAAAAGCGCACAACCACATTCCTCATATAAGACGTAACATACCTTCTCCAGTAGTTTCAGTGCTTTGATGGCCTGCACCACCTCTTCTGTACCAGGGGCTGTCCTTTTCACTATGTTCTGCCCAGGAACAAAAACAATTCAGAAATAAGATGATAGGCCATAGACCAACACATTGTTGACAGCAGTGTTTAGATTAAACATAGCACCGTATGATCACATATCTCTATGTTCACACCATGTTATTATGCAGTGTTTTGCTGTATATTGCAATCCAAACATGGGCATTCAGTAATATCTTGCAGAGCAATTCTGATTCAATGTAGGCATTTGTGGTACTTAAAATCCTTTGTGTATTTCTGTGTACTTTGCTGTCGTTTGCAGAACAATGTGAGGTATTTTGGTCAGTTCTCTACAGAGTAACAGTTTCTGAAAACTCTGTGAGCTAGTAAAACACTGTTAGTGAATGAGGTGTATATTGACCCACCTGGACCAGCAGCTTAATGCGCGTGATCCTCTGGAAGGGGAGGATCAGGAAGGAGCGCAGGGGAAGTCTCTGGCAGACCGGACTCCTCTCTAGTTTCTCCACTACTCGCTTGAACCTTTGGTTTTCATTCCTACATCCAAAGGTAACGTCAGTCACATTATTAATTTGCTTGAAGTTGGATATTCGGTACTGAAACCAAGCAATGAGTCAAAAGAGGTTCCAATTATTAATTCACAGGAATTAAAAATGAATTGATGTGACATTAAAATGACAATCATCTTTTATCTATCACTTTTCTTTTGACAATTAGCTTTTCTCTTTTGATCCTTTTTCACACTTCCCACAGACCTGGGAGTGTTTCAGTTGCAATGAAGTCATGGCCACTTGCACGACGCGCTTATCTGAGTTTGTAATTTCGTAATGTCATAATGTGATAATGCTTTTATCGCGATTCATTACGTATTTGAGGGAGGACTTACATCAGCCTCTGGTAAGTAGCATCTTGGTATGACTGATTGGTGAGATAGGGCACATAAACCATCTTGAAGCGTTGGCAATGTCGGGCAATGACATCACACACAGTGAACTGGAGCATGTCGGACTCAACCTTCTCCTCCAGCTTTGACAGAAAACTGAAATGGAAAGATATTTTAGGGTCACTTACAAAAAAAAACGTATGCACTTCATTATGGTTTGTTGTGCCTGGGGCCATTTTTTTAACATTAGCAGTCATTATAACCTGTGGCTTATGGCACGGACGTCGGCGAAGCGGGAAAAGAGCCAGTTTCTGTCCTGAGTGGTCAACAGCGCCCCCAGCTGTTTGGACTTGACAAAATGCTCCACCACGATGTCCAGACTGCGGCAGTAGGACGCTTCCGAGGTGACAACCTCAAACCTCACCTTGGATGGGAAGCAGAGAGAAGGGGGATTAGTTAGAAGTTATTAAATAATTTGATCAAAGACCTCCCATGACGCTACCTTTAAACAGTAGGATATGACTCATTGCAGGCGTCTTTTCTCCAGAGCTCTGGGGTTGCGTAATTTTTCCAGCCAATACTATTGGCGTGTACAAAATCATGTTTTGGGTCTATGATACATTAACATGCCCTTCTTCCAAGAAACCTTTTTGGGGATTTCCCAAATTATGATGTTAAGAAATATCAGAAAACTTCCAATTGATTTTCATCTAGTTAACTAACTTTCGGAAAATCGATTAATCTCTCAAAAGTACTTTATTATTTTTCAAAACAAAAAAGGAAACATTAGGTCTGATATGCTAATAACCAACTGTAATCCTAACTTTCAACTCTAAATGTATAACATTGTGATCAATACCAAAGCGGCTGCCAGTGCCCGGTGACCTCTCTCACCTCTTGCAGACGCCTCTGGTCCTCTGAGAGGTGCCCCAGCTCGGTGCTGTTCCGGACAGCAGGCAGGTCCTGCCACAACGAGGTGGACTGGCCCAGGGAGATGGAGAGGCGCGGGGAGGGGGGCCTGGGTTCTGTCTTTGGGGTCTCGGGGAGGGGCAGGTTTTTGGCGCTGCTGCTCCGTGAGACGCAAAGTGAGTGTGGGTGAGGGATGAGCGGGAGCGGGGGCAGGGGCCTGCTGGCGGGGGCAGAGGGGGGAGCAGGAGGAGCCGAGGCCGGGGGCCCGGACGGCAGGGGCCCGGCGGAGCGCTCCTCGTGGACGGGCACGACATTGAAGTGCGACTGCCGCAGGATCTCTATGTTCTGCGCCTCCTCGCTGTACTGCTGGTAGAGCGGGCCAGCCTCTGAGCAAAGAGAGAGAGAGAGAGAGACAGAGAAAGAAGGAGAGAGCGAGAGTCAGCGAAAATTGCAGGGACAGTTGCAAGGCAGAGGATTATAGTGAAGTAAGAAGAAATAGAAAAGCAAAAGGGAATACAGCAGACAAAGAAGAGAAGGGAACTGGTTAGCCAATAGGTGATATTTGCGTTCAACATTCCTTTTGCACAGACTTGTTGGAATGCACAGTTGAGGTAGGGTTTTTCACCTTCAAGTAAGAATATAGCAATGCTTGCAGGGACCTGCCTATGGCCCCAGAGAATGTGACCCACACATATACTTCAACACAGAGAGACACAGCCTTTGGAGAAGCATAACACATATTGCTTAAGATGGTTGCTCCAATTGAATGGAGACTTGGCAAAAGTTAGAGAAAATATTAAGTTGACTTATTCATTTGTTTACGTGTTACTTTTTAGTTTACGTAGTGATAACAGTCAGTCAGTAAAAAGAGAATGATGAATTACAAACAACAAATGGTTGTTAAGTAAGAACTCTGTGACATAATGACCACAGTGCTAACCCGTCAGCATGGTGCAGACAAAATCAGTTGACCCTATATAACCTGCAACAATTAAGCTTCAAGTTGTAGTGTACTTTGTTGTAGTTGAATGCCATGTTATGTGTTATGTTGAAAAGCAAATGACAGACAAATCCTTCAATATAGTTGATGAAAAGTTCTATGGGCTATACATTTTTTATGAGATCATATAATGTGACCGGTCCAAAGAAAGACAAACAGAGCAACTTACTGAAAAACGTAGAGTTCCTTCTCTTTCGCCCAACTTTGTCCAAAACATTCCTGTAGTTCAGGGAACACAGTCCAAACATGTATAAGTATAAAAACGGACCATAGTCAAAGCAATCATAAACAAAATCAAATGTCTAAATGCTTTAATTTCACAGTTGTAGTTGCTCGATGTCGTTTTTAAAGTGACACAAATTAACGTTTTGCTCACCTGAGGTCATCTTCTCCCCAGCTTTCGGAAAAGGAATTCTCATCGTCTGAAAGAAGAGAATATCCACCCACCAAGTTTTGATACAGAAGCATTGAGAGCCGTGCCCTATGTTACAACTGGATGTGTTCAATAAGTGAAGCACCTCGTAAAAGAAAATCCCTTAAGTAGCTGCAATAAAAAAGAAAAATGAAGTAATGATAGAAATAGCCAGGCAAATTATTAACCCAGCTAGAAGCTTGACAACGAAAGATTCACTTGATTAGGTTTAAGGTTTTATTTTGCCATGTGATAACTCTGTTAGGAGGCTCTATAAGGCAACAGTGATATTCTGAAAGTTAGAGATATAAACTCAGGTCTTATATATATTGCACACAAAAGGTTTCCCACTGTCGTGTTTCCTCCAACCTGTGGCTTCACGGCAGCCCCACAGCTGTGACGCAATTTGGGTTTCTGAGAAATACAATTGTTTCAAATCAGTGCAACAATGACAAGATACGTTCCAGACTAACACCTGCTGGGATAGCCAGCAGCCCGAACGGTAAAATGTACGAAGTGCAGTGTTAATGTGAGCTAGAGCTGCCACTACTAGATAAGAAATTTGCATTAGTAATAATGTCAATCAATCATTTGAAGTGTGATCAATACAAAGAATGATGCAGTGTTAGTTGATATTGATTTTAACCCAGCAGCCTCCAATTTCATTTTCTCACACGCCTTCTTATTTTTTTTTTTTACCTTGGGTAGAGAAAATTCTGGTTCTGCGGTCCCTTCCAACATCTCCTTCCTCCTCCTCCTCCTCTACACGCTCTTCTTTTCTTCGCTCGGTTGTTTTGCGGAATCCCCCTCGTCGCGTGGGCACCTTGGAACCCAAACTACCGCTGCTGCTCAATGCCGCTCTGTCCTCTCGCCCCTCCGCCAGCTCCCCTACCTCCCTCCCCTCCCTCACCTGGTCCTCCTCTGACCCTTCTGCCCCACTCCCTCCACGCCCCAACACAACACCACCACCACCGCTGTTGCTGCTCTCCTCAGCCGCCTGACCCGTGTCCCCTTTCTCCCCCGGCCCCCACACGCCCTCCTGACCTGGGCTGTGTTGTGCTGTCGTCGTGTCTCCCTGGAGGGGGTTGGCATCCGAGTCATAGTTTAGACAGGGACAGCTGCGGGGCTTGTAGAGCGTGTTGCTCACAGAGAGATACATCTCCACCTCCTTCGCTCTCATGGCCTCCTTATGCGCCACCATCTCCACCTCATTCCCCTCCCCATCCATAACCGACCGCTCCTCCGCGTCCCCTGATCCCCCCGCTGCCCCGTCGGCCCGCTGCTTCCCGTCAGCCCGCCGGGTCTGGGGGTCACCTGCCTCTCTGTCCACGTGACTTTCAGGGCCCTGCACTACCACGCGTGTGTCGGTATGAGTGTATGCGGAGGTGTCTCCATGCATGTCGGCGCACGACTCAGCATGCATGTCGCGGCGGCTCTGCGCCCTACCTCTCAGCTCCTCCAACTCCAGCGGCTCCGTCTTCCCCTCATCCACCTCCGGCCCTGACTCTTGGTCGCTGCCCTGCGACTCTTGTTCGACGCCGGAGGTGGCTGCGGTATCTGGCTTTGTGTGTCCCTCTAGTTCGGCCGCCCGGTCCCCCACCTCGGTCTGGTACCCCGGTGAGCAAGAGGCGTCTTCGTCGATGGCGCGTTCCTCGGAGGAGCCAAGGATCTCTCTCACCACGCTTTTGGCCCACTTGAGGTGCGGGGCCTGGGAGCGTCTCTTGGCCTCCTCCTCCATGGTCCAGGCTCCACTCATGCGGACACGGATGGACACCTCCTCCTCACCTGGCCCAACGTCTTCAGGTTGTATTGTCTGTGGGTGGGTTGGAATGGGCACGGAGTTCTCCTGTGAGACTACATCGCCACGGGTATGAATGACAATCCGGTCAGGCCCCTCTTGGGCCGGGCCGCTCTCCGACGGTCCTTTGTACTCTGTTTTTTTCTCTCTCCACTGCGCCAGGAGCTTCTCTGTTTGTACATCCCTGCTCACTGCTCTGATATCCGCGTAAGGGTGCTCAGGGTCCCTCTCCATTCGGACGCCGGTTTCCCGGTACTTGACATCCATCTGGGAGGTTGACTCGGCAGCGTAGGAGCTCTCATCGCTTGGCGAAGGATCCTCAATGGGCTGGCTCCTGGTTGAGTCTGGTGTCTGCTGGTCATCACCGTCCTGTAATTCTGTAGTACTACCGAGAACAGGATGCGTGTCATTGAGGGACTGTGCTGCAGTTTCAACATCACAGGGCAAACGGCTTCCTGGCACGTTGGCTTCCACTTTTTCCAGCTGATCCGTCTCTGACGGCTCGTTGCGTTCCGTAGGCAGAGGAGTTTGCCCAATTACACAGAACACATACTTGGGTGGCTTCACCTTCCTGTGTGGTTGTGTGTTTTCTGCTTCTTGTTCATCTTCCTCTTCTTCGATCACATATTCTTTATCTTCCCAGAATTCACTGCAGTCTTCAAACGCCTCCTCCCTCTCGTCTTCCTCGTCACCGCCACTGGACACGGTAATAAAACCGTCCTCTCCAGATAACGCTTTGTCCCTGCCTGGATCCCACCCTGTCTCACTTCCTCCTTCGCTCTCTGAACGTGTGCAATCACTCCCTGCCTCTCTGTCACCCCGTTTTACGTCATCTTTCACGCTCCCTTGCCCAACGTCCCTGAGACCCCTTCTTGGAGCACCCAAAGGAGATTCCATCACCTCCCTTTCTCTATCTGCGGAGGCCTCCTCCTCCTCCTCCTCCTCCTCCTCTGCATCTACACTGACACCTTCTGTCTCTCCTTTGGTGTCTCTGGGTCTATCAAACTGTCGTCCTTCTTCTGATAACCTTCCATAGGGTTCCTCTAGTTGTCTTCCACTTTCCTTCCCCCCATCTCTACCTGACCTCCTCTCCTGTCCCATGGTTTTGTCTGTAGGCCCAGTGCGTATCTCAACAAATTCATCTTCTAAAGAAGAGTCCTTGCTACATTTCCTCCTCTGTGGCTCCAACCACATCCTCCTCCGCTCCGGAACAGGGCCCGTCCTCTCCCCTCGTCTGTCTGTTGATCTCTCTGATTCATCACCGCATTGGATTGCTTCGGCATCGCTTGTATCTCGCCCTACATCTCGATCGCTTTCCGCCGTGCTTTCACCCTCAGACTCTCTTTCCTCGTAACTGTCTCTGGTCGCCGTCTGTCTGCTCTCGCTGTCTAGATCGCTGCTCCACTCTCCGCTACTCTGCCCTTGGGGCAGTGCCTTGGGGGCTGTTTCGTTCCCTGGCTTGCCTGCGTTGCCTGTTGGGTCATGCTGCCGTGGGTCTGCTGCTCTTTCCGGTCTCTCCCTGTACCTTCTCTCCTCCTCCGCTCTTGCCCTGTATCGTCTCTCCTCCTCCTCCCTGTACCTGTATCGCTCCGTCTCTCGCTTATCACTCGGCCTCTGTCTGCCGTCGGGCCTCCGCTCCTTTCTGTCTCCGACAGCATCTTTCCGTCTTAAGTCCTCCACAAAGTCCCTCTCTTTTCTTCTGTCCCTCTCTCTGTACAAGTCCCTTGTTTTCTCAGAGCCGATGCCCTGGTCTCGCTGCCTAGGTCCAGCTGCCTCTCTGTGCCTCTGCCTCTCGTCATCTCTGTATCGAGGCTCGTCTCTGCCCTTCCTTCTCATCATCCGTTCTATGTTGTCCCCCTCACTTCTGCTGTGATGATACTCTTCCCTTTCTCTGTCCTTTACCCGCCGCTTCCCTGCTCCTCCATCACTGTCTCCCTCGCTTTTTGTGTCTCTCTTCCCATCTTTTTTCTTTGCCCTTTCCCAAATTTCCCTTTCCCTTTCCGAATACACCTCTCCGTCTCTTCTGCGTGGACTAGGCACTTTCCTTACTCTATCCCTGACGCTTAGCTTTGATCTTTCTCTCTCTCTTGCAATCTCTCTCTCCCGCCGGTCTCTCAAGTCGCTGTTGTCCCCTTCCCTCTCCCTCCTCCTCTCTGGAAACACGTGGTCTGGATCTCTCGGTCTTTCCCTTTGTGGTAACGTCCTCTCCTCCCTGGTTCTGCTCCCACTAGGTCTTCCTTCGTCTTTGACCCTGGTTCTCACGCCATCCCTCTCTCTTTCTCTGTACCTCTCTCTATCGCCATGCCTCTCTGTTCGCCGAGCTCTTTCCCTTTCTCGCTCCATTTCCAAGTCAATCTCTGTTCTCCTTGGCCTTTCTGTGAGCGCCTTCCTGTCCATGTCCATCTCCTCCTCCCTTAATGCAGTCATTATTTTAGCTTTCTCCCTGCTGCCGTTTTTCATTCTGGGAAATGTCCCACCTTTCCTTGCCACTTTGTCCATGTCATACTCGATCCCTGGCTCTAAATGTGACACCCGCCTTCCATTTCTTAATTTCTCCTCCACTTTCAACCTTTCTCGTTCCATCCATTCTCTCTCCCCCCCTCTGGTTCCGGGCACTGGACCCAGCTCCCTCCCCGGGTACCAGTCCATTGGTTCCCCGTCTTTCCTCTTGTTCCTAGGGTCCTCTTTCATTCTCTCCGGTTCTCTAGCTCCCCTCCGCTCTTCTTCTCGTAGTCTCCCCCTGCCTTGATCGCTTGGGCCTGTGGTCCCGGGGGGTCTCTGGCTGGTTTCACCGGAGATGCGTCCTTCTGGCTGATGGGGCCGAACTGTGTTGTTTTGATTGGGTTGAGTGTCAAATAGGGTCCAACTGGGCCTTTTGGTCCCCATGGTACCATTATCCTCAGGTCCTATGCAACAATGAAATACTTATTAGAAATGAACCAATCCTCTGTGGAAGAGTGATCTGTAAATCAAGAATAAAGCTACATGCATTAAGAGTGCCATGCAATAGCGCTTGACAATATCGCTGTTATAAACAGTGTAGATGGCTGTCTGTTTCAGCTACCGCTACGACGACCACTGTTGCGTCAACATTAATATGCCCTTTGCTAAACATTAGCAGTACTGAAATAGTATACAATTATCACTATTAATATTAAAAAACATATGACCATTTGTATAATGTGCTTATTAATGTAAAATGACATGTTTTAAAATGAGATCTAGCAGCAGTGTTTGTTCGTCAAATCACACGTCCCAACACCGTATGCAGTTACTCAGTAGAAGCGCGGGTGGTGGGAGGGTGGAGAGAGATAAGGTGCGACCCTTTTTACAATGATCCATGCTTAAAGCGTTGTCCTGCATGCCTACCAGCATACCAAAGTGAGGCTCTTACAAAAGTAGTAGCTTACCTGTGAGACATAGTCTACCAAAAAACTAACAACCTTGATCTGCAAGAAAGAAAATAAGCAATCCAAAAAAAAAAAAGCTGAAACTAACCTGAATGTAGTGGTAGCAAGGGGAGTTTCTGTCTCCACTCTGTCCAGTTCAGCGAGAAAGCAATGGCTTTCACAACCCCAAACTCAACGGTTCCAGTTTGCCATAAAACATATTCTCTTAAAAACCAGTTTGATATATATATATATATATATATATATATACTTGGTGTGCCTGAAATAAACTGCACTCCTTACTTTTCACTCTTACCGCGTTCTTTCCGTTTCTCCTCGACAACCCTCCTCTTCGTCTCCTTCCTTGAATTCCCAAACAAGTTTCAACAGATGACACTTATCTTCCCCTCCTTTCCCTCCTGTGTCTTGTCTTCACAGCCCGCGTTTGTGAACAGAAGTTTCGCACGTAAAATTAAGTGCACATTTTACACGCCTTAATACAATCGAGCTTTCCCTTCCCCTTTAACGACGGCATGACTCGTGTAGGTTAACTTAAAAGTACACAAATGTCCTACAATTCTGCTTCTTTCTTTTCTCAGGGGTGACACAGGAAGTGAACCTCCAGGTTCACTTTCTTAGAGATTTGATTGGTTGATATGAAGTAACCGGGTGTGTCTGTCTATGCAACGCGACAGGTAAGGTCGGTGATTATAAGGGCGAGCGGGGGGAGGGGAGGAGCAGAAATGCGCAAATAACACTCACCGACACCCATACTCAAACATCACAAGGATCGCTTTGACTTTTAGTGAATATTAAAAACTATGACCATGACTAATCCATTCGACTCCAGTCAAATTGTTTGATTCGTCGTTCGCAACAGATTAAAGTTGTAATACGTAACATTTCAACTATCTCTTAGCTTAAAATGACCTGGATATATCAGTTGTCAATGCTGATCGATCATGCATTCTATGACATATATTCTACAAATAAAAATGCTGGCCTACCCGTGCTTTTCTCTTTGTTTATATGCCATGTTGCACCTCCAATGTTTCTACAGTATCCCAGAACAAACGGCTTTAGAGATTGACTTATCTTATCTTAGGATCATTCTTACTTGTCAGCTATAATTTAATCTAAATAATTAACATTTATAGGAAGAACCTACTGGTACCTTATATGCCAATAGAGGGCGGGGGAGGGGAAGGGTAAGGGTGGGGGGTATTCATTCTCACCGCTAGATGTCACTAAATCCTCTACCCTTCACCTTTAACATTAAACCTTGTAGCCGACTGTCCGACTGTCCGATGTGTTGTGACGAGTGCGCACGCGGCACTCTAGAGAATGGCTACGGGATTTGCACTTCATGTCAGAAAACCATAGTCTGCACGCTATTTGAATTCAGAAAACCCCTGCAAACTAAATGCTCATCGTGATAAATCAGGATTGGTTCCAATAATGGATAGACTTTGATAATGCACAGGCCTATTCCTATATGCGGACACAATGTTGGCCCAGTCTAGCCCTTTATCTCAGAATAGAGTCCAATCTAACTCCATAGGAAATTGTTTTAACGTGTACCATAGGAAATTGTTTTAACATGTAAAGCCGTTTTGGGTGAGAAATGGCAACAAATTGTTAAAGTAAAAGAATCGCCTGACGGTACTTCTACTTGCATATCTTATCGGGATAGGGCGGTGTATGCTACGTTTGCTTACAATTTATAGTTTAATCGCGCTGCACCCGAAGACTGAAACAAACATGGCCATCGACTTCTTCTTTATTTGCCCCCTATAGCCGCCACATCCCGATGAGGTGTGTGTAGAACACAAATACCAGAATATTCACAGATTTCTGTACTTTGCAACTCGTCTCTAAGTTATGGGTTATAAATATTTCCTGTGGAGTTGGTTGGGCCTCTATCCTGAGGTAAGCATCTCAAGAGCTAGAGTACTACAAGATAGGGCCATGCGGCTTTGAGAAACCGATGTACGAAAATAGTTTATAACTAACCTGTATGTGTTGTCTAGGCCTAGTTGTCGAGACACATAATATCACAAGTTAGGGAAAAAAAACGTTTGAACAGTTGTTAACCCATTTTAATCTCGTCATTTAAAACAGGCAGGAATGTAAATGATTTGTCAATAAAAGAAAGAATGGTTGAGTAGGGTGAAGTTCAAACTAACAAAATACAAGACCTCTGCCGTTAGCTTGGATTGATAACTGCGATGGTGATTGACTTATAGGCACACAGTTGAGTAAAGCGTTTCCTTTTTTGCCACTAGTCAAATAGCCTATTGTTCCCGTTTATCATTCCGTATTCATGAAAAAAGTTTAATTCCTTATTTGGACAGCACAATAGGCTACGTCCCACTTGGCTCGGTTAGTAATGTGAAGAAGGCCTCGGCCGTACACAGACATCAGAGCGCACCGAGTTTAAGCCCTCCTAGTTTTCAGATCGGCCCACAGTAATTTTGGACGTAAGCTAAATAATGCGGACCATGTCAATTGCCTTTCATTGTCATAAAATATGGCAATTTGAGAGTGGTGCAAGTAGGTCACTGTCGCTATAATATTTATGGGGTCCCCCTACTGCCACCCAATAAAAGCATTTAAGAAATATATATTGGTCAAATGCTAATTTGAACCAATAGGCCTACATACTCGAGTGTAGGTTACTTGAACATAACAATTGCAGGTTTTGGGGTTCTGGCATACAAATTCTAAACCTATGGTCTTGTTTTGAACATACGTCATATGCATGACTGATGTCTTGTCTGAGTTATCATGCAGTGATTCAAATCCTAGTTGATCAAGGATTGCCAACTGAAAAGCAAATACTGTTCTTTGGGACCACTGCCTGTTCTTTGGGACCACTGCCAGTGGTGATCATTGATCTGTTTAGGTCTGGTCTGGGTCAAAAGGTCCCAGACCTGGTGGTCAGTGGTGATCATTGATCAGGTCAGGGATCACTCCGGTGGCCAAAAAAAAAGTTTTATTTCTATGTTCATTTTTTATGACTGGGGTTAGGATTAGTGATTATGAAACTTTGGAATGGCTGTAAATAGTTATGTTTCTTTACTTCGACTATAGAAATGAATATATAATTGCCTTCAGCATGCGGTGACAATCCCAAACAGCCAAAATAATTGCAGTGCGGGCCCCAACTTCCCTCAAATCTCACTCCCAGGTTTTCTGGCAGCCCTGGATAAGACCAAACGTGAGAGAGCTGCAGATAATTGCTGGCCAATAAAAGACACGCCCTACAGACAGATGCTGCCAAATTTGCCAAACTGACTGATATGTTTGCTGCAGGACCTTCAGCAAAGTGGGCCCCGGGTGCTGAAGAACTTTACAGGGCCCATCTGGTGCCGGCAGACAGGATCCTCCAAGCAGGGCGTGCTGTGCGAGTGCAAAGAAAACATGGGGTGGGCCGGTCTAGGCCAAAATGGCCAAAAAGTCCAGCCCTGATCAATAATACTTATTCATTTCATTCATTTGAAGTAAAGGTATCTGCGGTAGAATGGCACAAATAACCAGTATTTAGGGTGGTAGCCTATTTCTTTATTTTTTGTGGTCAACCTCTTTGCTATGAGACCGTCATGTCCCCATGAACATTTGAACCAGAATAGGCTACAGTCCAGATCAAAGTGCCTTAAGGGCCTGCAGATGGAAATTTACTTTTTAGATTGACAGCTCATTTCCTCTGAAACTAACAGATTTTGTGATTGTGAAACGAATATACGATGGGGCGTCTATAGCATACTAACCACAAAAATATTGATAAGGCGCCATCAATTTAGTCCTCCTACTACTGTGAACAAACTCAACTTAACAGATCGCTTGCCCACACACAATTGCGTCACATCCTATGGTCATATCATATAAACATCATCATCATTTCAGTCTTCAGGGCACAAGTTGAAAAATGTATACAATTAAATGCTAATAAAAAAATATGATGTAACAACGCTAAATATTTAATATCACAAATTATATTAAATGATGGAAATTTCTTTGACAAAAAAAACATCTTGCAGAACCACTGAAATGAAGTAGGACAATCATGTCTGTATAGCTTATTGTTGGACACTGTCAGGCAATACTAGACTCCAAATGTGTGATTAAAATAGCATGTGAATTGTTTGCATAGCTATTTAGCTCATTTTTCAAACAAAAAGTATTGATTTACTTATATTATTTTTGTTTGCAGAATGAGCTATTTATAAGCTCATTCTGCCAACAAAAATTATATAAGTATAAATAAGTAGTTCATTTTCCACAGCAGTTTGAGCGGTTGTAAGTGAATACATTTTTGGAAAGGCTCAACAAACTTTAAAATTTAAATAAGACCTGGTTAATGAAATGTTTACGTGTTCCAACTAGTGTAGCCTAGAGAGAACAGGTTTTCAGTATAATGTTGAGCTCAACGTTGTTTACTGTAGCTCATCTTCTTTGGCCTCTCCTTCTCGGAAGATGAACAGATAGATCTTAATCTACCGCAACCTCCTGGACATCACATCATCGGTTCCTCACATCCCCGTTAATTAAATACAACTGAAAGTCCAATAATACTCAGTAGTGACCTCATGGTACAAACATGACATACGGAAGAAATACCAGGTAGCAACGCATCCAAACACGTGTCAGAAGTGAAACAAAAAAATACGAAGTTGAAAAGCTGAAGCTAGACGTGTCTATCTAGCCATAGCGGATGGTGGCGCTGTTGAGCCGTACAGCTGCTCTCGTGGATAGCCACCTAGCGGTTCCACATTTAAACACAAACGCACGCCGTTTCTCCAAGTTAAACTATAAGCAGGGAGATTGAAGAGGAAAGTATTCGACATGTTTTGTTGTATACAGAATCCTCTCTGCTATGCATTGTACTAGACATACAAGGTGGTGGATGGTTTCACATGTGTTCATTGGTCGCGGTGGCTTCATTCAGTCACGTGCTTGTGTTTAGTTTCACTTCCGCGCTCAGTTATTTCCTTGTCCGCTAACGTCCAGTGTGTGACAGTCTGCATGGTATTGAATGCTATTTAATTTATAAACACAGATAATTCATTCTAAATATATCGCCACCTAAATACTTACTTGCATGACAACAGAGGAGACCGATTGGCCGCGATCGATTACGTTTCACGGCTGCTGAAGACAGTCAAGGAAGCTAGCTTTTAGCAGACTTGATATAGTTCTCAATTGGTGACAATTGGAAATAACTTGAACACATTTGCTTATATAGTTTGGCATTCAATCTACAAGAATCCATGAAGGTAGGGGTTGTCTAAGTCGATTTAAAATGTATTCTGTTGAGTGTTCTTTTTCCTATACAGGTCACTATACTAAAGTAATAAACATGACAATTCATGAATAACCGTGTCTAATGCATAAAATGCATGCATTCTCACTAGCTTCAGTATTACTTTTTGGTATATTTATTTAAAGTCTTTTGTATTTTTGGTGTTCCACACATGGAACCCTACTTCCATGTGCGTTACATCCTTTGTCAGAATTTTTTGGTTCCGCATGTGCTGCAATACAATGTATAGGCCAACTGTTTAAAAAATAGGCACTATCTACAAACCTGAATACCTGTGAAATGTAATTCATTTGAGCAATACATGAAACGTGTTTGCTGTTCTCATGAAAAAGTAGCAATGGCATATTGTGTGTGTTCCTCAGTCAAACATGTCATTTTGCCAGGTATCATGTGGACCCAACACTGTGCCTGTCCTCATTTGGACATTGGCAGCTTCCCTGGTCCTTTGGAGTGAGGTGTCCGCTTCTGACAACAATACGAAATGTATGCTGCTCTCTGAGTCTGTGTCAGAGCGAAGTGTCCTTAGTAGGCTGGAGCCACTTCTCAAAAAAAAGTAGGTGCTCTCTTTTTTCTACATTCCAATTTGAAAATCACTGTTATTGTTGTGTTGCGCTGTTGTATTTTTATGCATAGCTGTAAATGTCCCCAGCATAGATTGCCACGTTACTCACTGTATAAGTGCCCTACAACCGATTAGCCCTGTATAATAGATTGAATCACTTTAATTAATCAATTATACACACATGAACGCACAATCTATTCTCTGTGTTACCTTTTTCACATTAATCTCTGTGATTATTTTCCTTGTGGTTTGTTGCCGTGCCAACAGCTTCACGACAGCCGACAAGAAATACACATATGTTTTCCAGCTGTGTGGTGACGCGGATGGTGTCCAAGGGGCCGGGGTCATTCAGAAAGAAAATGACAAGAAACCGACAATCGTCGGCAGGTACAACTCGACAGAGGCTATTGGGGGAAGTGAGTATTCGAAAATGGAGTAATGATGCTAAAGGTATCCTGTATGAGTTTTGATGTTTGTTTTTCAGGTTTAAGCAGCTTCACAAATCACTTAGCCGCTCACTTTTGTTTTAGGCGTATTTTAATGCATGTCTTGGTTGTAGTCACTAGCTTTAAAACTCCATGTTAAAATTCCACGACTCATCACTGTGAAAGATATATAACCACTGTGTGGTTTCTTTGTTCAATCATGTGTCTTCATGTGACTCAATGTGACAATGTATACCTTGTGATTGAGTGAGGGATTCAATTTTAAATCACAGTTCCACTCCACTCTGCTCATCCCTCAACTTAATACAATTACGCTGCTGGTAATTGTAGTTTTGTCCGGTGGCTGAAGTGACATGTTAAAGCAGCCCCCCTGTCGATGTGTTTCTAACCCATTGCCATAACACTGCAGGGGATATTGATGGTAGAATTATTGAAGCGCAAAAGAACTTGCGTTCTGGGGCAGGAGCATCATTTAAAATAGAAAAACATCATGATATGGAAGTATAAAAAAGAGGACGATGAAGGTAATATTACACATCACACAGGCTAAAATGTATGAGGGATCAGTCAAAGTTTACATTGTATAGAATACTTTAAAAAGCAAGTGAACCCACTGTTTCAGCTGGAATTCAAACACCATGAGATTTAAGTGAAATTGTTTTGGGTTAAGCATTCTAGGAAGGAGGGGGGCGTGTTATGACCCATGGAAACTTTGTGATACTCTTTTAGTACTAAGCATTCAAATCGCGACGTATATGTAATGTGCCACACACCGTGGCGTTATAATATAAGTGTATGAGAAGCATAACCCTCATTCGGACGCAGACATAAAAATAAACCACTGCTCAGAGGGCGCTCCACACATACCGTTGCGTTATACTATAGGTGTCTGTGAAGCTATACTATAAGCGTCCGAGACGCTTTACCCTCTCTCAGATGCCGCAGTCAACCGCTGCCCAGGCAGAGCTCCACACTTCCCACCCAACTCGCCGCTGGTGTCCGTTGCTCGTGAAGTCGATGAGTATACTAACAGGCACTTCGGCGTCATGGAAAGACCTTTACATGCATCCGGAAAAGAGTGGAACGTTATCATGGTGTTTTGAGGAGACTGGCAAAATCATAGGATTTTACTCCTGTTTCGGTTAGAGAAAAATGGAACCTAAATTACATGATTCGGTTACATTTAAAAAATATATATAAAATGGGTTTGGGTTAAATTTCTCTTTGAAAGATTTTCCAATTGATACTATGTGTGGCCACAATATCAATGTGAAAAAATGACTTGCATCTATCATCTTTGAGCAGTTTCTTTTCCCTTTCCCAGTTCATCTCTAGCCTTGTGTTGCTCCTGTCTCCTGCAGGTGACTGGGTAATGCTTATCTACAGCAATGGGGAGGGGTACGACAGTCATTGCTCACATGAGATGAGAAGAGCTATTGTGATGATCTCCTGTGACAGGAAGGCGGACAAAGTAAGAGAAACAAGTGTTTTTATATATGCCCTGTCAAATGATCACACAAACGCGTAAATAATATGAATGGGCTTGCTGCCACTATCGCTGTCCATGTAACGGTTTCACTGTCTCTTTTTCTCCATCCAACTTTCAGGGCCAGCTGACCGTGATCAAAGAAGACAGGGACCGGAAGGAATGCTTCTACCTGTTTGAGCTGGATTCCAGCGTGCTATGCCCAGTGGTAGAAACCCATATCAGCACTGGTACCATTATAATAATCATGTAAGCAGTGGTACTGTGACAATATTTGAAGGTTCTACCTGCCATGTTTGACATAGAGTATGCTATTCATTGATTATAAACAACCTCTCAACTCTCACCCTTTGTCTATGCAGTGGGGTTTGTCTGCTGGCAGTGTACCTCATCGGAGGGTTCCTGTACCAGCGCTTGGTGGTAGGAGCCAAGGGGATGGAGCAGTTCCCCAACATTACCTTCTGGCAGGAGTTTGGAAACCTCACAGCGGTACAGAGCCGTTAATTTAAAGTATTTTCATAGTATACATTCCCTCAGAACGTTGTTTACATTTACATGTAGTCATTTAGCCAACACTTTTATAGAAAAACGTACATGTAAGGCTTAGAATAATCAAAGCGTGGAATCAAAACTGGAGTAAAGACTAAAATCAAAGTGCTGCACAAGTTAGAATGGACTGGAGTAGTTTAAGGAATTACAAAGTTAAACATTAAGATGAGCCAATGGGTCTGAAACATACTGGCCTCAAGACTATCTATATCTATCTATCTCTCTCTCTCTCTCTGGAAGAGAGAGAGAGAGAGAGAGAGAGAGAGAGAGAGAGAGAGAGAGAGAGAGAGAGAGAGAGAGAGAGAGAGAG
>JAOPJO010000008.1:2854371-2874928 GCA_027123675.1 Molva macrophthalma | reverse complement strand
TTTTGGTCGGCCGGCCACTCCTGGGAAGGTTCACCACTGTTCCATGTTTTCGCCATTTGTGGATAATGGCTCTCACTAAGGTTCGCTGGAGTCCCAAAGCTTTAGAAATGGCTTGCTAACCTTTTCCAGACTGATAGATCTCAATTACTTTCTTTCTCATTTGTTAAGTTATGTTTTAACAGGGGGGGGGCAAACACTTTTTCACACAGGGCCATGTAGGTTTGGATTTTTTTCCCCCTTCATAATAAAAACCTTCATTTAAAAACTGCATTTTGTGTTTACTTGAGTTATCTTTGTCTTATATTTAAATTTGTTTGATGATCTGAAACATTTAGGTGTGACAAACATGCAAAAAAATAAATCAGGAAGGGGGCAAACACTTTTTCACACCACTGTATATTCTGTGATACATGCTACTATTGTACTATACTACTATTAAAGTCACAATGTGTAACATTTCAACAGTATTTCAACATAGTTACCATACCATTTGGGATAATGTAAGTACCAAAGTCAACACAATTATAACATGGGTCGTCATTTTTTTATATTTTTATGCAGAAATGTTTCATATTATACCCTTGAACTGTTCACATATATACGTACCATGATGGAACATGTGCAGTAGATCAGGTAGCCTCCTGTGGCAGAGTCTGCATTCACAGAGTCAATGGCTGACAGAAGCAGCTCCTTTTGCAGGTGGGCAGCGCGCAGGATATCGGCTTCGTCCTACGACATGAAAATAAAACAAATGATTGTGACGGCGATAAATATAATGTGGATGTTTTCTATTGATATCGATAGATGACCAGTGATGAGGGTTGTTTGCGTACCTTACTGGTCTTCACAGCGGGGTCTTTAGCTATGACACCGGTGCCTGAACACGGTGCGTCGAGCAGCACTCGATCGAAGCCACCCATTACCTTCACAACAGAACACGGTCAGTACATCATCTATAATTCTCTAAATATATCAATTAGAACTAAATATAAAAAACAACTCGTTAATGTATTGCCGCTCAACAGAATAATACGTAGAATATATTAACGTGAACACTGCTTTACCTTTGGGAATTGCCTGCCGTCATAGTTGCAGATCACCGCGTTGGTGACGCCAAGACGATGGATATTTCCTACCACACTCTTTAGTCGCTCGGCGTTGGCATCATTTGCAACGATCGTCCCCGTGTTCCTCATCAGCTGAGCTGTTGAAACAAATACACCTCTGGGATTCGATATGTGAACCACCCAATACGACGGCTTGGAGTGGACTAAACAGGGATCTGTGTGTAAATATATGACTGACTTGGCTGTGGAGCTTTTGTAGGCTAATAAATGCCTGGCAGAAGGGCTTCCATGTCATATATATATAAAAATGATGATTAGGATATGAACTTACCAATATAGGTCGTCTTGCCCCCAGGGGCGGAACTCATGTCCAACACACACTCCCCCTCCTGGGGCGAGAGGGCCATGACTGGGAGGAGGCTGGAGGCTCCCTGGAGCATGTAGTGACCAGCCAGGTACTCTGGAGTCGCACCTGGAGAAAGACAAGCCCATGGTCACAGTGTGCTGTTTAATATACAGTATGAGCCAATGTGTACACAATGACAACAATGACTACACATGTTCTGCATCCAATACTTTAATGTCAGCATTATAAAGTCGATCAACATTTACCATTTACCAACCACTTTCCGGTTTATAAGAAGACATTTCTACACATACCACAAATGTCAATATACTTAAACTAACCAATCGGCACGGAGGAGTCGAATATGATCAGACCCACTTTAGACCACTTCCCCAACGGATCAAGGTTCACTCCCCTGTTGATCAAAGCCTGTTCAGAGAAAAAGAAAACATGAGCTCATTTGAGCTGATATCAACCTGTAGACTTTAGATGTCATGTGTCAGCAGGATTAACCAGGAGAGCCAGTGCAATAGGATTTACCTGGGCCAGGTCCCTCCTCCTGGTCTTCAGGGTGTTGGTCCTTATGGTGACTGGCCTCTGGATCTCATTGGCCTCCAGGAAATCGATCAACTACAAGCCAGCCACAAATATAAAATAAAACTCAATTTCCATTTTTAAATGTTTATTAAAAGGGCCTCGTTTTTTTACCCCCAGGTGCGATGTTAATTGGCCATGACAACATCTACCATAAAGTGACATCATATGTTGGAGTTTCTACTTAGATGTATGATGGATAGAACATCATACTCCCAGCTAGTTCAGTCGACTGGGTAGGCTGGTAGCTTGATCCATCCATCATACATGAATCCTTAGAATACTATATCTGATATATTTGACAGTTGATGTTTCACCTCTGAGACTGGGAAGATGTCCATGAGTTTCTCCATGAGGAAGTCGTTGTAGCTGTAATAAGTGCAGAGGTCCGACCTCAGCAGAGAGATGTACTCTCCTCTGCCTTTCCCTTCCTCCCGCTTGGCGGCAAAGTGAGTCAGCACGTCAACGTTTTCCTTGATTCTGTGGTGGATCGACTGTAAGTCCAGGGGAATGACGCCTACAGGCAACACCAAAGCCACTTAATCAACTAAAAATACTTGGAAAAACTTGTTTTGGGTAAACCTTTTGGGGGGTTATAAAAATTATTTAGAGCAGACATTTTTGGCTACTTACTCTCCTTTGCGAGCTCTTCCTCTCCAGGTAGTCTGAACTTATCCATCTCCTCGATGTTGGTTTGTATAGCATCTTCCTCATCTGCGTCTTCATCATCTCTCTTAATGGCCTCTTCGTCTTCACTGTCATCATCATCGTCACTCCCTATTCCCATGGCTTCCTTGATCTTTTTCTCTTTCTTGGCTGCTCGTTCGATGGGAAGCAGCTAAAAAGATTGATAAACAATCAGTTAGGCATTTAGTCATAGTATACACTTGCAATGTGCATTGTATACTCTTACAGCCATAATTACATAAATGGTAATTCACATACTTCCTCTTCATCGCTTCCTCCCTCAGCTTCTTCACCACTGCTCTCCTCGGCTGCTCCATAGTCGTCCACCATGTCCTCATCTTCCTCATCATCCTCCTCCTCTTTTTGCGCCATCTTGACGGCTACTGCTTTCTTTCCTTTTTTTGTCTCCACCTTCTCCACCTCTTCTTCCTCCTCCTCCTCTTCCTGCTCCCACATCTCATCGCTGTCATCCTCACTTTCAGGCGTGTCAATTTTGCGCTTTCTTTTGGCAGGTTTCAACCAATCCTTGTTTTCATCAGTGAATCCTTTGAACAAAGAATAAACCCCAATGGCACCAGAGTATTTTATAATGATATATATATGTGTTTTTTAAAATAAATAATCATCGGTTAAGCTTTAGTCATGCACCTGTTTTATTTATTGTAGAAATTGTCAGCTGGACCAGATTTATGAAATTTGAGTTTACCAAAACCAGCTGTTCAGTAGATAGGAATGACTGAAAACTACAACTGGTTAACATCCTGGAAAAAGACACCAAAATAATCCATTACCTTTCAGTGGCGTTGGCTCAGTAACATCTTTGGACTTTTTGGGGTCATGTGATCTTTTTACTGCTCTGTAAATAATGAAAACTACTTTAGACTGGGGAACAGTGTACATCTTGGATTTCTACTGTGTTTTTGTGATGTACTTCTTACCTTTTCCTGGCTCTGCTCGTCAGGCGCTTTGGTTCACTCTCTTCTGCAAATGGTGAAATATATCCCCATCAAGAACATTAACAATCTCACGTCTTGCAGAATGCATTCACAATAGTTCATATGGTAATTGACGTCCAACTATGTTTATTTCACTGTATGAATCGTCAAGCTCGCTAAAGTTATAACATACCAGCTGTGATAAACTTGGAAAGTTCAGTCTCGGCTCCCTTCTGCTTCCTGGATTTTCTCCCAGGCCCCTTCTTCACCTGGTTAGTCGGATCCAACTTCCTACCCATTGTGGCTGTATCCTACACAAGTAGTAAGGGTACAAAAATACATAAGACCGCGAATGGAGGGATAACAAATTAACCAGTCTCTAACAAGGAGGTTTAGCCTAGCCAACCTAGATGCATCTGTTACTATGGATGTACACGTTAGTTTTAACATCGTTCAATCCAATGTCGTTAACAAAGTCAAGAAAAAGTCAGTCTGTTCTCCCTCGTGACAACCACATTTACATACCTAATACCCGATTTCTCGAGAATTATAAAACGACAAATATATCGCATGTGTATAATTTTGTATCATTCACGTCTAAATATAGAAACCCGAGATAACTTAATTTATACATTTTATAACGTTACATGTGATATCGCAGTTGTGCAGAAGGCCAACGCGGGGAATTCATGAAAACGTTACCGAGAAATAACTTTAAACGATACTGTTGTGTTTCCTGCTTATTTGTTAAATATGTTCAGATACTCACCGATATGTCTAATGTTTAATCCGATCTGTTGTAATACTGGACTGTGGTTAACGGAGAGAAACCAACACATGCGAGTTTTCTCAACACGTTGCAGTAGTATATCCGGCGCGTTCTCTAGACGCAATGGTAGTGGCTCACGCGCCTGACCATGCGTTGCCGCACACACTCGTGGAGAACATGACCCCAGTGAAGGAGCGTGTGCGCACGAACGTAAATTCTTCTAGGTGACGCCAAACTTTGCGACGCATAAAGTAAAGAACGATGGCTGCTCACAGTGGGGATAAGCGTGGTCTTGAACATTTGGACGAATATGAACCAAAGCCGGCAAAACATATGCGTAGTCTTCATGATCGCATGGCAGAAAGGCGGTTAGTAGTCATATTGGAAGGGGCGACGTTAGAAACCGTCAAGGTAAATTACTCCCGCGGTGGAGGGTTTGTAATACACTACAATGTGCGCCGTGACCATCTGCTCTTTAAATCAATTCAGGAAGTGGTTCAAAGAGAACAACAACGATTTTTCATTAATGCTACTGTGTTGGTTGTGTTTGGCAGGTTGGCAAAACTTTTGAGTTAATGAACTGTGACCAGCATAAAAATATGATTATAAAAAGTGGCAGGGACCCGGGAACAATAAGGCCAGACATCACTCATCAGGTAATGGCTGTTTAAGTACTTTCTACTACTATATCTCAATCCGCTATGTCAGTTCCCATTACGACCCATTTTCTCAATCTCATTGCCCCAGTGTCTTCTGATGTTGATGGACAGCCCACTGAACAGAGCAGGCTTGCTGCAGGTATACATCCACACAGCGAGGAATGCCTTGATAGAAATAAATCCACAGACCCGCATCCCAAGGACCTTTAATCGCTTCTGCGGACTCATGGGTAAGGCTGTTAAAATATTTATTTTTCCAATCGCTTTTGGTTGTATGTAGTTATGCACCAAAGTAATTGATAGTTGCAATTATTTTGCCAACAGTAATGTTGGCATTTCTAAATGTTCTTGAATATAGTAAACTCTTGTTTCACCCCCTCTGCACTTGTCCCCGTGTTTAACATAAGACAACTAACTTTGTAAATCCTAGAAGATAAATGTAGGTGTATAGCTGTAAAATAACTACTACTATTTACTTAATAAATGTTATTGTATTTAATCGTATAATAGTAAAGTACGGTAAATGTATGTTTTTCCATGATTAGTGTTGAAATGACATAGTGCTAATCCTCTCGTTGTGACTCTACTCCGTCCCAGTCCAGCTGCTGCACAAGCTCAGTGTGAGAGCAGCGGACGGCTCCCAGCGTCTCTTACGGATGATCAAGAACCCAGTGTCGGACCACCTCCCCCCGGGCTGCCCTCGCATCGCCACCTCCTTCACCTCGGGAGAGGCGGTGTGCTCCCGCTCCGTGGTGCCCGAGGAGGGTCCTGCTGCCATCGTGATCGGAGCCTTTGCGCATGGAGCTGTAGGAACAGAATCTTTCATTCATGAATTCACTGTCCCTATTAATCTTTCTCCTACTCACTCGTATTGTCTGTGTAGCAGACCGCAGACTTATGGCTTGGCTTTTGTTTGCTAGACTTCCATTGTTGTTATAAGAATGTGTTTTTTGACAGGTCCACTTTCAATAGTGCAATTGCCTTTTTTTACCTTTTTGTTTCCTGGTGGTAAACTGTATATTTTGTTGTCTTTGCTGCTAGGTAAATGTGGATTACACAGAGAAGACGGTGTCCATCAGTAACTACCCCCTCTCCGCTGCGCTGACCTGTGCCAAGATGTGCTCGGCCTTCGAGGAGGTCTGGGGTGTATTGTGAGGAACATGGAAGACCACCACCACCAGCTTTCAGTCCTAACCTATAGAGACGACCGCCCCTCTATCTGAACACGTTCATAACCCTGGGACGGACTTGTTGTATGGAATGTACATCCATTTTCTAACTGATACCATGCACACAATCAATATATATATAACCTGTTTTGTCATGAATTGTAATATGTACAGTTTGACATGGTTTTTTTAGGCATAATGTCTACAGTGGCGTTACTCGGCAACCTCCCGGCCTTGGACCATCAGAGATACTTCCATGTAATCTGGGCCCAGAGTTTCAATTTGTTTGGCAGATGTGTTGCTTAAGTACTATTTTATTATCTTGCTGGACTGACTAGATCAGTATACAGTTAAAGGGCTAAACATTTGACATCTGTGTCTGTCATTTCATTCCATCCAATCTGCTTATAAATATGTAGGTCACATGGACAGGTGAGGTTAGAAAATAAGTACATCTTAACTTTCTAGGCATCCATTCATTAGCAATTAGTAGTCTTGAAAACTTCAACTGCAATTATTTTTTTTATTGTTTTACAATGTAGTTATGTTTTTCTTTTACATTGTTTGAGAAGTCATCTGGTTAACTGCTCTTGGACCTTTTAGACTTTCGAGTTGTCTTTCCTTTACGGGCTCTTTTGTTCTTTGCCTTGGTGGTCGCTAGCATGGGTTTTCTGCCCTTCTGCTTGCCTGCCAGTTTCTTGTCTTTAGTGGGTGACTTTCTGGCTTGTTTGGCTGGCTTTCTGGGTGGGGTTGACTTGCTTTCTGGTTTGGCAGCTTTGATGGCTTTCCCACCTCTGAGACCAGATCGTCTGCCTTTAGTAGTTTTCACGGCTGTCGTCCTCATCTTCTTCTCACCTGCCCAATTCTTTAAAATAAAACAAGAGAATACAGATGTTTAAACAGCTTGACTCCAATAATAAACTAAACAGGTTTTAGAAAGGTAGAACCACCATCTTGTTGAGTTTGTAGGACCCGGCTCTTTGTAGTAATGTCTCTTTTCCGACCAGCCCCTTCAGTGTCATTCTCACGCGGTGGTTGTTCTTGCTGACGTCATACCCCCCGTCGGCCAGCACCTGCTGGAGCTCTGCCATGGTGATGCCCCCGCGGTGCTTGCAGTTCAACACGGCGCGGAGGATCAGCTGCGACAGCCCGGGCAAAAGCTGCTTGCCACCCGTTGTTTTTGATGCCTTTGACTTGACCTTATACTTTGAGAGACGAACTGGAGTCTCTGCAAGATAAGGAATATAGGATACAAAAATATGTATTAGTAATCGATACTGAAAATAAATTGTACATTTCGTTTATGTAAAACATAGACGTAGTAAAATAAGATACATTTCGCCTTAAATACAAATGTACCCAATTTCTGGATTGGTAACGTTATGTTACTTTTGTGTTGAGTATCAGACACTTAATTGACTTGTACTTACTTGGCAAAGAAATGTTGTAAATCCCCTTGGTTCTGTTGGCTTTACTTTTAATCGTAGATCTGCGTTTCAGCAGATTACGTTGAGGCCCTGCTCTCACGAGGCCTCCTGCCGGGGATTTAACCGGCTTCCACAACTGTTTCGACGGTTTCTTTGGTGTCGTCTTCCGTGGTTTATTTTTGTTTTCCGTGACTCCTTTCGGGTTGATACGGACGGTTCTTCTACCCCTTTGGGTCATCTTAGGGTTGACCTTCCGTACGAATTTCCCTCCTGCCATTATTAAAACAATGTAGAAGACTCCGAGACAGGCAGCGAGGCAAGGCAGCAACTGAACTGAAGCGGGTTTAAATGTTTACCGTTAAATATCGCACAAACACAAACAACCGTTGCTATGGTGCTTTTTAATGAAAAATAATTCCTCAATCAGTGTTCCGAAGCAGCAAGATATGCAAAACAACAATGTAGGCCTACCATTTAATTTAACATCATACATAGTTCACCTTATAAAAATCATTCTAATAAGGTAAATACATTTATCTGGAAGATGTATACATTTATCTTGAACTGCAAACAGATTATACAACATTTGAAGATCTAGTTGATCTAGTACCAAGTTGTCATTGTCATTTTATACCTATAGTATGACATATTACAGACAATCATCAACAATAATCATATTTTCAGCAGCAAATAAAAAATAAGGCATTGCATCTGAGAATCATTCATGTTGACCTTAAGAAGAATTTGGTAAACATGCTTTTAATGAATGCAGTTGAGTCTTTGAGGGGCATTCCAGTGTTGCAGGACACAGTTTGGAGGTGGAACAGAGGACCGTTATCAAGAATGAGGGCTCCAAAGGCATGAAATCATCATATTGCTCAGTATCACAATTAACCTGAAAGAAAGACACCATGATACAACTTCTATAGCCCTATATGGAGGACAGCATAATAAAGCAAAAGTGAAAGTGAGGAAGATATAGCACACATTTATGGTTATTCTACCTGGGCAAATGAAGTGAGGAACAGATGTGTGCGAGAGAGATGCAATAGAGAGCTATCCTCTGGCTGTCTCTGTAGACTCTGCTGATAAGCCTTAGAGAAGAGGAAGACAGTCCAGATGAGCACATTTCTTATTGAAAACAAAACCCACAGGCTCTCAATTTATAATAATAAGAAGAATGTGTTTATATTCAGACCTGAAACGCAACCTGCAGAGCAGAATACTGCAACCAGATCTCACGCTGTTGCGCCGCAGAGAGCCCCGTGGCATTACCTCCGTCTGTCTTACCGGTGGTGATGAGGTAATGGGCCCACACACACTCCGCCATCGCTGCCACCGCCTCGCTCAGAGCGTAGTCTGTAGGGAACACCAGCAGTCACTGTCTGTATCGGTGATTAACTGGTATAATAACTGATTCCACTGAGTAATTCCTTTAAGTGGCATGACAGCCTTCACTTTGTACAGCGATGAAAGTGGACACATAAGACTCACTGTCTTGTAGAAGAAGATGAAAGATGTCTTTGGCAATAAAGATACCTAAAATACCGTAATTCATGGCCCTGTTAAAACAACAACATGCAATGTATATCTAAATTAATAAATATATAACCAAAAACAGATGGAGATTGGGTGAGTGCTTTTGGAGAATATTTTCCTACCTGGGATAGGTGGCGTGGAAAAATGGAGGGACAAACATTCCCATAGGAAATATAACCTCATTGCCAGAGAGAAATGGTCTGACAGAAAAACTGAAAAGTGTCGAAAAGAAGCATACATTGAAAACTGTAGAAGACCAAAATATCTACTTTTTTTCCTTCATTTTAGAATTGAAATGGACAAAAATAGACCACTCACATGTCGTCCTCTTGGGTCTGGTTGAAGAGTCGGTTGCGTCTCTGTCGCTGCAGAGCTAGCAGCTGGATGTAGTTTGAGAAGTAGCTGCGTGTGCTGATTGTCACCTAAATACAAGTAAAGGGTTAGGGACAGTTGGGACTCAACTCCCTGAATGAGTAATGGTTACACTTTATAATAAAATGCAGTCATAAGCCTTTAGTTAATGATGAAGTAATCATTAACCAAACATTATTTAGAAGCCTTGAGTTATTGATTAACTTGTCATTAACAAAACATTAATATACATGATTAATAAGGGCTTTGTTAAAGGGCCCCTATGTTACCACCAGATGTGATGTTGATTAGCCATCACAAGCCATGTCAAAATCGACTCTGGTGACATCACAAGTGGGAGTGTCCACCCAGATGTATGATGGAAAGTCAGCCTACCAGTTGGTACAGTCCACCGATGGTGGTTGGTAGGCTAATCATCTACAAATGCATATAATGTTTTTAATGATTCGTTAATCATTAACTAAAGGCTTATTAATGACTTATGACTGAACGTTATTATAAAGGGTTACCTAGGTAATTGCTAAAAAATCCTTCTAGTCTGTTCTAAATGTATAGAACCAAAATCTTGAACAATCTTGAATCTTGAAATTTGTATCAATTATGGTTTGATTCTATACATGTATATACAAACAGATCTCTCTCTTTCTGTCATGGTATATATTCAAACACCTATCAACACATTTCTACCTTGGAAAAAAGTAGGTCAAGTTCAGCTTCTCTTTGGCTCTCAGTTTGAGTCCAAAGTCTTGGTGTGAGAGAGTGGACCTACAGAAAAGGAAACATCTTAACTTGCAGATTTAAATTTCGACAATCAGGAAGGATTAATTGTGGTGTCAATTTACCTTTTTCATCAAAGACTGTTGAGAGTCTCCCCAATCGAGATGATTGAATTTGGTCTTGAAGATTGAAAATATGTTCTCAAGCATCTCCTCTGCCTGTTAACAAAAGGTCAGTGAGCATTGAAGACATAATGTAATATGATTGCACATTTCTGGAAACAATGTGTACGGAAAGGGCTTCACACTGGAATGCCTCACACACACTCTGAGACACACACTGATGGTGGTCTCAACCAACTCAACCAATCTTTTGTCAGGTTTCTTGCTCAACTTTGACACAGGACCAAACCATTCACTTTCCAGATAACCTGTTTCGCGGTTACCAACAGTGTCAGGCATCCCTCATTTTATGTTGTTTTAAGTTTAGCTTAATTATTACAAATAATACAAATACAACTTGACTTGAAATATACTTGACATTTCCTGCTGAGCGACTAAAGTCACTAAACCATCCTAATCAGCGTGAGGAAGTTTAATAGATGTATGTATTCAATGCGCTCCTCACCTTCCTGTGTGTAGCCATGTCCGTGAGCATATGGGGGAGAACAGTGTCAAATCCTTTCTCCATCTCCGTAATACAATGCTTCCAGCGTGGAACTTCCTGGTATAGGGGATCCAATTTTAAATGAACAGTATCTTAATTGTTAGCTTATTGTCATTACAAACATGTTCATGGTGGAAGAATAGGATGAGGATGTTTACTTACCGGTACAGTGTTTCCCAGGGCCAGGTAAAACTTCCTCTCTGACTCTCTGAAGCGGGAGTCTAGCGCAGGTGTGAAGGTGTGCAATAAGTTGAGGAACATGAAGGTGCGGAGTGGACCACTTGGAGGCAGAAGAGAAGAAGGACAGTGAGTTTAAAGAATATGAATCGAAATGTTCAATATGTCTGTTGAAAGGGGGAGATAGTCGTCGGGCCAGCCCCTCCAATAATACCTGCTTCTCAATTCATGCTCTGTCAGCCACTTCTGGATGACATTGGACATCTGCACGATGTAGGGGAGGTTATGCAGAAGCACATGGTCCTCTGGCCTAACAGGGTGGGGGTGGAACACTGCCTGCAGGCAGCCCAGCCAATCGATGACAGGAGCTTGATTCTGTGTGGACACAAATGACAACCATAGACATTGTACAGCTACAGTGGATTCATCATTAAATGTGTTTAAAAGAAGTTTAAAAGAGCAATAATTTGAATGTATTTGTTAGGAATGCCATAGCAATCCATCTGATATAAGTGAGTGAAATGCTGCCTATTTCTGACAAATCAAGGGCATCTCTTCCCTGATTGGTTTGGTGAATCCATCTTGCCTGTGAATCACAGGTGTTTGATTGCATCACTTATCATGGGAGAGAAACATAGGGGGGATGGAGTAAGGGGGGAAAGGCCATCTTCTGCTCTTGTCTGCTCGCTCTTTGCTGCCACTGAATCGTACCTACAGCACCTATAGAGCGTGTGTGTGGAAGAGGTCAAAAACGGCGAGTATACCTGAAGCTCTTGGACGGTGATGCGTTGGTAGAGCTGGCCGCTCAGTAGGCGATATAACAGAGGGGATGTGGCCACGGCAAGCTCAGAGGATAGAGAGATGAAGACGCCCACATGGACGATGCTGCTGCCAGAAGGAGCCCCAAGCAGAGCCAGGTACCTCTGGCATAACGCCAAGAACGGAATTAAAGTCTACGTGGAGAAACAAAACTAGGGCTATACCATCAAGACATACGTGCAAGACAGATGTGTACAATACAAATAACAGTAGGCTCGTGCCAAAAACGTTCCTGATGACTATTTAGAAACCTGAGTTTTAACGATAGACTTCTGCGTCTTGTTGTTCCATGCAATGGGGATTAACAGATCAGGCTCATCTATCTGTTGACAAAAGAGAGTTCAAGCTGTCAAAAACAACCTGTGTTTTTACACACATAGTCGTGTTTCTCCAACCACCAAACATGATTTGCGGGGTACTGGCCTGTATGTATTTCCGGTCAGTCCCACGGACGATCTCATTGGGGTCTCTCCCCACATAGAGGTTGAAGAATGGGAAAGAGGCGTATTGCTTGATGAGAACTCTCAGCGTGGAGTTGAAGTCACTATGGTTCCACTGGCCTGATACTCCCCAGCCTCCGAGCTGAGAGCAAGTCATGGTGTATCCATGTTAATACATACAAATACAGCAAGCACAGTTCAAAGATACATCTCCATGACCCTCGAAGCATCTCACCTGCTGGACCAGTGTAAGGAAGGGCTCCACCCCAGCAGTCTCTATGGATTTGGTGTCCAAACAGGAATGGTAGAAATCCTTGGCCTTCTGCACTGCTGAACCAGATGTGGTATTTGATTCTGGCAGATGGTTGAATTCAAGAAAGCTTTAGACTTAATGATTACACATACCACTTTTACAAAAATAATAAAATAGTATAGTTTAAAAAGCCTATACTAGTAGTCTCTAGAGATATGCAAATGTGTCATTCTTTTTTTAAGCTGCAGTAATACATTTTTTACCAATAGAGGGCAGAAAAGAGGTGCTATACTTCAACGTCTTGAAAACAGCTTTTCTTTAGAATCTTCCATTTACCATTCCAACAGCACTTTTCATAATGGCAGTTGGTAAAATTGTGTCCACTGTGAATTCAGCGCTTTTCTAGGATAGGATAGTGCAGTAAAGAAACCATGTAAAAAACATTATTTTGCTAAATAATCTTACCCAACGCCTCTTGGAGGTACTGCATCAATGCAGTCTTTCTGTCCAGTATTTTCTCTCCTCTCAGATTTCCATCCTGATTCTTCTCTTTCTTCTTTTTCCTCATCTCTGCTCTTTTCTGTTGTCTCTGTAAGTCCAGGGGAAGGCCTTTGCCTCTTTGTTTCTCCCTGGTGGTCGGCGAAGGTCTGTCAGCTCGACAGGTAATCAGGAAGTAATCACAGGGATGGGTGAAGCGGTCAAAAGAGGTAGATAACTGGGCTGAGGCCCTCTGACAAGCTTTGGAGAGACACTGAGTAACTGGGGGAAAGGGTGAAGAAAACATCAGACAGGAAAACTACAATATAATGCAGGTAAGACAACATTCAATATTCCCACTCTATATTTAAATATTAATACATAAATGCCTTTTAGTGTACTGTGAGTGCAGGCATTCTTAGCATGGGGGGCCCCAGTGGGAATCAAACCTCTAAAAGTGTTAATGTCCTGTTCTTGTCAGTGGAACTAGAGAAGCACAAGACACATGACCACACAGCAAAACATTTACCGTTGTCAGTCTGTGTCGTCTCCGTGCTCTGTGTTTGAACATTCTGTTGACTGTAGTGAACCAAGACCAGCACGATGGCACAGAGCGAAGAACCTAAGAGGACAAGAAGAATGAGCCTCCGATGTTTCGTCCACTTCAGACTTTGGATCGGGAGCTGGTGCCTGTTCTGGGCGCTGGAGCCTGGTTCTGACGGTGAATGGAGTTCAAGATCATGTTGGGTGAGGCCTTGCAGCAGCTGGCTCTGATGAGGACCGTGGGGGTGGTGTGGCAGTGGTTGCTGAGCGAATGACGACTGAGGTAATGGCAGAAGCTACAAGTGAAACGAGGATGCAACTGTGTCAACATAATTGTGTGTCGATCCATTAAGGTTATAGATCTGTATTGCTGTGGCATAGGCATATATGAACTATAATTAAAAATTGGCTTAATTGTTAAAATATGATCATCAAAACAAGTACATAGCATTGAGATAAAAAGTGAAGATCTGATGTTCAGTCTAGTTATACATATATTATAAGTACATTGACGCATGCACATGACATGTGCAAACAATAAAATTACCTTTTATATGAGCATTCTGGCAATCCCTTCAACACAGCAGCATAACAACAACAACAAAAAAGTTTTTCTTTGTGAAATTCCTACCTCATGTTCCGGTTGGTTCTCACTCATATTCCTAGTAGCTAGACGACCAACTCTTTAATCTGTTCAGGATATGTCATCATCTGAGGTCGACTTTCACGTGTAGTATTTCCAGTACCTCTCTCCTTCAAGCAACTGTCCTGTCAACCCTCTATCTCTGCATCACTCACTTCTCTTCTGACGATAAAAACAACCAAACACACTGGCTACGTCTTTACTGCTTACTTCATCCTCTAGATAATGTAGCGATTCATCTCTTTCTACCAACAAGTATTTGTACTGAACAAAACAAATGCCCAAAGGCTTTAAGAGTAATTAATGTTGTAGTTTATAGTCTTTGTTGTGTCAGACATATACACAATGTATAATGCTAAAAATAGTTATTTGTTATACATAGATAGGCTACATAGGATGAGGGGCACTGGCTCCTGAAAAGTAGACACAAGCATACATACAAGCACATACACGCACATACAAGCATGTGTGCGTCGGCCTTATCCGTGCAACGTCTGGCTGGCATAAGCTGATAAAGCCAATGTGTCACTTTAAAGTGTAACACACCCTCTAGAGCCTGGGACCCAACACACTGCTATGACGTCACGTGGATCTGAGCCACAGACACTGAATCAAATACATGGAAAGAAGATACAAGCAATGAAACAATACAATAATCAAAATCAAATAAAAAACATACAAATACAGGTGCAGGAGAGAGACAAACACCTCAGCTGGCTTGTAAGACTCCCAATTCCAACTATGACCACCTTAATTAAACACCACCCTCCCATTCTACTTCTCTCAGGTGCAGCCTGACCATCTCCCAGTGTAAGGTTGACCCCTACTACACACCTGGATAGACAGTAGTAGTTTGCAAGTTTTCCCTACTGGTCGAAGTTGATAGTTTTACTCTTTCTACAATTAACAACTTTTGATTTTAGGCTGCTGAGCTCCAGTGTCAGGGGATACATTTAATAACAGCGTGTTTAAGGAGGTACGAGACCTAGTTTACTCTAGCCCGGGGCACAAGATATCAGTTTGATACTTTTCTGTTTACAAAAGTAAACAGAAAAGTATCAAAAGTGGAAGCTTCCTCAAGTCTTGAATAGGTATTGATTTAGCATTTCATCAAAATGTAATACTCACAAATACTCACAATCAGTTGAATAACAACCTGTCTGAGTGTCTTCGAAGTCTCCTCGTCTAGTCTTCTCAGTATGCTTCTCGCAACACAAACACTATTCTCACTATTCCCACCCTGGCTTTCCATCATAAAAACACACATTCACAACAAGGACCCTGTTCACACAGTATACTGTATACATTGTCTGAGACTCATATTGCTGACCTTGGACCAGTTTTTTTATTGTTAGATGATTATAGAAAAGATCCTTGATCAGAATTGAGAAGAGAAGAGAACTAGAGAAACAGTATTAAAACACACACACACACACACACACACTTCCTAAACAGACAGACGCCGGACATCTTGGCATTTAGCAATTTTATTTTTTTAATGATTCCAAATTGAGAGGGGGGTTTGGAGTACAGGTTGAATAATGCTGGCATGTTTGATCATATACGTTTACACATTCACACCAATGGAATGGGAACTTACATAAAAAAATACTATGGAGGAAAACATTTGATATCACGAGACAAGAACACTTAATAAAATGCTATTGCTGTGAAGACATGGTCACGTTTGATCACATTGTGATGATAAAGGCAGAATCACATAGTTGGAATACATTGTGCAATAATACAAAATACAAAAAGACAACTGTGATATAATACTAAATCACCACCACGGACATAAGTAGCATGCAATACTGGGTCTCAAAATGTTTCATGTTTTTGGTTGTTTTTGGTTTTTTAATCACCCTGAATTTTGTTGCATCCGCCGAATAAAATACCTAATTTGAACAAAAGTGGCTGATTATGATTGTTTTGTTAGCGGAATGAATTGGTATGAAATTGAAAGCAGGCGAAATAGAGAAGGAATACAAAAGCGTAGAAGGCACATTTCCGAAATTAAAAAAACTGAAATCTGAAAAACCGACGTATTCAACTTGGGAGGAAAACAGTACAGTACAATAACAAAGTGAATAACGTAGTATAAGATCAACATCAACAGTGACATAAGTAGTAAATAATCAATATCAACACACTAACATACATTATATGATTAATGGAAAGAGTAGTGGTTTTCACTGTAATATCACTAAATTACAAGGTCTGTATGTGCTGATTAACCACAGGAAAACCGATGAATGTTAGTGAAAATAAAGAAAGACAGGAGTGTTCATTATTTCAAACAGATGTTAAATGAATTTGCTCACTGCTAATAAGCTGGTCAGCCCTATTCTTAGATCTGCTCATGGATAGTTAGTTCTGTGTCTTGCCCTAACGAGTGTTTGTTTGGTTGATTAATAAAGCCATAACATTTCACCAAATAAATGTCCATACAACATAAATGCTATTTAGGGATTTCAATTCCACAGACGGTTCCACTACAGCATGTTTCTTGAAGGTGCAGTCTTGTATCTTGTGCCGTGGATTTAGCAAGCGTAAAAGGGGCTCTACCTTTCTCTAGTTTCACTTCAGCAAAATGCATCATTGTAAAAAGCTGTGCAATTATAGGTCCCGTTTTCAGCCATAGTAGCAGTTTCTTAACAACTCTCATGATACTCTTAAGAGAAATGGAATGAAGTCAGTGCTAAGCAAAACACTTTCATGTTTCTGCTTACCAATTCGCACTAGCATGCATACACGAGAACGTAACAACACAGGTCAATCTTAAAAAAAACAGTGTTTGTTTGTTTTGTTTAAATTCAATGTTGCACTATTCATGGAGAGTGACATGTAGTTTTGACAGTGCATGCAAATAAGCCAACAAATCCATATAATCACAAAGAAAAAAATACAAAGATCAGAATTAACGGCTGTGATGTTTTTTTTGTTGCACTCAGGCTACAGCCTTAAAGGAACTACAAATTAAATGTTATTTTGAGAGAGAGCATACTGACTGATGGAGAGCTCTCTCTCTCTCTCTCTCTGGGCAAGAAAGCGACATGCTTGCATACAGTACAACCTGCAAGCCTACAGACCTGTAAGAAGGACAAAGACCTAGAGTCGCACACTAAACAGTTATAAAACGTCTAAAAGTCGGAAGTTATTAAGAAAGTGATTTAGCAGATTAAGCTACAATTATCCAAAGGGGCTCAACTCTTAGCCTGGTTGGATGCTTTTTTTGTTGTTTAATCAAGATGTTTTTTGCAAATATGCTAGGAGTATTTGTAAACATAGAACAGCCATGAAATAATACTCTGGCACACTAAAAGGCTATTAGGAGAGAGCTCAGGAGAAAGGAGATGGAGGATACAAGATGAAGTAAATCTGTTTCAATGCAGTACATTACCTCCGCATTGATTGAGCCTTTGACACAGACCACTTATTTAGGCATGCAGAAATCCTCTTCACAGGACACTCTTTCACACTCATTCTCACTCACCCACGTGCGCACGTACATGGAGCTCTATTGCAAAAAGGCAAAACTGGTAGCTGAATTAATCCTGTGCTTTCAATTTGGTTCATAGAGTGACTTGAGTGACGGATGTTTCCGCCAATCACTGCATGGCCTGCTTGGCTCGTTGGGTGTGGCACTTCATACACAGGATCTTGCCATCCAATGGATAGCAGCCATCGGCGTCTGCTTCTATTGACAGGGGTCGGGCGCAATCCTGCAACCACAAATTAAGGAGAATTATTTTTTTTAAAGAGAATGTAAAATGGCTTCCACATCTTGCACGTCTTGCACATCTTGCTTCTGTAATGTGACATATTTCCAAATTAAAACAATTCATTAGCAGGGGAAAAAACAATAGGGGGAATGAGATTTGACTTATTACTATGTTAGGGAGAGGGGAATAGTGGTAGAATACAATAAATATTATAAGTTGAAAGATTTCCACACCAAATTCTTTTTGGGGTTCTAAATGAATTTATTAGATTTCAAGGTATGGCATACATAGCAAACAATATGAATATGGAAATATGCAAACAAGCAATATGCAAACAGTTCCTAGTGACTTTAAGACTACCCATGTATCTTGTTTTATCAGACTTTCTAAAAAGACAAAACTGTTTTGTGTTCATCTTTTACCTCACACCGGTAACACTTGAGGTGGAAGTTCTTGTCGAGGGCGACAACCCTGACGGTCTCCTCGCTCCCCGGGGCGGGAATGATGGGCTCGTTACAGCTCACACACAGCGGGGAGAAGCGCCTGCAACACACACACACACAGAAAGACCGCCATTAAGACCGGCGGCAACCCCCCCACGTCCACTCTGAACCCTGCAGAAAAGACGGGACAGCCACCTGTGGTAGTCCTGGACGCAGTAAGGGTTGTTGTTGTCGTCGGTGATGAACGGCGCCCCCTCCAGGCTGCAGGCGCAGGTGCTGCAGCGGAAGCAGTGGGCATGGAAACTCTGGCCCACGGCCTTCAGCACGCGGTCCGTGATGCGCTCCCCGCAGCGGGAGCACACCGCCAGGGAGCTCTGGAGGATCAAGGACCATTATCAGCTGCAGTACAACAAGTCATTCATAAAGTCAAGGCATGGCACGTTTATTTATACAGCACCGTTCAAAAACACAAAAGGTCATTCAGAGGGCTTCACATAGGAGGGAATCACATCATCACATTTTAAAAAGGTGCCGTGTGTAGAATTGAGACGTTAATTAAAAGATGTACAAACTAAAAATAGTTACAAGAAGTTTGGAGGCCAGTTTAAAAGGTATAGTGTTGAGGTAGCCCTCTGATTTTATGGAAGTTTGTTCCAGGAAAACCTAAAGCTTCTTCACCATGCTTGGTTGGAAGTCCGCAGAACCATATTTAATCAATCGCAAAACATGCCATTTTTGGTTCAAATCTTTTCAGAGAGTTGTCGGGAGAGGACTAGAGAATACCGCTCTTCCTCACCATGTAACAGTCCTCGCACTGCGGGGAGTTGTCTCGGTCGTAGAACTGCATGCCCTGCAGGGGGCGCTGGCAGCTCATGCAGCAGAAGCAGTTGGAGTGGAACAGCTTGTCCATGGCCCTCACGGCCGGCTGGCTGCGGGACAGAGACTCGCCACACTTCCCACACACCTCTGATGGAGACGGAGAGAGATGGTGGGAGGATGAGGATTTATTAAATCACAAAGGTTACAGAAAGAGTCAAAAACTCACTAAAAACTCGGGTCCTGCAGTCCTACTATGCGAGAGCAGAACTAGGGGTAGACGGCTCAGAGACTGGGTCAGAAACCCAAAACTGTGGGAGCCAGAGTTAAGCCCTGTTTCCTGTTCCCTGAAATTCTAGTGAAGAAAGCTCCTTTGCACGAGTGGATCAAGCTTTCCAAAGGGGATTTTAATAAGTGTATTTCTGCTGTGCCAGTCTACACGGTGTTGATTTGAAACCTTTACAGACTCTTTTTTACAGTGGACTCCTGCTGGCCGAGCTCCAGCCCCATGATTGGTCGAAACATATATGAAGCTTAAGAAAGTAAAAGGCCCAATTCAACTGGCTGGAGCTTGTCTGCCATCAGACTTTAGATATTCATCTATAGATATTCAACTTTAGATATTCATCTGACGTCTGATCAATACATATCCTTCTACCTGCATCTGAATTCAAACAATTTGTGATATCAACAATGTGTGATTACAATGTGATATCATTTAACATATGAGAGAGTTCAACTAGTTTTCAAATAAAACTCAACAAAAATAGTATAAATTCTCAAAATACAGTCTACGTATTCTAATTTGTTTCAATTTCAACATGTATGATGACATTACATTACATGTGCGCAACCTAAAGCCAACAAGACAATATTGAAATGTGCCTCAGCCCCAATTGTTAACTGTCCAAATAATAGCAAGTTTATTTATCTAACATTAACAAACGGTAGAATGCCTCAACACATACAAAATACAGTTCCCTTATCAAAACAACCTCTTGTGTGTTCTGGGCTTGGCTGTGTCTCGACAAGCATGCCCACCTTGTAGCATGCCTACCTGTAGGGGGCGATGTGATGACGGGAGCATGCGTATCCATGTCTCTGATGAAGTCCTTCGTCATCCTCTCCAGCTCCTCCACCTCCCTCATGTTGAGAGGCACACCCCCACCCGGTATCGCCATCGGCCCAGGGGGGGAGGGCTACACACACACACACACACACACACACACACACACACACACACACACACACACACACACACACACACACACACA
>JAOPJO010000008.1:2844263-2854271 GCA_027123675.1 Molva macrophthalma | reverse complement strand
CACACACACACACACACACACACACACACACACACACACACACACACACACACACACACACACACACACACTGCATTATTTAAAAGTATTTAATACTCAAATGGATAAGTGCATCCATAGGATTTTGTTATTTATGGGTGACAAAAATATGAAATCTTGTTGAGTGCTCTCTTAAATAATTCAGCCTTGCTGTCGAGTTCATGCAGGATAACAGGAAGCAGGAAGTTGTTGGGGACCGTACCGTTGATGAGGGCGCTGCTTTCATTGGCTGGTTGAAGGAGGAGGGGGGTGGAGTCACCATGGGCTTTGGTTGAGGAGGCGGGGCAGCGGCCGGTGGAATGGGCCTCACGTTCTCATGACTGGTGGGGAAGGGAGCACTCCTGATGCCGCTGGCGGGAGCAAAGGGAGCTGCCTTGTTGGCCGGCTGGGCAGGAGGAGCAGGAGGAGCAGCGGGAGGAACGGGGGGGAAAGAGCTGGAGGCAGAGGAGGCGAGCATAGGAGAGGGCTTTGGTACTACACCAAACTTGGCTGGGGCATGGTTCAGATTCTGGTTCTGGTTCAAGTTCTGGTTGAGTTTCTGGGCCAGAGAGGTGGCAGAGGTGGCCGTTTTCCCGCCAAAAGCGGCCTTGGGAGCCACCGCCGGGGCTTTAGCCAATGGCTGGGCGGCGGGCGGGGCGGCCGTGCCGGATGCTGCATTGTTATTGGCGTGGCGGTTTGTTCTGGCTTTGAGCTCCTCGGCCCAGGGCGCGGGAGGAGGCCGGTCCCCCATCTCTGGAGGCGGGAGGAAGGAGAGGTTTGGCTTGGGAGCGGTCCGGGGAGGACCTGATGGCTTTGGCGCTGGTGCTGAGGAGTACTGGCTCGGTAACTGTGGAAACAACAATAACAACAACAACCACAACAGAGAATGAATTATTTAACGCATAGCTTTTTATTGGCTGAGATGAAAATATGCAGGACAACACTTGATATTAATGCGGTAGCTCTGAGCAAAGCTAACGGTTGATAGCCACGCGCCGGTGCCTTGCAACTTATCTCGCGTCAACATTATTCTGCTGTGATCCGGTTTCCCTTCAGTTGGGATGAAAACACTTTCCATTTATGGCCCTCTCACTGGGCCCTCTGGCAGCGCACGCTGGCCTCGGAGCACGCTCATGCGCTCCACTAAGTCCTGTGTACGCATCACTCGCTCTCTTGAAACATCCCTGACTCTCCCTTGATGAATCATCACCTCCGTCCTTCCTCTTCTCCCTCCCCTTCTGCTTTCTATTTGGATCTAGTGGCTGGATGCGTGTCCTTCACTCATCGCTGAGCTTTCAACCTGAACACAGACCCAATGGAGCAGAATGGCATCTTGCCCAAACTATTTCCTAATGACCTCACCTTTGCCGCTTTATTCTGCATTGTGCTTCGGATTTGGTCTCTTTTGTTTACACTGTGGACAAAAGCAACCAAAAACACACTACAGCCAGTAAACGTTACAGGATGTAGTGTGCTGTGCCTACTATAACCCCTACAATGACTGAACAAACACCAACGGGCTGTTTTCCTGGTTCTCTATTTGGCGTGGCTGAATAGCCATCTCTTCGTACTCTTTATTCCACCAACATCCTCTCTGCTGTGTACCTTGGGGTTGAACGGTCCCCTGGTCTCCATCTCAGACAGCAGGTCGGTCAGGGAGTCCAGCTGTTTGTCGAAACTCGTCTGCTTCTCAATTGGCCTCTGGAACATTGACACGCAGACACACATACACACATGTCAAAACAATGTTTTGTTAATATCTGAAAGTGTTTTTCACACCACATGTGATCTTTCATGTCCTTTATATCCCCCATAACCATAGAGGAGATTTATTTGTTAAAGAATGTTAAGAGAAAATTGTTAAATTGTGTTTTACAGCCTGGTGTACTGGGTACATGTCTACTGTGGTCAGGAAACATGTGGTGCAAGACTTCATTTTCTGCTGCTTTGCAACACTATAAATACTTCATAACATCTTTAAAAAGTTGCTAATGACTTCAGGGAGTCGTACTTAAACATAGTGCACTGTTTCTTTTATGTGGGCTGGGAGATGTTACACGGCCCAACTCCCTTGTAATGCTTGGAGGAGCGATCCCGGCACACCAATACTGCGATCAATCGCCACCAACGAAGGTTTAATGTGCTTCCATGGCAGTTGGACGATCCTACAGACTAGATCAACAAACCCCAGGAAGGAAAGCCCCCTCCACTCACCGGTGGGTTCCCCACCGCGCTGGGGGAACGGGCCTCACTGGAGGGCGGGGGAGGAGGGGGAGGGGGAGGGGGAGGGAGAGGGGGAGAGGTGGGCAGACAGGAACTCTCCTCGGGGGGAGCCGGGAGGGGCAGGTCGTCAGCCACGGGAGGCGGAGCGTCAAAGGCAGGGGGCAGGGCATGGCATTCGGGGGGAGGGGCCGGCAAGTCGTCGTCCAATGGGGGAGGAGGAGGGGGCGGGAAGTCTGAAAGGGAGCACACTTGTTAGAAGCTGGAACAGTTGGATGGCTGTTTTATTTTATTTACAATATGTGAATAAATATTTGGTTGAAATTTAAGCAAACTGTTCTAAAATTACAACAAAACAAAAAAATCCAACAATTTACAAATGCTTAAATATGACATTGATGACTGTGGAACTGGTCGAATTTTGGAACTGGTTGGAATTTGGATCTCCAGCTCACACTTAACATCGCTAAAACCAAACATATTAAGTGCAACTTTGCTGCATCCAATCAAACCACAAACATCGCATTACCTTCACAGAGCGAAGGAGGGGGCGGAGGAAGCTCCCCAACGCGGCCAATCACAGCGGTGCCCACTGGCGTTGGGGACGGCCCAGAGGGCGGGGATTGACTTTTGGGTCGGGGTGGTGCGACGGAGGCAAACTTCTTGGGCTGGTTATAAAACGACGGAGTGGTGACCTTGAAGTTAATGGAGGAGGTCACCATTAAGGGCTTGTTGCTGGATTCCTCCATCTTGTGTCTTTATCCGACCAAAACTCTGAAAAATGATAATGACATAATGATAAGACACATTAAACATAATGACCAACTGATAATGAAAGACGAGCTGTGTATGAAGTTTACAGAAAAGATGCAACACCACAAAAGTCCAACATTTAAGTCTTGTTCTCACATCCCACACAGGATATTAATCATCATGATGTGGTAAAGTTATTTTGAACAGCCATAGTTCACTCTCCAAGTGTGATAAGTACATTCCTGGTAGTGGTGAATCATGAGAACAGTTGGAGTCCTGTTGAATTAGCATCATTAAAAAGGGAGCTGATTCTTGTTGGATCTATTATGTTATGTTTTTGTCTTGGCTACATTAAACTAAGGTGAAATAACAGTTGAAAAATATAAAAAAAGAAGAAAATAAAACATTTCAAAATACTGTCCTTGTTAGGTTGAGTTGAAGTACCATCAATCAGCCGACAGATTTAAAAATACAACTTTGGCATACATACTGCTAGCTGACTCTACACAAGTGTACCGCAGTCCCCCTAAGGCTTTGTATATAGAGCAGACATACCATATAGCGTGTGGACGCCTACAGAGGCCAGAGACACTTTCCCCTGTTAAAACACATTGCTGTTTAGAATACGAGACCCGACATGAAGGGAACTGATCCCCGTGGTTTTCCTGTAGGTTATGGCTCGTTTGAAGCAGAGAGGATTTGTAAACTACCATAACACATTCAAGCGAACGGTGTCAAGGAGAGGGTGGTGTTTAAAGTTGGCTAAATATTTACTTCACACATGTAGGTGGTTAAAATTTCTTGAGATCTCCTTCTGAGATTCCTCCTGTCAAAAGACATCGCCCCCACCCTCCCCCCCTTCAAAAGATGAGCACACTGGTCTCAGTTTGATGGACAGTAGTTCCTTTTTGGTCCTCAAAAGACACCTTTTTACGACAGTAGTCCATACAAAACGTCCTTCTCTTGCTTCTTCTGAAGAGCAGTTTGTTTGATCCGCCAAGCGGAGATGAAGTTAACAGGACAGTTTAGGACACTTATTTAAAAACCATCCATTATCCAAGTAAAACTACAAATATATTTTTTTGTCGGTTGGAAGGCCTTCCATGGAAATACAGAGCATTAAGGCAGCTAATGATTATACATTGGCAGTGTTGATTACTCTATGGATTACTTTTCCATTTTTTTTAATTACTTAGTGTATGAAATATCACAAATAGAAAATACCCATCATAAGCCTCAAGTCTTAGTCTCACAAGCCGACAAGAAGAATATAAGAATGTATTATAATCTGAAACATTGACCTAATCAATAATTATTTTACCTTCACTATCTTGGGCTTCACTATAAGCCTTTAGCTTTTTACCAAATATTTGAATGCATTTTGTTTTCAAGTAAAAAGGCTCAGACGGCTCCCGTCTTAGTTGAAACACTATAGTCGATATTTTTGGTTGTTTGTTTTGTCAGCTCTTGTCTTTGTGTTCTAGGTCCTTGACTAATGTCTGATCCATCTGGGAAACACTACTGGTCACACCCCATATAATCCACTTATAGTCTATTAGGCATACATACGGGATGGGAGCTTTTCCCTTTTCTTGGTTATATCCATTTCTATTGCAATACATTAAATAAGGATATATAGTTTAATTAATTTATATCATAAACTACAAAAAACTACTAAACTACTACATAAACAGAATGATCATGAAAGACATGGTGCAACAGCTATTTCAGAACACCCAGAGCAGAGACGTTTACACACAAATGCCACTCCTCAAGAAGGTCTTAGGTTCTGAGGACAAATAGCAGAACACAACCAATGCACAGGCAGACATTGAACGGTGCTACATAGACTTTAACAAATAGCAGGCCTCTATTTAACTGTGGCGTGCTTACGTCAAGTCTTTCTGGAGTCGTCATTTGATAACACTGCTCCAGATGCTATCTATGGTCAAGATAAAGCTGTTTGCCTTTTCATAAGGACTCTGTTGTTTATCAGTAGAGTGCTGCACATGGAACACTTTAAAGTAGGCCTACCTAGACTAATAGCTTTTCCAATGTATATTTATATCTCTACTAACATGACCACCAAATAACCCTTTTCTTTATCATTTAGCATAACTTGACTAATAGTAAGGATTGTGTCGCTATTTTTTGTAATTATTCAGACAAATTTAATTTGTGGTTAATTATTATTAGTTACTTACGCCTAATTGAAGAGACATTTTTAAGTGTAATTGAATAACATTTTTACAGGAAAATTATCTTTTGCTCATATACCCATCACAATAATTTAATTGTTAGCCAAAGATTGTGTTTCTTCCCCCCAAACCCTGTTTACTGTGAATGTGATCTGAGCACTGTGGGCCTACAGCCATGTGAGGCAGTGGAAGTCCCTCAGACAACATTAAGTCAGATGCAATTACAGAAAAAGTTGCACAGACAGATATGGTGCATCATTTCCGTATGTGCACCATGTGCTAATGCAACTACACATTTATTATGTTAATCTCTTTGCATAGTTGACTGCATCCATAAGGTTCACATCATAACTAATCAATGCACAACAGGCATACCACTTTCTTTTTATATCTTACTGAGAAACTCTGCATGGCAATGGTTGATCCTCAACTTTGAAGAAGTGGCTTGGAGTGGCTACTCCACAATTCCGTATACATTGTATTACATACAACTGCCTTTCCAATTACTTCACATTGGTGAGGCGCTTGGATTCCATCTGCTCCAGACTTGCACATATAATTGGATGACCTCACCTACAGGCACATCGATGACAGCCCCCCCAGCAAAACTAAATGAAACCTGATCCCAGAGAGACCCTCGGCTGGGGAGGATACTTTGCACTGTAGACCCATGACATCACCTGGCTTGGCTCTCTCTCTCTCTCTCTCTCTCTCTCTCTAACAAAAGCCTATACCACTGATCCTTCATGTGCTCTATTCTCGTTCGCCATTTCCTTGAACATGTCCCCGTGGTTATTTTACACCAATGACATCATCGATGCCTGTCTTTCATTAATCCCCCCGTGGAGCCGAGGTAGCGGATGGCATCGCGGCCCTCCGGGATCTGTGATAGGGTCTTCAGCAGATCATGTAGAGGAAATGGTACTTCATTGACTTTAATGCAACTTATGAATTCCATATGGCAGCGAAGCCTGTAGTACAGAGGGCTACTTTATCGACTGCACGCTTAAGGGCTAGTGACTTCAGCTTAAAGCAATGTTGATTATGCCCAAATATAGAAAAAGGCAGACAGACAATGAAAAGGACCTAGAAGTAAAGTACTGCTCTTGTTCTTGGTGTGGTACAGACAGTCATTATCTTGCAATGTTGTGTCTCTTGGCGTTGACAGTTTTACATGCCCAAAAATCCAATCTTTCTGGACATGAAACAAAAAACAAAGACTACGGTTTGCAAAAACAGTTCCGCGAACTACGCGTCATGTAAAGGCATCAAAGAATCCTGCTTGTACTGCAATGGCATTGCTTGCCTTCTTTTTAACATTTCCCCATGAAGAAAGTGCAGTTACGTAGCCTGACAGGCACCGTCTGTGAACCATTTTGATCACATCAAAAAGCAGTCACAGCGGATGATGGATAGTCTTCTGAATGGTAATAATTCTTCTGTTGGTGAAGCAGTAAACTTGCAAGACCCATTCTTGATACTTGTTCAATAGTTTTCTGTTTAGTTTGGTACTTTAGCGATATGTTCAAAAAGGGATGCAAGCTATAGTTTAAAACAAATCACTAATAGCAAACAACACCAGGCTAAATACGTCAAAAATCTGGTTGGAATATTAAGTTGCATGTTGTAAACCATCAAGTCCCCAATAATTCTAGCTCACATTAAAAGGTTGGCAATTACCTTGAATTGTCAATAACAATTGAAAACTACACCACTTCATGTAAAAAGTACACTTCCAGCCCAGTTGTAATTGTTAGCCAATGGACAAACAGCATTCCTGGAAGAGCTTCCAGTAACTTCCACCTTGCTTTGTTATTAATGTGTCGGGCATTATGGTGATGAACTCTATTGTTAAGATGCCGTTGCCAAGCCCACTGTGCGGGAAGAGGGGTCTGTCTAGACCCCGGGTTTACTCACGCAGGAACAAACAGTCTAACTGAGTCTAATGTTACAGGTCATCACCCTTTTACTGGACAGTGGACACTGCTGACCTTCCACTGGGACTGTACTTGTCTTTGAGTGACAGCATGATAAGCTTTATCATGAGTACATAGACTCACAAGTCATCTCAAATTATTATGCTGACATAAAAAGGAGTGGATCAATAGAGGCTTTCATTGAAAACGAGAAACATGGAACCATAGCAAGAGATGAGGAACAATATCAGGGTATGAAGGGAAGTGAAGGGTGTGCATTACAATAGTGTGTGTGACGTATACATATTTTAATTAGGACGGGTTTATCTGTTACTTAGTAGGAAGAGGAGGCAGGGCAATTCATATCCTTGCCATCTACCGTAATTTACTGAACCGAAACCTAATCTCAAAGTTCCTTATCAGAGACACCACCCTAACCCCAAACAAGCCCCATGCTTTGGCCTAACTTTATTATGAAACGTGTCATTTTAGGACCCGGCTGTGATATCCTTGAAGAAATGTAACACGAGGATTTAAAGCTGTCTTGCAAAACTGCACATTTTTTGTAGGAGTATTACTGGCATGTCACATATCTATAGAATCCTATGGTTTACATACTTTAAGCCCCATGCTCTTGTGTTATGAGAATGTATTTATATGACTAGTGCTTCAACCATGATTTGGAAAATCTGCTTTAGTGGGGTAGTAAAGATACTCTGGATATATTTTTTTGTAAATAGAGTTGAACGATACAATTATAGCTACGTCTATGATTACCATTGAGCCTTTATATATACTAGCCTACATGTACGTTATGTTTATGGAGTGAAAAAACAAGTTATACTGAAGCTTATGTAGATGAATGGAAAACACCGAAGATATCCACAGTGAAAGTATCATTGGCATCAAGGCAAGTCATATGATCAGCAAGACAGGACCTTCTATGATCAAAAACAGAACCAAAACATTCAATTCCCATTTTCATATTTCAATAAAGATGAATGGTACTCACACAAACCCAACATACACAGATGAACATGGTTAAGAACCAATTGTAAAGCGAGAACGGCATGAAACGAACGAATTAATGCGATCAAACAATGCAGCAACATAACATCAGATACCGATAAATTCGACAGAAAGGCCAGCGTTCATTTAAGGACGCGCTGGCACATAAATTAACGACAAAGCCTGCTTATCCGTGAGATGCACTGAATTTAGTCGGCTACGCGGAATGTCTTGGACCGTTTGAAATCATACGGCTAGCTATCTTGTAAATAACACGGTATTTACAAACGCCATGAAAATGCATCGATCGGTACATTAAAGTGTAATCTATTTTACCTGTAATCCTGTGTATCTATTCAGCGTTCTAGCTAGGTAGCTTCCCTTCATCCACCACTAAGAATGAATACCCGTTAATGGTACTGTTACTGTGTCTGATGCTCAACAACGAGGCTCTAGTCGTTGCTAATGACGGGCCTAGCCATATCCAAAGGTAGACCACTGGTTTAATTTACTGGCGACAGAGGTAATAGACTTTCACAATTTTACTGTCATTGCGTTTTTCATCAGCTTTCTTTATCACAAAATTGTGAAGTGCTGCTGTGCTAAATCAACTTTTAGCGCGACTTCCGGTTCATGCTTCCGCATATTCCACAGCAGAACATACCCCTGTTTGACCAGAGTAACTAATAATTTGTAGCCTGCGTTAAAGATTTTTCCTTAGGCCTATTGTTGATGTATAACTTGATAAACACACGTCAGACGATATACCTGGCTGTGTAGGCTAATACTTTAGTACAACCATTCATAGAGTCCACAGTGGTGGCTTAACATCTATGATGATAGTACCTTCCCCATTAGAAATAGTTTACCTTATTAGGGAACATAAATCCAAGATGTAACAAGCCCATTGTTAGTAACATAAACCTCCCATCAATGGATTTCCGATAAAATCATGATGTCCTTACCCTTAGTGTGAGCAGTATGTCTTCTTGCCTCGCTTACTCCCTTCCTGCTCTGGATTCTGTTGATCCAAACTGTGGCAGAGTGGTCTCTAATGGCAACTTCTGCTTTCCCCCTCTCAGTTCCTCCAGCTGTTAGACCCTCCCCCTGTCCCCCACTCTCTCTGGAAAAGGAATGACACCATCCTTCCAAACAAGTTCCCTCTCGTTTGACTTGTGCTCACAACGTGTATATTACAACACAAACACCCCTCCCTATCCCTCTCTCTCTCTTTGTGTTCCCCCTCCCTAACTCACTCACCCTCTTTTTCTAGCTCCCTTTTTTTCTTTCCTCTTTTCTCTCCCGCTTAACCCCCCTCTCTCATATGTGCCCACAAACCCATCCAACCAAACCTTTCCTCCCCCTTTTTTTCTGTCTCACTCCGCCACTGAATTCTTGCAACATTCTTCATCCTATGACATCAACCCTGCTGCCTTTCCTTCTAAGGTAAGAGAGAGGGAAACAGCGAGCGAGTGAGGGAGAGATAATGGAGCTATGGACTCTATTAGATACAGACACCCAGACAACTGGTCGAGGGATAAGAACTCAAGGTGTCCTGCAGTGATCAACAGGGATTATTATTTTTTCATAAATGTTTCCATTGAATTCAACAATTGTTTTTTTTTCCCCACTTCCCCACATTAGCACACATTGTTTTTGGGCCACATATTAAACTCATTATTCTATCTTGATTGCCAGTCAGATACCCCATCGTTATTTCCATGGAGGAGAAAAATGCACCAGATCTAGAGAGAGACCATTACATTTGCCTGCATATCATAGTTGGGTGCGGAGAGGATATCTCCTCTGCACATCTGGCAGAATAGTCTCTCTCTCTCTCTCTCTCTCTCTCTCTCTCTCTCTCTCTCTCTCTCTCTCTCTCTCTCTCTCTCTCT
>JAOPJO010000008.1:2807002-2817535 GCA_027123675.1 Molva macrophthalma | reverse complement strand
CACACACACACACACACACACACACACACACACACACACACACACACACACACACACACACACACACACAGATAGAAAGACGAGTTTCTAAATTGTAACCAGCAATAGCCAGATGAAACCCTGGCCATCTGACAGGCTACCGGCAGCTCTGTCATATACAAATGTAAATAGTTACAAAATATATATAAATTGCCTCTCTCACGGTTACAACTCTTTTAGTACAGCCTGATTTCTTTATTTTTCTATATTCCTACATTGTCCCATTTTACTTTGGGATTGCACTCCAAAAAGAAAAACTAAGGCTGGATTTTTAATTTGCTGCCCATGAACACACACAAGAGCGAAGAGAGAGAGACGAATGTGGTGCATTGTAAATAGAGCACTCACCAACTGCTCTGAGAGGATAGCTGGCGTGGTCTGTAGTTACCATAGTAACACGTTCCCCCCCCCCAGTGTATAAGGATCACTCAGCGTCTGCCATGCAAGTCATTCAGGGAGCTGAACAGAACAATACAGCAGAATGCAAGAGAGAGAGAGAGAGAGAGAGAGAGAGAGAGAGAGAGAGATAGTAGGGTGTCTTCCTGCCCCCTTGGGACTTTAAGCAAACGTGTTCCTTTCCTTTGGAAGAACAAGAAGTGTTTCCCCACAGGAGGGGTGAACACTGCAATCTGATTGGTCGGTCTTGTGCATGACTCACTTATGACTCAGCTTCTTCAACGACAAAATCACTTCTGACATTTTCTGCTGGAGAGCTGCATCTCTTCTCACTTTGATGATTGTGTGACAACTTTAAAGATAAAAAAATACTTAGGTTTATTGACTGAATTGATTTCTTGGTCGCTTATTTATGCAATGTTATGGGACGTTTATTTTTCTACTCAAATCGTTGAAATTCCCCTCCAGTAGGCCTATAAGAAAGAACATGTGTCGGTTTAAAGGCATGCCCATTTTGGTCAGGTTTTGAGCACTTTTGTCTGAGATACCACTTATTATATTATTACAAATAATAGATAATAACCTTGATGATCTATGACATTTCCATTCCTATAGAACACCATATGCTATCATTATCATAGCTACGATAAACCATGATTATGTAGCCAATAGTGTCAATAATTATAAGAAAATAATAATAAGCTCATAAGTGGTATTGCACATCAGGATAGTGTAGTGGCTAGGCCGCTTGACCTCCAGCTGAAAAGGTACTGGGTTCAATCCCCAATAGTCCATAGATAACCTGTAGACAGCCATGGGCAGGCTGGTGAACCCCCTCCCTGTGATCTACTCAATATACAGTGGTGATACAGTGGTGATACAGTGGTGATACAGTAGTGATACAGTGGTGATACAGTGGTGATACAGTGGTGATACAGTGCATCACTTGGGATAAGAGTGATAAATGACTAAATAGTGAACAGAATATATTCAACTGTCAGTGTCATTACTATCATTTCAGTTTTTTTATATTTGAATGGCAAATTGTTAAACCAAAAGCATAAAGCTCAAGTTAAGAGAACTCAAAGCCAGGTGAAAATGGGATGTCTTTACCCACAATGACACGTATTTATTTATTTATTGAAAAATGATTTGGGGGAGGAATGATGAATAAACGTGTGTAAAGTCTTCTGATTTCTTGCAGACCTAGGTTGGGCCCTATTGGCAGCAGTATCTTCATCACTTTCAGAGTCATTTCAGGATCTCTGGGTCTTGCAGATGGAGGTGATGGAGCAGGCCGTTATTAATGGCAGTACTATGCTTGTATGATTGATTAAGACACAGGTGTTTTTAAAGATGGTCACTCCTTCAGTTTACCAAAGAAAAGAACCACGTTTATCACAACAAGAAAACAAAAACAAAAAACATGCATGAAAATATGAATGATACTGCTTCAAGTGTGGCTCACCTTTGAATTTTTCTTTTTTTAGATATGATGATATCAACGAATGATTGAATAACAAGGAGCCAAATGCATTTCTGTGGATGACTATCTCTCTGTTAATGGATTGATTTCCCGCTGAGTTCACGTTTTATATGATTCTACTGCCCTCGTCCGGACTTCCCATCTGGGACTTCCCATCTGGGACTTCCTGTCCACGCTCAACGATCGTACTGCTTCCGGTCTTCTACTACTTCTTTATTCCCTGTCTTTCTTTCTTTCTTTTCTATTCTCTCTTCTTTATCTGCTTGTCTCTGTCCTTTTATCTCTGTGTAAGTGTTCTTTATAGCCTACTTGTGTCCGTACGTCCGTGTGCAGTATCCGTCTGCTGTCTCGTTGGAAGAATCACTGCCTGAAAATAACCTTTTATTTTTTTTACTGGAACTTAACACATCGACCAAAACGTTTTGAGGTTTGAGGCAAAACCCAGATTTTGCATTAATATATGATGATTTGAAACTGTGTGGCACTGAAACTAAAGTAAATAATGTATAAAAAATTATAATAATTGATGGATTATGTAATTCACTGTATAACAAATGGATGGATTTAAGGCTTTTGGACTGAAGTTAGTGATGACATCAGTGTGAAACATCCATACCTATGCATGCTTGTTGGGAGATTATCACACGATGGGTCATGGTTTACCCCCTGTGTCAACCAATCTCTCTCTCTCCTCCTCTCCCTATCTCTTCCTCCCTCTCCTCCCCTCTCTACTTCCTGCACGAGAGATCCTCCTCCCTCTCCTCAGGCCTGTACCTTTCTTCCTCTCCTCTTTCCCTCCGCTGGGGGAAAGAGCCAATAAATGACCAACAAATCCAATTTCTGGTTTGTACCACTTTTTCCCTCCCCTCTCCCTAACCATCCACAAGTCTGTGATTAATCACGTCCACATACATTTTGCCTCTTCTTGGCTCCAAGTGTCTCTGGTGTAGTCGTTTTTGGGGGAGGGCTGTCCTGGCAAAACACAGCAATCACTTAGAGGCTGGCAGAGTTGGCTACCTTGCTGCCAGGAAGCTGGACTGTTTGTACTCCCAGGCCCAAATATCTCCTCATCATGACCGCTGTCAGGCAGAGGACAAAGCCTGGAGAGGGTTCATGTTAAACAACCAATCAGCAGCATCGTCTTGGGGTGAAGTCTTGCTTATGGGGGACACCCTTCAGAAGTTGGACGGCTACCAATATTGGACAAACAGCACAGTGTCCCATGGTTAAATGTTATTTATATTATAATGTGGCTGGAGAGGAGAAGCCCACTTTTATTATTATTACTATTTATACTATAATATAATATACTATACTATATTATTATTATGATGTTGAGCATTATTATTATAATGATATGTTGGTCAAGGCCTACCAGGCCTACGTGAACCTGCACTAATGACCACTGCAGCCACCGTACTCTCTTTACTTCTACATAGACCAGATTGATTTAGAGATAAAACTGTAAATACTAAGGTTGGATCATGGGTGGGTGGATTTTAGTTACTCATAATCTCATGAATAATAGATTTATTATAATTATGCACAAAAGTCATGGCCACAGTGAAGACTTATTTATTTTTGTAGTTTATGGTTTTCAACAAAATTCCCTCTAGTAAATGATTGAAATCAGACGGTGTGTAAACTGAAATATTTATTGTTTAAAAATGATTCATTGATATAATAATTCATGTTCGTATTGCTAATATAAATAATGTTTACACTTATATGTAAACATGAGCTCAAGCTCGTAGTTAAATAAGTTAAATTTAAATGAATCTCAAGGGAACATTAAATGCTTGATTGGCACAACCTGATTTAAATGACGTTTAAGGTCTTCATTCACAATATATCATTTCATTTTCAACACTACTAACCGCTGTAGGCTACTGACTTTGCCACAATGGTACAGTATTCGAGGACAAATGAGCGGACTAATGCAAACAAGGTATACACATCGATCCTCGTTCTACAACTATTTCCAAGACATGGGCGCAGTTTGAGTGTGTGGGTTCGATTTCTCTTTAAAAGTGGTCACAACTGCCGCGCGTTTTGAAAACACACAAGACTCCTGAGACTGAAAGTGGAAAACAAAAAAGTGAGTGTTAAGAGTAGAAAAAAGTGAAAGTATCGGTCTAGGCTAGCAGCTCTGGAGCATTCTCACTGAGATTTGAATGTTTGTGAGGGGCTTTTATTCTGACAGGCCCCCTGTGCTCCTTCTCCTCTCCCTCCTCCTCCTCTTCCAGTAAGCAGACAGTCTCCCAGTTCTGTCACTGGGTTTCAAAAATGAAAAAAGAGGAGTGAGGTATCAAAAGTCTTTCCTCACAAACCTAAAGGGGTTCGTCAGACTCCTCGCTCTCCCTGTCCTCCTGGAGCGACGCGAGCGTGAGGACGGGGGAGGAGGGGTGGAGGGGAGAGTGGGCAGGAGGGGGAGAGGAGGGGGAGGAGGCGGGAGCAGCGGTGGTGGGGGAGAGGGTGGACGGCGAGGGTGAGCAGGAGGAGGTAGAGGGACACGGGGACCCTGGCGGTGGCGGAGGGGGCGGGGCCTCCTCGTCTCCCGTGATGATGACATCATCGGCAGCGGCGCACGTCGCCGCGCCTCTGGGGGAGGGCGGGGCCGAGTCACCTCCTTCTGCTCCTGAGGAGGAGGGGGAGGGGGTGGTGACGGTGGCGGGCGTGGCCCCGAAGTCCTCCTTGGGCTCCCTCTTGCTGCTCCCCTCCCCCCACAGCTCTCTTTCGCCCGTGGGGGAGGAGGGGCCGGAGGATGGAGGCTGGTGCTTCTTGGCCTTGCGGCTTCTGTCCCTGAAGCTGGCCAGCGGGGGGCGCAGTCTTACCCCGCTGCGGGTGGAGCCCTCGATGGCCTTTTGCAACTTTCAGAAGAAGAAGAAGAAGAAAAAGGAGGAGGAGGAAGAGGAAGAGGAAGAAGAAGAAGAAGAAGAAGAAGAAGAGAGACAGATCATTAAATTATACCCCACCAAGCCAACAGGACCATTGAGCAAACATTGCACTGCGAGAGGCCCCCGGCTTGCAACGCGAGACCGTACTGCAGCATCCAGCAGCCTGCTGTTTGTCTTATAGCATCCCCAGCGTTCTGGCTGGGAGAGCAAAGAAAACACAGCAACACGCCAACGACTGAGCCAATGAGGAAAGCCAGTAGCGCTCTCACCTCTTTCAGCGCTACGACGCCCACCAGCTTGCCTATGCTGGTGACATAGGCGTGACTGAGACCCAGCAGGGAGAACAGCGTGTGGGTCTGAGGGGAAAGGGAGAGAGAGAGGATGGATGGGTAGATAGGAACAAAGTTTAGTTTCTTGTGAATGAAACGTGTCATTATACAATATGATAGGTATGATACGTAGGCTTCTGAATTATGACTGAATATGAATTTACAGAGGCCTATTTTTTCATGGGCAGTATCATCGTCGGGAAATAATCATACACCATTTTTCCGTTCGTTTTTTGGCGTTATTCTTGACTGAGAGGTGCATGTTTTGTCTCAACAAGCGTGTGACTGGCAGGTTTGTAATCACCTTATGAAGAGAGGTTCTTTCCACAAGCTGGAATGGAGAAGGATCTATTCGTATTTGCTCCATATCGATTGGCTTATCCAGTTCCACATCTTCCCAGGCCTTGATCTGCGGGGGCCAATCACAAGCCAGAGAGAGAGAGGAAGAGGAAGAGAGGGAGAGATTGAAGCAAACTTCAAAGAGTGGGTTGTGTATTGACTGAGGGTGCTTTGACCGTTTGAAGGCAGAGAGAGAGATGGCGATGAGAACATAATGAGTCAGGGAGGCATGTTACCTCCTCTGGGTTCATGGTCTCGTTCACTGGAGGCGGGAGAACCTCCTGGAGACACAAACATAGTGTTAGTGAAATTCAACAGTTACTATGAACATGTGAACACAGTGTTACATAATAAATAAATGACGCCAACAATGTGAGCTGTTATATGAGCATAACAATTGTTCCCCATGTATATATGTATATATATACATACATACATACATACATACATACATACATACATACATACATCAAATTTAATGTGATAACTATCATTGGATGCTATTGAGGCTGAAAAGCTTGGAGACTTTCCATTGAACAAGTCCCCATCACCTTACCGGTGTTTCAGCCTGGCCAGATAAAGAAGTGGACGAGAACATTCTCTGAAGTGCCCTTCGGACCGAGGGCAGCTTGCTTTTATCTAAAGAAAACATGTTGTGGACATGTAACATGTGAAGTTTTAACGGAAGCCATGGGTTGTGTTTGAACCGTGGGTTTGATGCTGCTCAGTACCTGAGGTGCTGTGGTTGGTGTCTCCTGACTCCTGGGGCTTAGGGGAGGCCACAGGTCCATTGCATTCATCCAGTGCTGGACTGGACTGAGGACAGATAAAGGGTAGTTGCTACAACATACTACAACATAAGTATTTATAATAATTGGCAAGTCATAAAAACACTGAAACATAGATCGACATATCTGTTTCTGACACCTTGTTTGCAATCTCCTCTCCTTCCTCCTCGTCCACGTAGGCGAAGGACTCCCAGCTGAGCTGCATGCCCTTCCCCGGTGAACTCTGACCTTTCTCAAAGACCCGCCTCTCCGCCGAGAGCCACCAATCAGAGACGCCTTGCAGCTCTGTCCTCTCGATGGAGCCCAACAGAATCATGGACTCTGAGGGGGAAGAGAGGGGTGGTGTCAAACGTTCAGTAGGTAGGTGAGGTAGAGTGGAGAGCTCTGTGTTCAGGGTGGAGGGGGGTCCTACCCCGGGAGTCCACCAGGGGGATGGTCTTCAGGCTGGTGCTGTCCAGCAGGTTGATCAGCTCCCGGTACGTGGAGTGAGAGGACAAGAACTTCACCCTCCGCACCATGATGTCTTCCACAAAGATGTTGTACTTACTGGGGAAGGAGGCAAGGAGCTGACCGTGAGGAGTTAGGTTGATATAGTGCAAACCAAATTATCTCTTTTAGAAACCTGCCACTTGGATTTATTTTGTAGTTACTCAATTTTGATTCTGTATGCTTTGGTTGTTCTCACTCGACTAGGATGCTTAAAGTGTCTACATTAAGTAGCCTAAACACAGGTTATCGTAGTACATGCAAAATTATGCCGACCTCGTCTTTCTGATTCCTATAGCTACTGTACACTCGGCCCAATTGTTTGGAGAAAATTGGAATTATTGGTTGTTACTCCAATTCTGATAGCATGCCTTGATTGTTACCTCAGCCTTTCACTGTTTATGCCTTTAGTCATTTAGCAGCAGACACTTCCAAAGCTACATACAGATTATGCTAGCTTCCTGGGTCTTTCTGAACCAGGATGATGATGATGATGATAATTATGATTACGATGATGATGATGATAATTTTGATGATGATGATGACATGATGATGATGATGATGATGATGATGGGGATGTCCTACCTGATGTGTCCCAGGGCCAGTTCGGGAAGGTAGGGCAGCTTCTTCACCTGGATGATGGAGTCGTAGAGGGAAGGCTGGAGGCCCTGGGCCACCATGTTGGCCAGGATGACGGCCACCATCATGGGCAGGATGTGGGAGATCTGCCCCGTCAGCTCGAAGCAGATGACCGCTGTGGAGACAGTGTGGGTGACCGCTCCTGTCATGGCCGCCGCTCCTGGGAGAGGAAGATGGAGGAAGGAAAACAGGGGCTCAGGATACACGAGGGGAATAGAAGGATATGAAGAATGAAATCCATGTCACTCTAGGGAAGAAGACTAGTTTTAATCTTTTAAGTTAGTATATAGCTGTGGAGTGTGTGTGGATGATGACTGGTTTAAGCAGCCTCACCTGGCCCGAGTCAGACTGATTAGACTCTGGGGCCGGGTGAGGCTGCACACCTGTTGTGCATTGAGTAATGAGTGTGCACAGGTTAAATCAGCCATCACCACACACACTTAGGGAGAGATCTCCTGCATGGCAGCATGGATTACCATCTTCAACACCACCACCCAGTAAAAGTCACCTAGGTGTAGTGTAGCAGTGAACATTGCTACAATAGCACCCTTCAAACACAAATGCCATTTTTGTGCTTAACATATGCAGGAATAACATGTAAGTGAGACATTTAAATGTTAACCAATAAAATAAAATAAAAAACACTAATTTGAAGAAGAAGGTAGGTAAAAGGTTAAATAAGCCAGTGTAGACTTTTGAGTGAATTAAAAGTACATATGTTGAGGCTGACCTCAGATGGTCTGGAAGTCTGCTGCAGGTATGATGTGATGTCAACTAGAAACTGCTTCACAAGGGTTTGATTGAGCAGAAGAAGGGAAACTAAATGTCGGGCGGACTGACCAATGACAGCGTAGCCTCCCGGCAGGATGCGGTAGACGATGCCATCAAATAGGATCCCGTTTGGGAAGAGAGTCGCCATGATCTCCCCCACCAGGCGACCGAATGCAGCACCTTAGAGAGAGAGAGAGAGAGAGAGGCCACAAATGTGCTATTCATTTAATGTTTGATAGGCATTTCTACAACTTTGTATGGAAATATGTATTTATACTAGGGCTGTCCTTGATTAAGATAAGAGGACACCCCTAGAGAGCCTCATATTCTCTCTAAGAGAGAGAATGTGAGGCTTGAACACAGGATAGATCAAGACTTAGTGGAGGGTTATAAAGTGAGTCCAGGGTTTCTTACCTAATATGAAGACTGGCATGAAAGCCCCAGAGGGGATGGGCATCGTGGTGGACACGGCCGACATCCAGAACTACAGCAGTGAGGGTGGAAATAAGGCCAAAGTTAACATCACACAACCAACCCAGTCGCACAGATATGGATATAGCATACAGAAATAGACACCCTCATGCAAGCATATGCACACACACACACACACACACACACACACACACACACACATTCAAGCACACACATGCGCGCACACACACACACACACACACACACACACACACACACACACACACACATACACACACACACAAAAACTCATATTTCACAAGGACTAATAAAGACTTTTTAAAGAAGACCTACTTTCATGACGAAGAAGAGGAGCAGGATGAGGAAGACGCTGACGTTGGGGTGGAGCCAGGCGGAGGAGCGGCCCAGCCCTGGGGGAAGTGCGGCCGCGTTGATCTTGGTCCAGGTGAAGTTATCAAACAGGGAGTTGATGCACTCCCTGGGCATGAGCTGCCAGGGACACAGAATTAATTAAATTAACTTAAATTAAATTAAATTAACTTAAATTAAATTAATTTAGATTAACTTAAATTAAATTAATTTAGATTAACTTGAATTAAATTCAACTAAATTACATTACATTAAATCAACTTAAATGTAATTTAATTGGGTAAAATTCCAAAATAACATACAAATTCAGATTGAACAGTTAAAAGATCCAGTGGTGTGGTGGAGAGTGACGATATCACATTCTTACAAACAATGTTGTCGCTTGCAAAATGATTTTATGAACTCTGCTTCTTACCTCCCCGGCCATAAACTGACCAAACCCTGGAGGAAAAGTGAAGGTAGCGATGATCAGGGTCACTGCACCTGGATAGATCAATCGACTGTGGACACACACACACACACACACACACACAATATTCTCAACTGAGGGCGAGTGTCCCTGAACAACACATGAGCGGAAACAACAAGAGGAGTTGATCCAGAGTTACTAATTGGGGCTGGTAGAAGGATTAGTAGTGGAGCAGCTCAGTGGGATCCTTGTCCCAACACTAAGAGTATAGGTCCTCCTAATCCTGCTCATAGGACCAAAGGGCAGAGCGTGAGAGGGGCTAATGTTCCCTGACTCGGGGGTAAGTGAATCTCCCCATGGAGAGTAAAAGGTCTGCCTGCCCCAGGCCTTTAGCATGCTGCTGTCGTCCCCGGCAGCCCACCTTCTGAAGCTGGTGACACCATTGAGAGGTTCTGAGACACATTAAGACAGAATTGGATTTGGTCTGTGATAAAAATAAAATAAAGACGATTTGAATTGGGTTTGTGTGAAACATTGTTTATTTCCACAGGGTGGAGGGAAAGTGGGGCGAGAGTAAGATGAGTGTTGGGGTAATCCCAAGGGGGGTGGGGACTGTGTTCTCTCTCTTTCTGTCTCTCACACTCTGTCTCTCTCTCTTTCTGTCTCTCCTCTCTCCATCCCTCTCTCTCTCCTCCTTATCTAGGGCTACAGGTACATTGTGTGTGTATGTATGTGCATGTGCATTTGTGCATGCGTGTGCATGTGTGTGTGTGTACGTATGTGCATGTGCGATTGAATATGTGCGTGAGTGTGTGTGCGCGAGTATGTGTGTGTGTGTGTGTGTGTGTGTGTGTGCTTGCCTGCATGCACGTGTGTATGTGTGTATGTCTGTGTGCGTGCGAGTGCATGTGTGCGCTCATGTGTATTTGTGTGTGTGTGTGTGTGTGTGTGTGTGTGTTTGGGAGTTGACGCCTCACTGTTTGGTTAGGAAGCGTGTGAGTGCCGTCGGTCGCCTCATGAAGAGAACCACCTGTCTGTTCAGGTAGACAAAGAACGCCCCCAGGAAGCCACAGGAGATCCTGGAGAGAGAGAGAGAGAGAGAGAGAGAGAGAGAGAGAGAGAGAGAGAGAGAGAGAGAGAGAGAGAGAGAGAG
>JAOPJO010000008.1:2780082-2790283 GCA_027123675.1 Molva macrophthalma | reverse complement strand
CCCGGAGGTGAAACCTTACTCGGGGATAATTTTAGCACCAGTGTGCCCCAATGGTCACTGACACACTTCTCCACACCTCTCTCTCTCTCTCTCTCTCTCTCTCTCTCTATCATTCTGTTTGTACACATTGTACAGAAAAGTGTGCGACCATGATATTAAGTAAGTAAATGGTTTACAGGTTTTACAGCCCTTGCGTTCCTGTGTGCGATAGCAAGCCCTTTTTATTAGGCTGTAAAACGCGAGAGCTCAAAGATCAGATTCACCCCTGTAGACATTCTAACAGATTTCCTTCTACTCATCTTCTCGCCCATACTGGCTTCTAACTTAAACCACCACACGACATATCCAAGAACACATTGATGAATGTATACACACACACACACACACACACTCACATACATGCTTTTCTAACTGCTTCTACTAGCTTGTCAACATGACGTTAAACCACAGGTCATGTCCTGTCTGTGAGGGGTCAAACACAGCTGTGTGACCTGGAAATGACCTGGGCGGGATAAACACAACTGCCATAAAACGAACAACACAGAATTCCCCATCAAGTCGAGCCTATTGAGTGTGTTATTGGCATGGTAATGCAGACTGTGGGCTCCGGGGGGCCGTATTCTGTTGGAATTAGATTGGATTGCATAAAATTGCATTACAATTAGAATTTGATTACCCTAAATCATCAAATTGGCATGGGGAAACTCTTTCTAACAGTGGTGGGAGGACACAAGGAGGGTACATTATTTAAAATAGGCAAAAAGACGAAATCCAAGTTGATCCATACAGGGCCATATAGAGGCTCAACATCTGTTGTTATTGTATGGTACTGTTTCAGACAAGGCAGTCCATATGCAGGGGACAGGGATAGACAGATCTCAATCTGGTGGCGGTCAGTTCGTCGCGGTCAGTTCGTCCAATGCTAGCACAGCATAGCATTTCATGCTAATAAACGCCCAATAGTCTTTAATGTCAATGGTCCTCCCAACCAGGAGTCCCCCCTCTGCCGTCCATGCACCATTAAAAACAGGATGTAGAGATGCTTGGTTTCTGCAGCTCTGCACACACACACACACATCCATACACTTTACTTCATGCATGTTTTAGGTGTGCACCGATGCACACTCCGTGCACGCACACACACACACACACACACACACACACACACACATCGTAGTCATCTTCTTCATCATCGCACGGACGGCGATGGCGTCCGGGTACAGGACGTGTCCGGTACAGAGACACTGGGCCCGTGGCTAGTGTGATTAATGGACGCTTCTTATTTATATCTGACCTGCACCTCCCGGGAGGCAGGGTACGGGCTGGGGTTTAGGGGTTTGCCTTGGGCACGCATCCAGAGACACTGAAAGGAATGGTATTGACACTCTCTCACCTCTCCTCCTGCTGCTCCTCTCACATGCTCATCACGTCTTCTCTAGAGCACACACACTCACACACACTCACACACACTCAAGCTTGTCTTACATTACCTCTTACAACAATGTGTCATTTTTCAATATCTCTCTCGAAGAAGAAGAAGAAGAAGAAGTGAGGCAACTCATTCCTTTTTTTTCCAACATCCGGTTCTTTAGTAATTTGTTGACATGTCGACAGAGATGTTTCACAAATCACCCGGATTAGAAAAATAAAAAAGAAAGTCTCCCTGGCGTTAGCGGTGACGCAGTGGCTTGTTTAGAATAGACCAAAGCGTTGAAAAGGACGTGAAACTCCAGTAGTCGCCCCACAGCGAGAGCCGACCCCGGATGAACATTAAAACAGATGAACGGTTGGATACGGTGACATGACTTCATCTCTCTCCGCACATCGGTCGAACCTGTCTGCTCAAGTTTCTTGTTTATAGGTATTTATATCCAACCAACACTTGAAAACGACCACGGTTATGTGTGTAGAGACGGCGAGAGAGAGAGAAAAGACATATTTGGCCAGCGAAACATACCAACGTATGTTGGTAAAGTGATGGGAACAACATAACGGAGGAGTGTGAGTGCATAGCCTCCATGCCTGGAAACAGGATCCTGGATAAAAAGGTTAAGAGAACATTGCGTTACGATGTCTCACTCCGCTAACTAGCAGGTGGAACGAAAAGTATTCCTCTCATGCGTATATAATATGCACGTGTAAGAAACTACGAAAAAAAAAGTCAATCATAAACATGAGAGCCTCTTAATAAGAATTGTTTAGAGGTTTTGTCATGCTTATGTTATATTGTATTTATAAAAGAATAAAAAGTAAAATACAAACTGAATAGAGATGTGGAGTTGTGGTGAGAGAACGCAAACCACGTTTCTGATGTTGTTGATAAATAGTGGAAACCCCAGGTCTAACTCTACCTAGACACACGCTATCCAATCAATTACACAAGTGCGAAAAATCCAAAACATCTTACAAACGTACGGCTCACTGGGGACAAAACAAAAGAATCATTCCCGGTACAGGAGAGTCCAGTGATCAACCGGCTGTTGTCAAGAGACTAGAGCAACAGGTAGAGGTGGAGAAACCAAGGAACACATTCAGGTAGAGGCAGAGAAACCAAGGAACACATTCAGGTAGAGGCAGAGAAACCAAGGAACACATTCAGGTAGAGGCGGAGGGGGGAGGGGACACACGTAAACAGCAGTTATTGTGACAAAGAGCCAGACAAGACAGCGGATCAAGACAGGTGGAGAGAGAGAAGGATGAGAAAGGGCCTACCAAGGTCTGTTGGTATCGCAGAGCCTTCCTTTGCGACGTATCTGCAGCCATTGACACGTTGTCACTGACCCAAAAATAACCCCGCAGGACGCCCCAGCATTTCCACCGGCTCGGGCAGCACCGACACACACACACACACACACACACACACACACACACACGCTCTCCGCTTTAGTTATGCTTGGCAAATATACCTATCGCACACACACAGTCTGTGAAATCACGCAGAGGGTCTTCTCGTCCGGGTCTGGTCCAGGTGGTCCCGAGGCTATAGGCCATTCGGTTCCTCCGCTGGACGTATGGAAAGAAGAGACACACACAGAAACAGCACCGGGCCGAGTGGAGAGAGAGCGGTGATATGATGCGGCAGCGAAGGACGCAGTGCCTTCCTTTATTAGAAGTGCAGACACCTAAAAACACACACACGCACACACACATACACACATGCACGCGCGCACACACACACACACACTGTTAGATGGGGCAGTTAGATGTGTGTTTTTGCATGGGGAGATCTTGTTTGAACAGGGGGGGTGAGGGGAGGGCCCCCCCCCCCACACAGGGCTGCCCCTGCAACGTGATCAGGAAGATGCACATGACACTCCTATGACAGCTCTCACCTCGTCAGCCAATGACGCAAGGCCACCGGCCTTGAGCCAGCGGCTCAATGAGTTCCCCATGTCTCTCTATCTCTGTCTCTCCACTCATCTTCCTCCTGAGTCTTGCACCGTCTATAGCAATCCCGTGTTGCTGAACTGCTTCAGTAGCTACCACCCCCCCTCCTGTAACTCCACACACACACACACATTAAGTGTGTCATATGAGAAGGGACTTAGTCAAGGGTTGGGAAGTTGTGCGTAATTAACGGAGTGGCATCCCCTTTAACACAGCAACTCATTAGAAAGCACACTGGAAAACGCCACACGCGCACACACAAACACACACACACACACAAACACCCCTATACCTACCGACTACCACTGCCTTGTTTCCCTGCTGTGGCTACATCCCGTTTAGACCACACTGTTCTTACCGTCTCAAACCCATTTTTACCCCCCCTTTATTCCGGTCCAGCCTTCCGAGCAGATATGACAGGCCCACACACACGCACACACGCACACACACGCAGCAGATCCCCTTAGCCCTGCCCCGCTTTGTGGTCCACACGCCAACGCATAACAACCTAATCTCACCGCACACCGGAGGGCAGCGAGAAATGTGTCACTCTGCGCGCCAGTCTGTGTATGTATGTGTGGGTGTGTGTCCTTCTGCGTGTGTGTGCGTCCTTCTGTGTGTGTGTGTGTGTGTGTGTGTCCATCTGTGTGTTCTTCTGTGTGTGTGTGTGTGTGTGTGTGTGTCCATCTGAGTGTGTGTGTGTGTGTGTGTGTGCATGTGTTTGTGTGTCAGTGGAGAATGACTGTGGACAGCTGATGGGGCTCCATTTGATACACAGTTAGCGTTATCACTGCTGTCGGGGAGAGATCCATGCTTACTGCTTGCAGCGACCACACTAGCGAGAGAAAGAGCAGAGGGGCAGCAGCGACGCATGGGATCCAGTCACCCTATACCTGGGAACCCTTAACCCCGACCCCCCCACCGCAAGCACACGCTGTACGGAGGAACAACACACAAAAACACAGCAACAAGGAGGATCGTTACATCAGGTTTCTACAGTTTCCCGCTGCAAGTGTTCCACTCAAACTGAGTGCTTCTACGACTGAAGACAAAATGAACACAGATGGAATGGTCATGCACAAAGTAATACTTTTCTAATAAAACAATACACAACAAATCATTTAGCTTGAAAAAAGGACGGCGTTTATTGTATACACTTGGCAGTCATTGCAATTGAGAAATACAATCCCCTATCCCCCCCTACTGTGTGCCTCTCCACAGCTTGGCAGTGAATCTGATTCTTAACTACTTGCTCACACTCTACTACACTGTACTGTGTGGTGATTGGTCCATTACATCCAGCAAGTGGACACTGGACGGGAACCACAGCCCATCAGGAGCAATTCCTTCTTTGAGTTGAGCGTAGTAAGAAAAACAAAAAAAGGGAAAAATCTAAAGCACCTGATGCATATTTGTTTGTGGACATCTGACAATCAATACTGTTCCTAGCCAAGCACGGCCTCTCCTCTTTCACTCTAACACCCTTGTAACGAAACACACGTTCTTTCAAAGAAACATCAACAAACTGCCGCCATGTTTTTAGAACAGGCAGAGCATGATGACCCACTGTATACATGTTATCCCTGTTGTCCAATATGCAAACAAAATATATGATAACCCTTTAGAGGCCCCACTGCTATTGAAAACTGCATAGATTTAGATTTTATCAAGGAAGACAAAGATTATACACTTTTGTTTTTACCAATCTGGACCTCATACAGTGTAGCGACTGTATCCATGGAGACAGCGGTCTGATGGCCAGCATACAGCACGCGGGGGTGGGCCACACGCGGAGAAATACTATTAGGCGTCGGAGTTATAGTAAAGGTCAAAGTTCGACATGTAGATACGTGACCCCCGCGACTAGCACCACATTCCCCTGGCGGACCACCGGGGTGGGGGGGGGGGGGTCGGCTCGATGGCTACTTGACAGCACGGGGCTTAGAGTGGCTTCCACCCTTGCGAGGATGTTCACAGATAACAACAGCTCAATAACAGCTCAAGAACGCCAAAGACGCACATTTGGAAGACCAGGGACATGGAATTGAATGGAGCTTTCGATACGACCATCTGACGGACAACAGGGGCCGAAGACATCCATTAGCTTGAAGATTGGTGAGGAATTACAAAAGGGAGGGCATTGTCTCTGGTTTACGTGGAGCTTAACCACTCTAGTGGGAATGTATTCAAGGTGTGTAACAATTGTTGTATTAAGGGATGTTAAAATAGTGTTGGTCAAATGTGCTCTCAAAAACATTGTTATCAAGAAATGCCTGGTGGTACTGACGAGCAAAACAAACATTTCCCTAAATGGCAATATGCAGTAAAGGAGTGATGATTTTGTTTTTTTTCTGTGGCACAGCCAATAATTCTATACCGCCCCCTGTCTGTAAGAGAAATGTTCACAACATACAAAAAAAACGAACATGTACATGGCAAAGATGGAAATCCCTATAAAAATCAGTTTCATAAAAAATAAAGCGACAAAAATAGATCTATGTAAAAATAACTTGTTTTTAAAAAAACCTATGAAACCTTATGATTCAGAGAAACCTCTGAATCATAAGCCCGCACAAAAAAAAATAACTGGCATAGATAGCAACACAAATGAATACGCTTAGCCTATATATTGTATGCAAACACACGCATCTCCACAACATCTCCAAGTACACGTAGATTAACATGAGCTTCCTCCTTCTTCTCTTCCAGGATTTGGGTGTATGTTTGTGTGTCAGTGGACGGGGCACCAATGTTTGAACAGCAAATGAACAAAACAATCCTGAATGTGAGTGAAATGAAACGATCCTCTGAATGAATGTGCTTGAAAAGTGCTTTTACAGCGGAATGTAATAATGACGTCGCGAAATAATGAGTGTGGCAGAAGGAGAGGAATGCACCAGTGTGCGCCTGAGTGGTGAACACAAGGAATGATATGTGTGTGTGTGTGTGTGTGTGTGTCTCTGTGTGTGTGTGTGTGTGTGTGTGTGTGTGTCTGTGTGTGTGTGCATATGCTGGTGTGTTTATGTGTGCATGTTCTGGTCTGTGTGTGTGTGTGTGTGTTTGTGTGCGTCTGTATGTGTTTGTGAGATCAGAAGTCAAAGCTGGTGCTGGTACTTGGGGAACAGGAAGAGGTCATTGCAGAGAGAGCTGGTGAACTCTGACATCTCTTTACAGCGGTGGTGGGGAGTGCCTGGAGCGAAGCCCTCCCTCTCCTTGATACGTGCATTCACCTGGAGGGGGAACGAAGTCCACACATTAGAAACCTTCAAAGTTAAAGTATTTCTCAAATCATTTGTGATTCCTGGTTCCGGCCCATGAGTCCCCACCAACTGTAAAAAATGTATTTCTGCGATTCAGGTTCTGGTGTCGGATTATGAATCGACAACAGCTGACAAAACTGTTCAGACAGAAGAAACCTCAGACTCAATTAAGTGAAACGACATAGAAAATTAGTGCCTTTCTAAGTCTTAACAAACAACAAGACAAACAACGCACAAAACTAGGCTAAATTATTGAAAACAAGGCTGGAAAGACAAGATATTGTACTCTGATCACCTGCACAAGGATGTCGGCCAGGTGGGTGTCCCGGGAGCGGAGCCGCAGAGCCGCGTTGAGCTCCTGGATGAACCAGGACCCTCTCTTGGTGTTCCTCATGGCTGCAGTGCCTGTGGTACAGAAGTTTTGAGCTTAACAAACTGCTGTGGTAACCTCTGTGATCCCCCTGAGTTAGCATGTGAGGCAGACATGCTAACATCCTAATAATGGTTATAATAATAATGGGATCTGAACATCTGGTGCCAAAATTGAGGTCGGCAAATCCCAGAGAGACTCAGACTGGTAAATACACGTCCGCAGATGAATTCTCCTCCTGACAAAAGACTCCGGGTGTAGCACCACCAGTTGCTACAATGTGGCAGACTTTACAATACGCACTGCTGTCGAGGGTACATCCCCATATCCCTCCTCTACTGAACAACTAACTGGTGGCTCATGAACCTCACTAATAGATTTCCCGGAAATTGGTTTCACCTTTCTCAGGCTCGTGATAGGATAGGGGAAGATTCTGGGTGTTAACGGTGGAAAACATGAATGAACTCTCGACCGATTGGCCGTGAGGTAAATCTGATGTTGGTCGCTACAAGGTTTGCAAGGTTTTATGAAGATTTTTCCTATTTGTTGATTATATTGATTTCAAGTTTTCTTGGTTCTTATGTGGAGCCTTTCTATAATGGTACGACCTTCTCTATTATGGGACAACAAACTTAATGAGGATATGGAGGGGAATACAGAGCATTGAAGGAGTAGGGGCCTTTGAGGCCTCTTGTCCAGGGAGACTTCATCCATCCTAACCCTAAGGAAGCAGCATCGTGTTAAGAGGGTATAAGGAGGCATACGGGTGCACTCACTGAGTCTCTGACCTTTCAGCGAAGCAAAGCCACAGATCATGTCAGAGCGCTGGGGCAGCTTGATCCGGGGCCTCCCCAACGACATGGGCCTTCTGGAGCCGGGGTCTCCCTCTCCCTCCCTCCCGGCATCCCTCTGCTCACAGCTAGGGGAGCCCGTCCTCTCCGGCCCGTCCGTCTGCATTACTCCACAGTCCATCTCTTCTGGAAGACATTAGAGGCGTTGTGTTAGCGGCGTGACGTGATGTGCTCTCATCACCGGGCTGGACCGGAAGACCACCGCAAACCATCAACCGTTAATCATTCATCAAGTGAATCATGTTGGATAATTGACATGAACAAGAAAAACATGATGACATGATAATAGATCTGTGATAATAATAATTTTTCATATATAATTATTTATTTTTATATAAAACATTTTTTAATTCATATCTACAATTACCTTAAAATATTTTCCTAAATAACTAAATCAAAAAACTGGAAAAGATGGCCTGCAGGGACAATGAGTTGGCTGGAAGGACAGCCAGCAACATGGTGGATGTGCTCCTCACCCGGCCGGAGTAGTAACTCTAAAGACAGAGTGTATTAACCAGGGCCTTACCCCCTCTGCAGGCCTGGACGAAGAACATCTTGGGTTTGTTCTGCAGGAGAGGGCAGTGGGAGTTGTCGAACGCCTCAAACACCCAGTCCAGCTGAAACACGCCCCGGGTCACAATTACACACATGAATGGGTGGTCCTCTCTTTCCTCTTGTGTATGTAGTGCAAATGCACATACACACAGACACACATGTCGACGCACACACACACACACACGGCAACACTCACACACACACACACACTGGATGTCATCAGAATCAACACTGCTGTACAAGGTTAAAACACACCCACAGACACACACACATACACACACACACACACAGATCATGAGATTTGATACTGATTTATAGGGGTGATATGGGGTGGGTTTATAGGCGTGATTGGTCAGAAAGCTAAATTGTCTCATACAGCACGTGTGTGAGAGCAGTCAACCGGAAACAGATATTCTTACATTTCACACACTAATACCTGACGGATGACAATGCGATTTTTACACATGACATGAATAATAGCTTTTAGATCATGCTATCTTCTCTACAGCACATTCTTATAGGCCTACATCCATTGCACTATTAACCATGGGTAAGATAAAATAATAACAATCATTGTTGTATAATGTAGGACCTAATGAGAGAATACAACTTTATTATGATTTAGATGGGGGAACTACGCAACGGTAAAAAAGAAAAGAAAGTCTCCAACACGGGCTGTGCATGTTTACTCTATATTCCCGCTCAGTAATAAGTGATCTTAAGCAGGGGACGAATGGGACAATGCACGGTCCAAGTCTTGCAGTGTTAACTGAAGACTGAAGCTGAATGGATGACGCTAAAGCGAGGCATGAAGAGGAGACGGCCGGTCAGGTCCCAGCCGTTAACACTGCTAGACCCACGGTGACTTGAACCGCCTCTCAGTCGGCCTCTCGGTCACCCCTTAAGATCCCGTTATTGCGGTCTCTGCGTCTCCACACACCGGCAACTATTTGATTTCATAGATGTTTCATACTTATTACGGCGCCTCGCCTATAGACAGTTGTAGGACACACTGGTTTCAAAATATTACCTATACAACATTAAAGTGTAAGTGAACCCACATACTTTTTAGTACTGTCATTGTGTATGAGCATTATAATGAGTGATGGTGTATATGAAATGCACCACACACCGTGGCGTTACACTATAAGTGTCCGAGAACCTTAACCCGCACTCGGACACCGATACCAAAATTAAACTGCTGCTCAGACGGAGCTTCACCATCCACACACACTGTTGTGTTATACTATAGGTGTCCGGGAAGCCTTATTGAAGGTAATAACCCTTATTGAAGAAAGTGTGGTTTAAGATTTGAGAAAACAACTTTGGATGCTTTTATGAGCCATAGAACTTTAACTGATAGAATATGCACTGTAGCACGATGCTAACGACCTCTCTGTAACTGCAGATCGTGCAGACATCTTATCGTTCCCGATCTTATATCGACATATCGCCCACCCCTACTGCTTTACCATACGAAACACACGATGCACGATACACACACACACACACATACACACACACACACCTGGAGTAGCTCTCCGTCTGTGCTGTACACAGCTCCGTCCACGCCGTGGGACAGCAGACACACCACACAGCTGTCTGCTGTCCGGTGGTCTGAGAGCTGGCAGAACTGCTCAATGCACTCCCGCATAGCCTGGAGACAGAGAGAGAGAGGTTGAGAGAGGTTATTATACCATAACCATCCAGAGAGAGAGAGAGAGAGAGAGAGAGAGAGAGAGAGAGAGAGAGAGAGAGAGAGAGAGAGAGAGAGAGAG
>JAOPJO010000008.1:2762255-2778612 GCA_027123675.1 Molva macrophthalma | reverse complement strand
GAGAGAGAGAGAGAGAGAGAGAGAGAGAGAGAGAGAGAGAGAGAGAGAGAGAGAGAGAGAGAGAGAGAGAGAGTTAAAAGAGGTGTGAAAATAACATTTAGAGAATTTAAAGATATGGTAGAGAGGTGTTCATGTGGTCAAAGAGTTATAATTCTATATGCTGAAAGGGGGCAGTCCACTGGTAAGAGGCTCACACTGTTGCTTTTATATAGATGATCAGGGTCATTTGTGAGTTGTCGTGTGTTGTTTGCTTGAACAGCATTTTCACACCCATGCATCACAAGAAGGCAGACCAAAAACAGCACCTGGTAGCATATGCAAACTAGGCTATGGCTGCCATGCAAACTACTTCTTCGTTAGCACCTGGTCTAAAATAGGCCAGGGTGCCCCCTCTGAAGTGTTTGTTGAAAAGGCAACGTGTCGCAATAATAATAATGGCTTGTATTTATGTAGCACTTTTCAGGACACCCAGAGCACTTTACATAGAGCGTATATGTGTGGGGGGGATATGACACCTCATCCACTTCCACACTTCAAACACGGCCAGGGTCCAAAATTAACACCTGCCCCAGGCCCAGCAATTGTTTTAATATGGTACCCTGATATTTTCTTTTACCTGCCAAATGGTCAAATTGATCCGCCATAGGCCGGTAAAAGAATATCAGGGTTCCATATTAAAATGCTGGACTCTGAAAACAGGATAGCAAAACCCTGACAATAACAGACGTTGGTGATTAAATCTGCACTGCATTAGGTGTGCTGGTCTTACCTGAGCAGTGAGGTTCCGGTGCACGGTGACTACAAAGTCCAGCTCTGTGAAGACCTTCCGGAGGACCTCCTCGTCCACCTCACCGCCCTTCCTGTGGTCAAGGTCAGGGGCACAGGGGTCGAAGGTCACATTACTGATCACTAAGGCACAGCCTCTCGGTGACGAACACATCCTGTAAGACTGGGAGAATGGGAGAGAGAGAAAGATGTTAAGCACAGGGACATGGAAAGGAGCCAAAAACTTGGCAGTGACAGGTTTTTGTGGTTCACTGGTTCTGTGTGCAATAAATTAATTTAAACTAATGACACTAATGTTATTGCTTCTGATATTGTAATGAATATGCAAACAATTGTATTTAATACGATTAATAAGTAATAATTATTACAACTGGTATTCATTTCATTTGTCGTTTTTTCCTTTTCTTATTCCTTTTTTCTCATTAACTAAAAGTCTGACATTAAGAGTACAGCACCCACCCATTAATTGAACATGTCGTCTAAAACTTTTGAGCTTTTATTAAAAATACAGTAGTGTCTTGTTTGATATAAAACTGTCCTGGCTCATGATAGGTGGAAAACAGAACAGTAAACCCCCGCCTTCCCATTCCACCCCAGCTCAGGTTTAATGTATTTACCTGTTTGCAGTGAGTCAGGTAGAAGTCTTGGGTGCACGGAAGCACAGGAGTGGTAATGGGGCAGTCCGTATCCAGACTTGTTTCCATGGAATCTGAAACAAACATAAACACACGGTCACAGGCATTGCAACTGCCGGTCCTACTGATTAGGTTGCAACAGTACTACAGATGATTATTATACAATCAGAGTAACAAGTTGAACTAAATGCATGGAAAAGGTTTATTATATAAAACTTTTTGTATGGTTCAATGCACAAGAAAACATTACGATTAAATGTTTTTTCGGGTAAATCTAAGACTATTTGTCTATTCTTGGAAGGAACCAGTGAAGAGGAATGTAGTGTGAATCTAGTGACACCATTCCAATGTGCACAACTATGTTCTCAAACCACTGACTGTGCCCTGTGTTCCTTTTTTCAAAATATTCAGGTTTTCATCTACATGTCGTATTATGTCTAGTTTATGAGTGGTACAGAAAGCCCCAGCAAGGTCAGGTATCTCCACGGGAGCGTGGCACCTGCAGGTGCAAGGAGCTGTAAATCTCTCAGAGTCAACCGCCATTCCACTTCCACTCAACCACAAGGTCAACTCAAATGGTTTCTCGATTCAAACAAAACCACAAACTCTCTGCCTTTTCTCAGACACCCCACCCTTGTGTTGCCACAGAAACAAAAATAATATAGTGGTTTGAAAAGCGGTTGAGGGGGATAATATTGTTGAAGGTATAGAAGCGTTGGTATTGAATGCAGGCTACACTCACCGTGTGTCCGTTGTCTCTTAGCTGCTATGACCTCTTGTGTGGGATGTGGAAGAGGGGACTCGACAAACCTCTGCAACTGAAAATCAGGCATTAATTATTTAAAGCATGGGGGGTCAGTGGAAAACGTTTCTTGGACAAATAAAGAGCCTCTAACTTGTGTAGCATCCTAGTATAACTGTCCTAGCATTTTACATAAATATTAACAGGTGTTTAGAGGCTGCCTCTATATTCTCACCTCTGTTCCTTTACCCCTCTTTCTCTCTGCGATCGACTCGTGCTGCCTGTGTATGTCAGTTTCTCTGAGTTTGGATTCTAAGAGCAGGGAGCCATCTGAGGCTTGGATAGGCTGGGTTGCGCTCACATCGCTGAACTCGTCCCTGTCACTGTCTATCTGCAGGGCAAGTGACTGGAGCACAAGGTCTACTTACTTAAATACTATTACATCTTACTTGATTTTAATTAATTTTGCCAATTTTCAACCTTGGAATAAGTATGTTTTACATAGTTTGGTTTAGTTGTTTTGTTATAACAGTGATAATAGCTGTTATTGTCAAATATTGATAAGAGGGCCCCACTCACCTCACTTATTTTCTCTAGGTAAGTGTTCAACCCTCGTGTATCTCGTTCTGGCTGAAGTTGAGAATTCTATATGGAACAACAGTCAAATGTGTCAAGGATGCTAATAGGTTTATAATGCATATACTCATATACTCGTGTACAGTATTGTGATAATCATCATGCAGATCCTTACGTCTGTGCTATATTTCTCTATCAGGTCACACAAGTGGTGCTGCTCTGTGTCTCTCAGTGCTGAGCAGAAGCTGTTGAACGCACTGGGGCCCCGCTTGGGTAGAAGGAAAAGCAACCGCCAGTTTCGCTTTCCAGAGGTTTTCTCGGTCTGGAGTATGATAAAAGATATGAATTACAATATAAATTAGAACAAAATATGAAGTAACCTATCACAATACTCATTCACGCCATTCCCGTACCAGGATGCTCTCCGCCATTTCTTCGGTAAGAATTTCGTCCGCCTGGAGGTCCTGGATAAGTTGCTCATCTACCACCATTTGCTTGCAGAAAACCGCAGAGAGCTTACGAAGAGCACGTTTGTCCCGTTCTGACATCCCGCACTGCAGCATGTTGACTGTTTGTGTAGACGGACTAAATTGTGAAACGTAAAATAAATGTCATCAACCATAGGACACTACACAACGGAACTGAAATTAATAACTGGATCTGTGTAATACTTTGCTTTGACTGACTACAATGACGCAAGGAGCATTAATACAGTTCGTTCTGCTGAATAAAAAACGTTAACCATAGACCTCTATTGTTTGTACTGTCAACAATCCCAATATGTGTCATTACAAATCTACGAATCGATAATGACTAACGTTCAGATTTGGATTTGCGTAGATATTATACGCGCTTACGCTACTTACGCAAACAAGTGTATCCGAAACCATGCACAATAGAGCTAGGATATACTCAACAGACTCTTTTTGTTTTTGAATCGTTGTCATACCGTATGCATAAGCACAAAATGTATTGTCGTATATAACTCTATTGCTCTTCGAATTGCAATGCTAACTAGCTAGCTAGCTAGCGGATTAATAATTACAATTGTACAAAGTTAACACCCGCTATACCTTCTATAGATATTGACTAAAATCATTTTACTCCAATAACCACAAACATATCGGAAAACATCTAGCTCCTTAAACATCGATAATCCCATGCTATTACTAATTATTTACTCACACAGGTTCTGAACTTCCGCGGGGGTATGTACGTAGTAGGACGGAGTCAACCAATGAGAAGAGGAGTATCTTTAACTGACTTCCCAGGGAGCGAAGCAACATGGTGTTTGCAGTGGGTGGTCGTCTGCTGTTTATCACTGGTTTAGGGCATTTGAATTTGAATTCAGCTATTTGTAAACAATAAACCAATTGATGAAAGCACTTGGAAGAGTGACAGAACCAGTGACCAAATAGTAGGATATGCACGAATTAAAGAAAACGGTATATCATTGGCTGAACTAAATACTGAACTAAATACTGAACTAAATACAGCCCATGCAATCCAATGACATGGTTTGTGTAGACCTACAGCACGTTATGCAATAACTTTAATACATACATTTATAATATCAGAAGTTTGCTTTTTTGTTTGTTTACCCCATTTCTCTCTTTGCCTTTTTCTTATTCTCTGGGCTTCCTTTACCCTCTCCTGCTGTCTGTCTCCCCGCCCTCGCTGTGTGGTCCATCAATAATTGATGATTTCTACTGACTAAAAGGGTAACAGGTCCATGAGAAAAATCTACAATATGTATTCCCTTCCAAGACTACTTTTCACCTCAGTCCCTCCTCAGAAAGTATTACTAGTGGAATATTACATCATGCGATCTATAGACGCCACTCACTTACTGGCTTGTCTCGTGTCAGAGGTCACGGTGGCTGCTCGTTATCGAAGGATACCCGTGGCCAAGAGTGGGTTAACTCGGTGTCTCTGGCTGACAGCGGGATAGAGGGAAGGAAGTGCAGAGAGCTTAAATGAGTGAGAGGCAGGGGGCATAGATAGAGGAGGAGGTAGAGGAGGAGGAGTGGCAGAATGATAGAGAGAATTAATTCAGTCCTTAACCAGCCCCATCCGATTGACGCCACAGCCAACTGGTGTATGCTAAACGCTCACGGTGGCACAGAGTCATGGATGAAGAAAAGAGGAACATCAAGTTGCTCCCCAGGAAGACAAGTGTCACTCTAGAAACATGTGGGAGGTGAGTGGAGACATCTTTAACTTGAGAAGATCAACCCAACCGAATTTGAATGAAAGTGTATATGTGGGCAGATTCGGGTCCTGAAGAATGAATGCTCCCTTTGTTCGGTGTAATAATACATTTCCCGCTTCTGTAGATAACCCTTCCTTGTTAACAGTGCAGGCAGGTTTACATATGGTGATGAGAAAACTGTAGGATTCAAATGCTGTTCGTTCCATTTTTTACTGTGTATATATAATGACAATAGAGAGCAACAGGTTCTGGAGGACTAAAGTAATGACTACTGCTCCTTAATATGTGCAAATCCCCCTGTTGCTGCAGACCACAATCGGACCTCAGCACACAAGACGTCCTGGCCCTTCCTGCTGCAAGTGACGCAAAGCCCTGCTGCTCTACCAGCAGCAACCAGAGGGTGATCACCATTGTCATCTGTTCAGCATTTGTTTGGACAGTTCATTATATATATATATATATATATTTATATAACTATATATATAACTATATGTAACTATAACTATACATCATTTAATGCATTCAAAGACTGATAGAGACGAATCGTCGAACACTATAACAGTAGCCTCTTCCACTTTCCATAGTGAAATGTTGTGAGTCATTCTTTGTCATCGTCCTCTTTCAACCCACGTTTCTCCTTTTTCTTGTCTGCCATTCGACTGTCCCTCCTCTCTCTGTCTCCGTTGCTGACCGGTGTTGATTACAGGTTACGGAGCTGTTCGAGATCATCGAAAAGCTGCAGGTAAGAGTTTTAAGTGCATGTCTTATTTCCTGCTTCCTTTACGAACAATGGCATCTGTTCACCATTGTATCACTGCTCCTCTTCCTCTTCTTCTCCATTAGGGAAGTAGAATAGATGAGCAACGATGTGAATTCCCTCCGCCTCTTAAGGTCAGCCACTCTAAATTCGACTCTAAGCTGTTGTAACACATGCATTAGACACATGCTTTTATTGGACCACAACAACAACAGTGCTAAATAATAACAATGTAGATAAATGTGAACAGACCACCATTAACATGAGAGGCATTGTCTTGGTTCCGTCGCAGTCCCAACTGCTGAAGATAGGGGGTGAGCTGCCCCTCATTCTCCCACCCAAGTTGGGAGGCTACTGGCTGGATCCCCCCTTGGATAAGCTTGTAGACATGAGCCCCTGCACCTCTCCCCAACACAGCCTGGACCCCGCCTGCTATGATATCTTGGAGCGAGACAGTGATGCCAAGATCTACCGAGAGTTCTTCGGCTCACGGGTCAGTGGGCATAACCTTCATTACTATATGACATATCCCAAAAAATATAAACGATTGTTAACATTCAATTGATTGTTGTGTTTGCATGTATTTGCTGTTTACCTATTTCATGTAATTTGGCAGATGCTTTTAGTTATAAAAAATAGGTATGATCAGATATAGGGCTTTGTCTCAAGAATGACAGGTAGACTGCAGAAATTGGTGTTTGAGTGCAGTGCCTCTGGCTGGGAGTCAAGCCCTACCCTAACCACTAGACTATCCTGATGTAGCTGGTCTGTCCTCTTTCTTTAAGTACCATCACACGTTCATAGCAGTGGATGCCTCTCTGGGTCCACTTGTTCTCTCTGTGTGTTTGGAGGGAGACGATCAGAGAATACGAGTCATCCTAAGGTTTGGATATTTTGTCTACTTTATTACTCTTTCAGGATTGATGATTTATACTTTTGACAATGTAGTGTCTTTGAGTATTTAGAAAAGTGTTATGCAATGTTTACATTTATTATTATTTAGATGTATTATTTGATTATCATTGTTGTATTGCCCAAGTGATTTACAGCCTCAAGAATCCCAAACATTTCTGTCTATGTTGAATATATTTTATTTTAATTTTATTTCTATGTCGAAGCTGCATCAATGCTTTCTAAAAAACAATTATTATTGTCTTGCAGGATGAAGGAATGCTCTCTGCATGGAGTTTTCTCCCTTTCGCTTTTCCCCAATGTTCCTTCTGCTGTTGAGTTAGCCACGGTAACCAAATTACCTGCAGTTGACAGATTGTAGATGTCTTTATAAAAATAAATATATTACATTATAATGACATCCACTGTCATATCACTTCTAGAGGCTCTGTGAGAATGTGACCGTGACCCGGTTTGAAGCAGTCAGCTATCTGAAGGTGGGACACTATTCTATACTTGAGGATTGACATTTATATTAAATACAATATATATTCATCTATACCACTACTTGCCCAAAACATATCTCACCTTATTCTCTTTCTGTTAAATCTTCTTATGTCATCTGTCATCGAATCTCCAGGCTCCGGAGTTGATAATAGCGTTTGATGAGCACAGGGTGTCATCCAATTTCAAGTTTGGCATCTTGCACCAGAAAGAAGGGCAGGTATATTTTTTCAAAAACCCTTTGGAACACATTCTACTATTATGGCAACATGTACAGACTGTGCCCTCCATCTTGGAAACGTGTCTTTGTGTTCAGTTCACGGAAGAGGACATACTGAGCAACACCGAGGAAACTCAGGAGTTCCAAGAGTTCCTGTCCATCTTGGGAGAGACAGTTCAACTGCAGGGATTCACTGGGTAAAAGGAAAATACCTAGCAGTGACTTAATTTTAAATGACAAATATTTCATGCCCTGTCATCACATGAGGTCTTATATCAATCTTGTCTCAGATTCAGAGGCGGTCTGGATGTGTCTCATGGTCAAACTGGAGACGATGCAGTCGTCACTTCCTTCCACGGAAGACATATTATGTTCCATGTAGCGACCAAGCTGCCGTTCACTGAGGGCGACCCACAGCAGGTCAGCGGCTGCATCATTGTAATCAATTTTGTAACAGTGATTAAGCGCCGTGTCTTTCCAAATGAGATGCTTTCAATTTACTGTAAGACGGTAATGTTTGGAAAAAAGATCATCACCAATTAACTCTTCCCCTCCTCCTCCTCTCTTCTTCTATCTCCCCTACTTAGTTACAGAGGAAGCGACACATTGGGAATGACATTGTAGCATTGGTTTACCAGGAAGGCAAGACCCCTTTCATCTCTGATGTCATCAGCTCCCACTTCCTGCACTGCTTCTTGGTGGTTCGTAAGGTTCGGGGAGAGCAGAAACAGAAAGCAGCAGGAGGATACCAGGTCAGCCATTAGCAGTGTATGTGTAAGGTGTAGACATTACATAACTACATGCATTTGAGCCAAAGACAACAACAGAAGTGATTATTGGCATTATGAGCTAAATGGTTTGTTTGTTGTTGATGGTTGTGACTTTTTTCTATTTGCAATGAGTAAGAACATAATCTATTTGCAGGTTTGTGTGACAGCCAGAGAGGATGTTCCCCCTTTTGGTCCTGTTCTACCAGATCCTCCCATATTTACAGATGTAAGGGACAGGGACATACACAGCATGACAGCCTTCAAACTCCCCTCTATGTGTTAACCTAATGCAAATATTTAATCAAACTCTCGTCCTCCAGAGTTCCTTGCTCAGACAGTTCCTCCTCACCAAACTTATTAATGCAGAGATCTCCTGTTACAAGGCGGAGAGGTTCAGCCGTTTGGAGGTAGGTAGATACAGGCGATATGGAAGCAAAGCTATCAGTAAGGTCAAAATTCATTCACAATCAGCCAATGCCACTTTACCCATGCTCGTTCATTGTTCTTCATCTTTCTTATCAAGCTTCGCACTCGTTCGTCCCTACTAGAGGGCCTGCAGAACGAACTGTCCACCCGCTCCCAGTGCATGCTGGGAGATCCATCCTCGACGGCCTTGCCATCGTGTGAGGGGCTTAGGGGCGTGTCAGAAGGCAGTGGAGGTTTCATCGAAAACTTCAAGGTTAATCTTAAGGTCTTATAAGTCTTGGTTTTGATGCTTTACCCAATAGGGTGTAAATACTTTCTGCCATGATTCTCTCACCAGAGAGCCATACGCGTGCGCAGTCATTCTTTTGACACACTCGGTGTCCCCAAGAAAATTGGGGGGATTGTAACACACAGGCCAAAGGTAAGTTATCCACCTCTCTTTGAAAATGAAATACATATGATGAAATAAGTTTGCTGAAATGAGTGATCTTGAATCTCATTTCTGACTTCATTGCAGACCGCATATGCAGAGAAAGATGATGAGAGGTAAGGGCAATGAAATTAAAGCAACTGTTCAGTTATCAATGTAGATTATTACAGTTATATATATATATTCATACATAAACAAACTTGTTAAAAAATTGAGGGTCAGGTTGGGCTTCCTGTGCAGACACAAGGCATGCTTCCCTTCTGCAAAAATAAATATATTGTGCACGCCACATTTCTACCTACGTTGGATTATGGACACATTTTATACAGGTATGCTGCTGCTACTGCATTAAAACCTCTGGATGCACTTTATCACCCGTCTCTCTGTTTCATCACAGCTGATAAGTACTCAATACATCATTGCATTTTATACAGCAAGGTGGGCTGGTCCTCCCTCCATAAGAAGGGAGGAACACTGTTTATTGTTTGTAAGACTATTCTCGAGAAAATCCCAGCCTGTTTCACCTCCCTTTTTACAGTGGAAATCCAGTTCATACACACAGGCTAGCGAGAGGCTAGAGCCTCGGCAGAACCAGGGGAAACAGCTTTACAATTCTGTGCCCCAAAATATTTCAATAAATTACAACAAAGACTGAAACAAGAAAAACGTATTCTGCTGGACCAATACAACATCTGTATATTGTTTTATTAGTCTGATAAGGTAATCCCTATCGCAACTGAGTTTTAATAATTACTATCTTTTATTTATTTTTTCAATTGAATGTGTTTTATTTATAACATTAATTATTTATATTTTGATTGTTGGTAATTCCCCCTGCATAATTCCTGTTATGTTTTTATTTTATTCCATATCTTACCAATTCGATTATTTGTATTCTGATGTATTTATATAAAATGTTTTACTTTGTCACTATCCATAGGCGTACATATCTCCCTGTGCCTTACTGCCATGGCATATTGTCTGTACACAGCGCCTCATTAAAAGAGTCATGGGACTCAATCAAGCTTCTCTGTTTAAATAAAGGTTGAAGATAAGAATAATTTGGGTTCTTTTCTGCTTTTCAGTGAAAAAACTCCAGACTCTACAATTCCTGTGGTAGAAAATTCTGAATCGGCCGACCTCAGAAACCAACAGTGTCCTCATGAAGAGACATAGCTACAAACTGTATACAAATCTGCGCCCTGGTTGTCTGTAATTGTTTAAATGAAAATGTGTACTATTTTATTTTTTCTAGTAAATTTTAGTAGGCCTAAATGACACAGAATGTATTTTATCTATTGTACTTGTAAACTTAGAAAAGTCAGGGAATCGAAAAATAAACGTATACCTTCATTTGATCAAAGCCAAATGAAGGTCAAAGATGGTCAAACATGTTGTCTTTCTTGTTATATTGAGCCCACAAGCAGCCTAGGGGTGGCAGTATTGTGTTTGTCGATCCGTTCCATTTCTTCCAAAACAAACGAAGCATGGTGGAGAGCGGAAGGAAGCTTCAACAGCAGTGCTAGGTTGCCGATGCTAGAACAACAACATAAGCAAGCTGATCATCACAAATACAACTGGGACGTCGTTGTAGCAACTATCCACATGATTTACATGTCCACATATTGTTAACTGCGTAAAATGTATCCAAAGTTGACAATATGATCTCCTTGGGTCACATTTTAATGAGCCGAAATTTTAATTTAGAAAATAAATAAAATAAATAATATCTTTTTGATAAAATTGACCCATTTAATGCGCAGACTTGCCAAGTTACATTGGGAGATTCAAGTGAACTTTGACACACTACAGAACGGTAGACAAACAGCGACCCTGGTTCGACTCGATTCAACTTCGTGTTTCACTCCAGAAATACACATAAAAGGCTGCATCGATAGGCTGCATCGCAGAGGAGTTTTAGTGACCATCCAAGAGACAAATTCTTAAACATCCTGAAGATGTCCTCTAAGAAAGTGGTCGAGTTGTTCTTTGATGTGGTTTCCCCGTACACCTGGCTTGCATTTGAGGTTCGTACTGGTCATGTTGCTATTGTAATTTAGTTTTAGATGTCATACAACAAATAATAATAATAATAATGTGCATATTGTGAATATTTAGGTTATGTGCCGATATCGAAACGTGTGGAACATCGAGCTGAAATTGCGTCCTGGTTTCTTGGGAGGCATTATGCAAGGGTCTGGTAAGCTTATGGTCAATCAGTAGCTGTGTTGTTCCTTTGTCTGTTTCATACTATTGCATATGTGTTTTTATACAAACATAGTCTACATATGTGTGCGTAGATGACTCTCTTGAGTCACAATTGTGTATTCTTATGATGTAGGAAACAAACCTCCTGGGCTCGTTCCAAACAAATTCCTGTACATGTCCAAGGACCTGGACCGCTTGGCCCAGTACTTTGAAGTTCCCATTCAGGTTCCCGTTAACCCTTTCGAGGCCATGTTTGATAAAGGTAAGGCCACCCATCATTGGGTTGTACAACTGTGAACAACCGTGACATCATTCAAATGCAACCGTATAACCTTTTAGCTGGGGGTCAGACATATTCACCACTACAAGACTATCCTGCTCTCCATTATTCAAATGCTAAACTGATAAAGATGTAGGAACCAATTCCTTGTCCACATAATGAACAAAATCCTAATTTTTAATAATTCGTCCTAGGCTCCTTGTCTGCGATGCGATTTGTGGTGGCCGTGCAGGGGCAAGCGAAGGATGGTGACAAGCAGGTAGAGCTTGTTTCTAGGGAGCTGTGGAGAAGAATCTGGAGTCAAAACAAAGACATCACCACACTGGAGTCCCTCTCCGAGGTAGGCCCCATCTCCTCAGATCACCTCTATCTGTCTACTAGTCAATGGCTAAGTGATTTAAGGTGTGTAGAATGGAGCAGAATAACTGGTGAAATGTGTGCTGCTGTTTTAACTGCCGTTGTCTTGCAGGCAGCGATGAAGGCAGGGATGTCTGCCAGTGAGGTGGGAGAGTTGCTGAGACTGTCCTCCACCAAGGAGATAAAAGACAAGTTGAAAAGCACGACACAGGAAGCGCTTGACCACGGGGTAAGTGAGATGACCTTGTCTGAAAGGTGCTCTTCCATGTTTTTGGTACTAATCTGAATTGTTTGGATTTTTGCAGGCTTTTGGCTTCCCCCTAATCGTTTGTCATGTAGATGGCAAGCCAGAGACGTTTTTTGGTTCAGACCGTTTTGAGCTGATGGCGCACTGCATTGGTAGGCATTTTTTAACTCTCCAAATAAAATTATGAGTTAATTATCATTGCTGTTTTCAGATTGATTCTTTGTATCCTTCATTCATCCATATGCTGTTCATCCATATTTTGTTTTTTATGTTCTAGGAGAGAAGTGGCTTGGACCTCAGCCCAAACAATCTGCTGCCAAACTTTAACGTTTGACACTTGCCTTTAAACACTGTGGATGCTGTTCACTACTGAGTGATTCATCTATGTACCCGATAGTACTTTCTAAAACTCTTTAACATGACAATTTAACTCTGAACTCTGTATGTGTTTTGTTTCACAAAAATCCTTCATAAATAAATACTGTAGAAATTGAATAACACTTGTTTCTTTTTTTTAATGATAAAGCTATTTTTGCATTTACATCTTGTCACAAAGGTGAGGAAAGCTGCCATACAGGTTCGTTTTTGAGAGATCTGATGAAAGAAATGGAGTGAGAAAAATGCCAGATATGCGCAAACAATAGACTAAACAGCAGAACAAAAAACGTGGTAGAAAAAAAGTGGCAGGACCTGTTTTCTTAACAAAGACAAGAAGAGTAAGAAGTGGCTGACGCACAATGGCTAGAGATGATACCTTACAGTGAAGAATAGTGCCAGGAAAGACACTAATTGTAAACACAAAACCAGGAGTTAGGACTGTTATATTGATAACCCGAAACCGTGATCAATCTCTTTATGTCTCAACTCTTAACGAGGTGATTAAGGCCAAGAAGAAGGAAAGAAAAACAGGAGAGGGGAAGAGGGTGGGGTTACGATAAAAACAGAAGGTGTAACCTGAACAAACAGCAAGGATCCCGTGAGTCCTCTCCGGTCACCAGAGAAACAAGATCATGAAGAACTAACCTGGCGCGCGCGCGGCAGCCCAACTCCATCTAGTCACTCACCCGGGAAAATGTGTGAAAATCGTGCTGAGTATATGAGCGACCCACTATCAACAACCACTGGCAGATGTTGAGAACTTGACTGAATTAAACTGCTCTACGGATATATTGAAAAATTACAGTATCAGAAAACGGAAGGAATAAGGTAAGGATCTATTTGTGTTGTTGTATACAGTTGTTGCGCTGTGTGCTGTACTTTATATGGTCATTCCTGTATGCTGTATTATAGTAGTATTATCTGAAAGGTGTTTATATATATAAATGAGATAGAGACCTGCATCTTGTTTGTGTGCTTTTGTTGTCTTCCTGGCTGTTATCTTAATACACGTAATAAGCACATACACATTAGTGAGTATGGGCTTATGAATTGTGAATATGTATGTGTCTATATGTTATGTGTGTTTTATTGCATGTGCATAAATGTTTGCGCTATGAATGTGACACGTTGACAGTGTGGTTGCTTTACCTCCCGGTACTAAACCTGCAGAACAGACAGGTTAGGAAGGATTTCAGGTATGACGCAAAAGCATAATTAGCTGACAACAGTGACGGGAAGTGATTGCTGTTGTATTTTAGATGTGAATACAAAGCTGCCCTTAAAAGCAATTAGAGCCATCACCTAAAGCCGCATTACAATATTGTTTAATATATTGTGATTTCCTGGGATTAAACATAATACGTTTTCCCATTAAATTGTCCACATAACATGGGACAGAGACTGCATGCGAATGGCTGTCAGTGTGGCCAGACGGCTTCCTTGTTGTCGTCACCCTGATAAGAGTGACGTACCAGACACCAGACACACAGGTTATCCAAAAGTAGACCATTAGATAAGCAGGTCATTATGGCACCCCTATTGTCCCAAAAGGATCAAAATCAACAACTGCAGGCCAGTGTGTACATGAAAGCAATCTCAAATATATTTTTTATTTTTTATTTTGATTCCATCTATGTAGCCTACAACTACATAGATGACCTTATATATGAATGAAATACATGGGCAATATTTACTAATGTTGTGGAATGTTGTTATGCAATTTTTTCTTTTTTTCATCTAATCTTATTTACAATATTTATATTTAATAGGATGTCTTCTGTGTCTGAAGCTGACTCCCGCTGTGGTCCAGGGGATACCATTTGTGGTACGGATGAGTGCATTCTCACTTCACTTCTCTTGATTCCCATTGTATTTGGTTAATTAAAAAACATATATACTAGTTTCTAGTCTCACACTACATGCCAAAGGCCCTGTGGAATACTCTAAATAAAATGCAACCCGATGCAGGGGAGCTCATGCAATAGAATCTGCCAACCGCACGGATTAAACTCAAGCTTAACGTGGTTCACGTTTCCTTCTTCCTGGTACAGAGATCCGTGTGTATGAGCAGGAGGTGATCGTCGTGCCCATCCTGCTGCTTGCCAGCTTCCTGGTCACGCTGGTCTTCATACTGCTGCTGCGCTTCTGCCCGGAGAAGGTGGAGCGCATCAAGCCCAAGGCCAAGCAGTCAGCCTACAGGCAGCGAGCCAGGCGGACCCTGCAAGGCATCGATGGTGAGGCTGTGTGTGGGTTGGATAGACGGAGGATGTGGACCAATGTCTTATTGTGATAAGCTCACAGAAATCTATGATGTTGGGGATATATATTTATATATATACATAACAACTTTTTTTTTTCAAATACAGAATCAACATGAATGAATGTTCTAACATTATACAATTCAATAATCCCCCAGTCCTATTGCTGTGGTGCAAATGTGCTGTATGCAGTTATTTGTTTGCTCAAGGGGTGGTGTCGCACCATCTCAGTTTTGGTAGCTGTACTGTCATGCAGATTTGGGCCACAATACCAAATGGCCCTCATTCTCGCTCTCCCTCTCCCCTCACTCCCTCTGTCATCCGTCACTCCCTCTCTATGTTCGCAGCTCCACCAGGTATCAACGTCCTGGAGAACGAGAGCATAGTGCTGGACATGGCCAGCTCCTACTCCACCTTCAGCCCACCCAACACCTACGCCAGCAGGAACCTCTTGCACAGGGTGGACACCCCCTCGCTGAAACTCGGCACCACCCAGGACGAGCACCAGTACAGGCCCAGCTACACCCCCACCGTGCAGCCCAGGGAGCTGCCTCGCCAGAGGCTGCCTGAGTCCTTCAACCTGGTGACGGCTCTGCCCACCACCTTCTCCCTGCGCTCGGACACCGCTGTGTCCCTCTACCGCGCCCGCATGGAGAACCGCAACGTGGTGCTGCGTGTGCTCAACGGTGAGAGGGGAGGGGGGGAGGGAGAGAGAGAGAGAGAGGGAGAGGGGGGAGAGAGAGAGAGAGAGAGAGAGAGAGAGAGAGGGAGAGAGGGAGAGGGAGAGATGGACGGCCAGGTCGAAAGGGAGTCTGAGTCCACCAGACCCAGGACTATCTTGGCTCCCCTGATCTCCTTTCACCTCCTGTCATACTTCATCCAAGCATTTTCTCCGTTCCAGTCTCTCTCTTTCTCCCTCCCCCCCCAGACTCAGTGGTGCAATGGAGGGAAACAGATCCACGCCGTCTCCACCTGCTCATCATCGTCTGCACACCTGCTACATTCCCCTCAGCTCTCTTTCTCTCTCTCTTTCTCTCTATCTCTCATTCTCTTTCTCCTCTCTCTGTCCCACCCATCTCTCTCTCTCTCTCTCTCTCTCTCTCTTTCTCTCTCACATTAATACATATACCGTAGTTTATGTATTAATGTGCTGTAGCAACTTCTTTGAACATGTAGACATTGATATTAATAATAAAAAAACAATCCAATCCAACAGTGAGTGTTGTAGTGTCCATTTGATTGGCTTGATAAGCACAATGTTAAATGACTCTCAACTTTTGGAGAACAGTTCTGTGAAGCACCCTCGTTAACAGGTTACCATGACTACCACTAAACTAGTGGAAGCAACTGCCAGTCCTGCTGCACTGCAGCTGGACACACACACACACACACACACACACACACACACACACACCGTCACAAACTCATACTCACACTCTCACACGCGCTTACACATGCATGCGCACACACACACACGCACACTTTCACGCACAATCACACGCACACTTTCATGCACAAACACACACACACACACACACACACACACACACACACACACACCATTAGGTAAGAATGTCAATCAGACATCCAGGGCACAGAGGAGAAGGTCAGGGTTGGTAAAGCCTCCCAGAGAAGTGCATTCATTCAACAAAGGGATGGGGGGGGGAGGTTGAGGTGGGA
>JAOPJO010000008.1:2708803-2762155 GCA_027123675.1 Molva macrophthalma | reverse complement strand
GAGAGAGAGAGAGAGAGAGAGAGAGAGAGAGAGAGAGAGAGAGAGAGAGAGAGAGAGAGAGAGAGAGAGACTGTGTGAGAGTGTGACTGACTGACTGACTGACTGACTGACAATAGTGGGGGGGGGGGATTTCATCAGGTGTTTGAAACAGTAGCTCCTCCAGTTCCTCTCAGGCCTGACCAGTTCTTGGTTAAAGATTCTACTCAAGGGGCCGTATTACAGTAGTTATTGTGAAGTTTACTCAGATACTTGGTGTATCCAAGCTCCCATTCATTGAAACCACTGGCAGTTCTAGAGGAAGTTCTAATGAGCAGGATTTGTTTCGACCTGGTAGTTATTCTGCTATGTCTACTACTACTCATCGGATTTCTCCCATGTTTTCTGTCCGGCTAGACACTGCGAACACCGATGAAAGACATGCTTTCCTGGGCTTCGCCTCCTTCCTGTCCCAGCTGGGTCCTCATCCCTTCCTCCCAGAGCTCCTTGGTGTGGTGTCTCTGCGGGCGCCACTGGTCACCGTGGTGGAAGAGCTTGAGAACCGAGACCTGCTCGGGTTCCTCTGGAGATGCAGGCAGCCAGTAAGCATGGGGCTGGGGAGGGGTACTCTACTTGCTCATTCCCTGTAATATCGTTTTGTAGGTGTTTACTTATTGTCATGTTGTCAATATAGAGAAAGAAAAATAGAGCTGCGTATTTACATGTTGCCTTCTGCAATTATCTTGTTCTGGAAATGGTCAGAGGAAAGTATGAGGGGTAAAGAGCTCATTTGCATGGGTGTGTTTTTCTTTCTTAGGAAAATGCAGACCCTCCATGTGAGATGACCGAGAGACGAATCTTTACCATGGGCAAGCAGGTGGCTTCAGCGCTGGTATGTGCGCCTCTATGATACAGCATCTTCTTACTGGTTGACACTAGCCTGACATCGCCAGACCAATTCGCCACATATTAAATAAAGGGTTGTGATTGGCCCTCATGGGGTTATATGCAATCCAGCATAGAACCCCATGTGTTCTTAACCCACTCTGTGAAATATGAGTTCCTCCCCCTCCTCCTCCCCTTAATATTTGTATGATTGTAAAGTTGCCACAGATACGAGGCAAAACAAAGCTAAACCACAGTGTTTTGCATGTGCAAACGTCTGTGTTTCATAACCATGAATGACCTCCTCAATGTGTGTATTGTTGCCTTCACTAGGAGTACCTTCATGGCAAAGATCTTCTCCATGGCAATATCCGGGCTCGCAGTGTGTTGGTCAGCCGGGAGCACACGGCCAAGCTCTGGGGCCTGGAGGGAGTATACACCAGGAAAAACCAAGAGGGTAATCATAAGGAGGACCCTGGATTAAAGAAGTGGCAAGCCCCCGAGCTATTGGCCAAGAAACCCGCCATTGAAAGCAGTGATGTGTGAGTTCTTGCTGAATACATAGAGATCTAAGGAAAATTACATGCAGGACAGCATGTCAAGTTTTTATCATGCTCATCCACTATCAAATACTCATTTATACCGCTCTGACTCGCTCCCTTCTCTCTCCTTGTCTCTCTAAAGGTGGTCATTTGGTCTCCTCTTGTATGAAATGGCAACACTCGGTAAGTTAAATTCATTTTAATTTGTAAAAAATCGATCTTTCTCTAGAGGATAGATTTGAAATGAATCAAGAATAACCTAGACAAGAGCTATAACACTGTCTCCCTTCTTTTCTCCACAGGTGAGGCCCCGTTTGCTGAAACCCCAGTAACGGAGCTCCTGCAGTTCCACCAAAGAGGGAAAACCTTGAGGAAACCGTCCAACTGCTCTAACACACTGTGGGTCTCCATTAACCTTCCAAATAACATACTCACACACACCTGGTGTCAGCTCAGATGCTGATTGCTTTTGAATATTAACTATTATGTTCTCACTATACCACACTATAATCTCTCACTATCGTTCTCTCTCTCAGATATTCAATGATTAAGAGCTGTTGCCAGTGGAAGGAACAGGAGAGAACCTCATTGGCTGAATTAAGTCGTAAGCTCCAGTCATCCGAGAAGAATGCCAGTGACAAAGTCCTCCGGGGGCCAGTGCCAGTTAACATTGAGAGGTACCTGCAAGAAGCCGGCTATGGGGAAGCCAACAGCTACACTGTATTCTAACCACTGGCTGTGCCAAACACACAGAAAAATACTAAACAATGCACTTTGCTTAGAGACAAATGGCCAATCGGCCTACTTTGGAGAACATGGATCCCAGAAGTGCATGGTGATGTCTTATGGGGCAGAAGAGAAACTTCTGCAGCTCTTTTGCCTCATGGTGTCGGAAGGGTAATTTATGTTAGGCACAAGCTATGCCCAGCTGCATTGCATATTACTTTTATTACTATCATAAAATGTTTTTAAAATGGCCTCAGTCATATGCAAACTTGACAGCTTTTAGGTGAAATCATGGTGTATATTTTTGATTTGTTTACAAAAACGGATGCAAATGTATAGCAAATAAATTAATATATAGTTTAAACTAATTTTAATATGTCCGTATTTCGTTAAAATAGGGACAGGTAGAAATTAAATGAATGTGCAATGTTGAATAGGCCGAACATTGTGTTACATCCACGTTGTACTGTGATTATTTAAGCTACATAAGGGGATCCCAGGTGAGGATGTGGTACGCAGCACTTTGCACAGTGTCTAATGTGATTGTGTTAGCGTTAGCTATGAGATGGGCTAATAGCGCTCACCTGAAGTGAATGACTAAAAGACATTTCAGCATTAAGTTGAACAGGCATTGTTTATTGGTTTATTACTGCATACAGGTCGACAGGGCGCTTCTGGTCAGTTCTCCAAAGAGGAAACCACGACACCTCTATTCAGGTAGTTAGGTCGGTTAAAGCTGCTAAAACTCACTACATAAACATCCATGTAAAACTGCCCTGGAAAAATAGAACTTTGATCGTAGTACAAAATGAAAAAGAAACAGACAAGGTATAAAAGTGTTTTATAACTGGTACAATAAAAAAAAGAATGACTAAAAGAACAGACTCTAAATGTGTTTCACTATATGTACAGAGCCTGGTTTCATGTTTTAAAGATATACTCTTTTGCTTAAAAAAAAAAGAACATTGTCAAAGAACTGGAATGAATGAATGTGGGGTTGACCCTCCGGTTCACCACTCCAGTTAAAGCACCCTCAGTTAAGAGTTAAAAAGGCAACATTCCTCTGTTTCTTATAATGCAACAGACTTACTTGAACTAGCAAGCAGAACTAATTTGCTAGCACGATTAGCTCTGCATGCACAGTCAGTCACACACAGAGATTATACTTACGCTACAGTTGCTACATACATTGACGGAGACATCCCACTCGCTGTTTCTCTCTCTAACTGACATAATGTAACGTTTAAGCCTATTGGACCCCCGGGTTAACACATTATACGTTTTCACATTCAATTTTCTACCAAGACAAAGCCAGGGCACTCTTTCCCAAACCTTCTCCTTCCACACTCACCAAAATGAAAGCATAAGAGGAGAACCATCAGTGTATGTCTTTTGTGTTAAGTCATGGTCCACTGTTATGATTGGATCCTCATCCCGCAACCACTCGCTGTGGTCTGAAGCCCTGATTCAGACCGCAGTGATGTGATTCGATGTCAAACCCCCTCTGGTCTGTTCCATTCATGCTAATGGTGTCTGAACCACACGGCTCAAACCTCAGTCTCGTAGGTTGTTGATCGAGGCGCAGATCTTGAGGGCAGGGCCCAGCTTGATGTTCATGGTGGATATGAGATGATCTTCTCTGAGCAGCATCAGGGCCTGGCCGTCTATCTCCTGGGAGAGAAACTGGCTGGCCAGCTCCTCACAGCCTTTGTTTAGAGAGAAGGCGGGACACATGGTAAATACACCAGATGAATGAGCACACCAACCATTAAAAAAAAACAGGCCACACTACATTCTTTATGAAGGCTACAGACCTAGTGACGAGATGAACCTGCAGACTTCCGCCACGCCCCAGTGGGCGGGGCTCCCGGGTAAGACACCTGCTCCATCCATTGGGTGGCTACTAGGGGCCGAGCTGTCCATCTGCGGGACGCTGTGGGCGGGTTTTGGGCAGGATAGGGAGGAGCTTGGGGAAAGCGAGGGAGAGAACTCCTCTTCGTCCTCCTCCTCTTCTACATCGCTGGACTGGTCTTCCGAGTGACTGGACTCTGACTGACACTGTGATGGAAGGAGATTTGTAAATAGTAACTAAACACACAACATTGAGTCTGGTAAGGCACCGTCTGCTGCGGTTTAACTGGTTGACTGGCTGAAATTGTACCTGGTGGGGTCATATGAATAACGTCACTTACTTATCATTACTTATCAACTATGGCCATGATGGCCGGATTCAAAAAGATCAAGGCTATTTGGAAGAACCCTTGCAAATAGAGGGTGGAATTACGTTTTGGGACTATTTATGGAAAACGGATTAATTCAGGAGTCATGAATAAATTAGCTTCTAAATCGACAGCCCATTAGAATTAACCAATTTAAAACAATAGACAACACCCAGCCTTGTTCTGGATTTCTCATAGTGTGCCTCCAGTTACTGAAATCATACAATTCACAAAGTCTTACTGACATTGGGCTGATTATTAATCCCCTGCAAACTTGCCTCCGTAATAGAATGTGTTTAAGTAAGTAGTTGTAGTAGTAGGAAAGTGATTTTATAAGCGTTACTCGGAGAATGGAGGACAACCCAACCATGTTATACGTGTAATTCTACGAAGGAATGCATGTTAGAGAAAATAAGCCCACAAAGCCTACTTCATCAGGATGTGCATCTGCAAGTACTCACATGATGGTACTTGTAATACAGTTTACTGATAAAAGTACTTTAAAATTAAATGCAATTTTTAGTTATCACAATAGTGATAGTTCTGCATATTTAAAGTATTCACGAATATGGTACATTCACCAGGGAACACCCCTAAAAATGCACAATGGAAGCGCTAGCCTTCACTTGTGGTGATGGATAGAAAGGAATTACTGGTATTAATGCACCAACAATGAAAAACAAATACATGTAAATTAATCAGTATTTACAATGTGTAGTAATGTGTACAATATGATGACTAAAAATTGAACATAAAGAAAAGTACCAGTCCTTGCTTGGTAAAACAGTAATGGCACAGTGTGATAAATGTCAGTGTGATAAACAGTTGCTGGGGTGCAGTGGACCAGCAGTAATGAGATGCTTTTTGGAAGGTAGATGAGAGACATTTAGGAAGGCAGAAACTAGAAATTCACTTATTAATAATTAAAAAATGGTATTGAATCAGCGGTTCAAAATATTTGAATCCATTTTCGGGGATCAATGCGCATAGGTGAATCGTGTCATCCCACTATTTCAGTTTCATTCTGACCACAAATTTTCCCTGTTCCCTATTTAGTAAGAGTTGCTTTGGGGAGCTTCTTGACTAGTTCACTTAAGGTGTCCTGGTACCTGGTGTCACTCTGGTTTGATTGATTTGCTTGATGTTTGGTTACACACCAAGGACAAAGTCGGTTTGTTATTGCAACCTCTATAGGAGTATATAAACAGGACTCACCTTAACAGGTAAATGTTTGCCTGATATTTTTGCACAGGCGATCTCTGAGCTGCTTCTCCGAGGAGGGCCTCTCCGTCGGATGGAGCTCTCCAGGTGTGGAGGGGGCTGCAAAGGGGGGGCCCCTGGACCAGAGCGCCCTCTGCTGATGCGGAAGTGCTGGCTGCAGCTCACGTTGTACCTGGAGGGAGTCACACACCAGAGTCTTTAGTCCAAATCCACAATGGTATTGCATTGAAACCTGAAGGAAAGGTTGTGATTGTCACTACGTCTGATCTCTAAACAAGCTTGATTTTAGTGTGCATATGTACAGACGTGTGTGCATTGCTCAGGGTGGCAAAAAAACCCTATAGTTATGTTATTATAACTCTAGTTCTATGATTGTAGGCACAGCCGTCCAGGCTTCGCCTTATGGGCTTGTCCCGTGCGCACACTCGCGTGCACTGAAAAATTCAGCAATGCACCAATAACATTCCCCACGGCACCGTGTCTATAACGCGGCACACAGCAGCGTTCGTCCTCCACGCTATTCTTTCAGCATTTGGAGGGAACAGCAGGTGAGAAACTAGACGGCTACGCCTACAATCATAGAACTAGAGTTATAATAACATAACTATCGTTCTATTTCAGGTAGGCTTCGCCTTATGGGCTGAGGTGAAGCTGCGAGCGGAGCCCAATAAATGTACTCCTGCTGGACCCAAGTCACAACGACTGCAGTCTCAGGGCACATCAGACTCAATAAGTCGAAGGTGTGCAAAACACAACAGCTAAATTAAAAACTCTGAATTCCTCCTAAAATCACGCAAAGCGATGACCAAGAGAAAAAGAGTGAGTCTGCAACCTCTGACTCAATCCATATTTCATGGAATCCATGAAAAAAGGAAAGAAAAACCAGAGCAACAAGGCCTCTCCTACGTCCGCTACCACCGGGGCGGAGCTAGGGAACCCAAATCGCCAACTGGGGTGAGCCAATAGGCTCCTCACACGTCCACTATCAAAAAAGGCGGCGGGAGGAAAAACACTGGCGGTCCTGACAGACAAGAGCAGCTAATCGACTTAACAAAGTAGCGAAGAAGCTCCAACCTGCCGATGCGCACCCAGTGTGCAGCACCGGCAAAGAAACGTATGCATGAAAGACTAAAAGTCACACAAGCACACGAATCGCACATAACCCTTCACAATAAACGCAGAGCGTTTGAGAGACGAGGGTAGCACAGTCCAATGATTAGAGGACAGGATATTAGCGACGCCGGTTACAAACCGTAACCAGAGTAAAAATAACCGGTCACTCCCAATCTCAGTTTCCATGCCGAAAAAACACCACCCAGGTGACGGCAGGGAGAGAAAGAGTCTATAGCGAACAGCAACGTTACGAATTGTAACAGCTCCGAGAGACAAGCCTATATCTGAGCCGTAAAAGGGGCCCCGGACTCCAACACAGAGTGGCCGAGTGTGCCCCTGGACATGTCTAACATGTAGAAACGGACAAAGGGGCCGGGGGAAAACCACGACGCAGCTGCGCAAATGTCCTCCACCGAAACGCCCCTGAGTAGAGCCGTCGAAGCGGCAACACCACGTGTAGAGCGGGCTCTAACACCCAGCGGTGGCGCTGAGCCCTGCCGAGTGTAGGCTAAGCAAACACCCTCACATATCCAGCGAGAAAGACGCTGCTTGGAGAGAGCGCGGCCCCTTGCAGTGTCGCTATTACACACAAACAACTGTTGTGCGGAACGGAACGCGGCCGAGCGTTTCACGTACACAGCTCAACATCTCCTGTGCCCGCACCGGGAACTCCGCCTCCACCTCACTAGAATGAGGCGGGGGGGTGAAAAGCCTGAAGCACAATATCCCTCGACCAAAAATAACTATTGATGTTCTTGGGGAGGAACGCAGGATTAGGTCTAAGCAGCGCGAAGGAGCTGTCCTCGTTAAGCAACAAGCACCTCGGGCTGACAGAGGGGCCAACTCGCCGTCTTAAAAGATAAAGCATCCAAAGGGGCTTGAGACAGAGGCTCAAAAGGATCCCTGGATAACCCACACAACACGATGGGAAGATCCCAACGTGGTGTAAGCACGCGAGAAACAGGCTTAACACGTCTAGCCCCACGCAAGAATCTCTTGACCAGTGGGTGACTGAAAACCGGTTTCCCGTCACAGCCTGCGTTGCCACCCGAAACGGCTGCCGCATAGACATTGACAGTGGAGAAAGCCAAACCTTTCTCCAGTAGGCACTGTAGGAAACCAAGCACGCTTCCCACCTCACAGAGAGATGGGACAATGTGATTGCTATCACACCACTTAGAGAAAGCGCCCCACTTCGCCGCATAGAGGGAAGAAGTGGAAGGCGCACTGGGGCTCTGGATAGTGTTGATAACCGCTGCCGGCAAACCTCTGCCCTGCAGGATCAACCTCTCAGAAGCCAAACCAACAACCGTCCCGACACATCGGGCGGGTGGTGCACTGTCCTGTGGGCTTGCGAAAGCGCATCCGGTCTGATCGGTACCGGCCACGGCGCCATGCGTGAGAGCGCCGCTAGCTCTGGGAACCACAGAGCTGAACGGCTCTCCGGGGCCACCAGAATGAGGGACAGTCTTTCCTGTCTGATCCGCTCCAGAAGAGGATGGATCAGTTGAAGCGGGGGGAACACATACAACAGAGACCGTGGACAAGGTGTGTATCGCGTCTACCCCCATGGGGAAGATCCTGAGGGCTGAGGGAGAACCACAACCTGCAGTGGGTGTTCTCTCTGGAGGCGAACAGGTCCACCTGAGCCGTTCCGAACCTCTGCCAGATCAGTCTGACAATGTCGGGATGTAACCGCCACGAGACATGAGGTCCGCGCCGAAGTTCTGGGCGCCCGCGATATGCAGGGCTCTTAGGCTGAGCAGAAACTGATGAGCCCGAAGCCAGAGCTCGACCGCTGCTCGGTGGAGAGCAGAAGAGCAAACTCCCCCGTCTGTTTATGTAAGCTGCCGCTGACACGCTGTCTGTTCTGATCAGAATGTGGCGACCGTGCACCAGGTGAAAGAAATGTAAAAGCACTTTCCTCACCGTGGCGAACTCTAGCACATTTATGTGTGCAGTGGGGAGCGTCGGCCGACTGAGTGGGAGAGGCACGTTCCTCCCCAACCCGTCAGTGAAGCGTCTGTGAAGACCACCACGTAAGACGTCACTCTGCCTTGGGGAACCCCCTTGAGAAGGGCAGGGGGGCTTCCCCAATATTTCAGGTCTGGCGACACCGACCGGGGTACGGAGAGTAACCTGAGCTTGTGTCGCCTGGGATCCAACCTCTGGCGAGCAAACCACCGCTGGAGTCTGCGCATAAAGAGCAGACCCAGGGGAACCACCGGGTGAGCAGCTGCCATCAGCCTAACAGGCGCATGGTGGACAGTGCGGTCAAGCTCCTGCGAACGCGAAAGTGGGAGAGTGCCAACCGGACCGCGTCTCGCCGAGAGCCTCGCTGTAGTCGTGGCCGAGTCTAGGCATTGCCCCAAGTAGAGAGATAATTTATCACCATCATGGTGTCTCTTCTCGCAGCTTCCTCTGAGTTGCTCAGAATAAGTAGGTCGTCAAGGTAAAAGAGAACCCTCTTTCCTTGATGCCTGAGCGGCCCCAGGGCTGCCTCCACACACTTTGAGAAGGTGCGCGGGGCCAGGGAGTAACCGAATGGCAGACACTGGTATTCGTACGCCACGCCCATAAAGGCAAAGCAGAGAAATTTCCTGTGAGCCTGGAGAATGGGGACGTGGAATTAAGCATCCTTGAGATCCAGGGATGTGAACCAGTCACCCTTTCTCACACATTGGAGCAAACGCTCTGGTAGTGAGCATTCTGAATTTCCTCGCGGCAACAGACTTGTTGAACATGCAAAGATCCAGAATGGGTCTCATCTCCCCTGACTTCTTGGGAACCAGGAAGTAGCGGGAGTAAAAACCTAGGCGTGACCTCGAGGGGAGGAACGGCAGTGATGGCCCCCGCCGCTGCCAGAGCAGTGCTCGCCACTGGGTCCTGCAGCCTCGTCTCCACCACCCCCATGAAGGGTGGGGGACGGTGCTTGAACTGTATAGGATGGCCCCACCTCAACGTGTTGTTCAACCACATTGGTAAAAAGCATCGCTCTCGCCAACACATACACAACGCATAGCGCTTGGAGAGAGGGCGAGCAGACAGCTGAGGAACACTGTCTAGGAATACGCTGTATTCCCCGGCCCCTACCGCCTCCACACTGTGTGTGAACCAAGGAGGGCACCCCGCGAAAGGGAGGGGAGGGGCCCTCTGCGAGCGGGAGAACCGCTACAGATCGCAGACCCACTGTGAACGAGACGCCGTGCTGCTCGCTCGCTGTACACACGAGCGAGCCGCCGCGTTGTCCGCTCGCTGTAACCACAGCGTGCAGCTCCGCCTTCTCCCCACAGCCGACAGACTGTAGGGGAGGGGTAGAGGGGAGAAGGTCGGGGTCTAGGAGACCGGTACACGAAGCCGCATAGACGGCTTCGTGTAACGAGTCTCCAGCCCGCTCATGGAGTACACGGGATCGCCGCTGTGAAGCTGACGAAACTGGAGCTATACTACTACGCCGCCCGGCCACCGCCCTACAGCCACCAGACTGAGGGGGGGGAGAGGCGGGGAAGAATGCACAACAGGCGCAGGGCGCGGTTGGCCTAAAAGGCAGAGCTCTTAAAAAAGTAATGCCGTTCGGCCGAACGGACTTTAGCATTTTTATTGGGGGGGAAGGAAAAAGACGCTGGCCGGTCCCAAGTGGGCGCCAGCTTCCGGAGCTTCTGGCTGCCCCTCGACGCTGCCCCTCGCTGCGGCGCGGGGGTTGGAGGCGGCGTCCTGGCTCGCTGGGACCGCAAGCAACCCCGCTTCCTGCCAGTCTGCCTGCCGGCCTGCCCACCGGGCTGGCGGGAAGGGCCTGTAAGAATCGCCCCGAACCGGGAACAATTCTCACAGACGGATTGTTGGTGGGCGACCACCTCTGCAAACCGAGGCCCAAAGAGGCCATCGGTGGCTAGCGGGCCTTGAATCAGGCCCGCCCTGTCAGAGCGGTTGGGAACCGACGTGTGGAAGAGCCACATGGCACGATGGCCCATAGTCACCCACGCCATCTGACGCCCAGCCGTAACCGCCACCGGCCGGCACAGCTGGAGGATGGCACCAGAGAATCTGGCGACCTTCTCCACGTCATCCAGCCCGAACGAGTCTCTGCCAACTGTCATGGCCGACGGGGCAGAAGAGAGCAATGTTGTTGACAGCCACCGCACTCGAAAGATCACAGACGAAAGATCTGTCCCACAGGGCGGCAAGCTTCTCAGGAGGTAGCAGCTTCTCGTTGGGATGCCATCCGGCGCCCGGACAGAGGAGTGCTGCCAGGGGGGGCTCCAGACGTGGCGCCGTCGAAGTCGTCACCGCTGTCCTTGTCCTCTCCGCCCTCAGGGGCCGCCACGGCGTCGAAGATGCCGAACGCGTCGGCAAGCTCGACCGAGGGGGAAAAGAACAGATGCCTCGAGAGGAGCCCCTCTCAAGGTAATGCGCGACAGGCGGCGCAAGAGGCGGAGCCTGACAGGGCTGCCCCAGCGCGCTCCGCACCGAGGCAGGGGAAGCACGCCTAGGGCCCGCCACCCGGCGGGAGAAACGCCGGGCAAGAGGAGCAGAGAGGCCCTGAAAAGGGCCGTTCCTCTGCTGGCTCCGCCATGCCGCCGCTGCTGAGAAGTGTTGAAGTAGAAGTCATCGTAGTTGATCAGTCAAATGCTGAAAGAAAAGGGAGGACGAGCGCTGCTGTGTGCCGCGTTATAGACACGGTGCCGTGGGGGATGTGGGCGGTGCCCACGTTGATTGGTGCATTGCTGACATTTTCAGTGCACGCGAGTGTGCGCACGGGACAAGCCCATAAGGCGAAGCCTAGACGGCGTAGCCTACATGAAATAGAACAACCACATGATATACCAATATACGCGTTTAAAATGAAGCGTATGGTTGGGATAAACCATACCTTTTAGCACAGGTCTTGGAACAGAATCTCTTAGATCCTCTGAACTGACCGGCTGGAGCAAGACTCTGGCAGTACTCACACTTCAACACTAGGGAGAACACCACAGAACATTATTACAATATTATTACTCCATACCTTATTACATAATATTAGGTTAATAGACTGTATTGAATGGCTGAAAGATTTCAAACTGAAATAACAACCTTTACTTGCAGATCCATTCTCTGAGCGCCCAACCAAGGCAAACTCTCTGTCCTTCATGAGCCCTGCCACCTACCAAACAAAATAACAACATCAACAAATCATAGACATCATAGACAAAGTCATTAATGGAGATGAATAAATGACAATGTCATTGGCTTGGTGTGATAAAATGGTTTTGGTGGTACTTACGGGGAAAGGTTCAGCTCCCTCCTGGATTACAAAACCCTCTATGAGGTGGGTGAGAACTTGGGGCTTGACCACAGCCTGGGGCAGAGGGGCTCTGTCCTTGTCCCCAAGGCCTGCCCTTGACAAGGGCAGTGGTAGGGACAGCAGAGGAGGAGACGAGAAGGCCGTGATGGCAGACGGAGCTGGTCAAATCCCAAAGGACGAGAACAGGCTTAAACGTTAAACATTTACATTTCACAAATTGTATTTGCCATATCAAGTTAACAGTTATTATTTGTGTATGTGGTGTCTGTATGTGTTGTGGAGCGGGCGGCTGTAGTACCAGTGTCCTTAGCAGGGGCCGGTGACAGCGGAGGAGCAGCCTCTCTCATCAAAGCGCAGTCGGACAGCTCTGTTGCCATCTCATCGGTGGCATCTGAATCAGACTTCCTTTTCAAGGAGCCGACAGCAGGCTTTGTCTAACGGCAGGAGAAAATACACATTATATCTCCTTGTTCCCCTCAATGCGGTTATCCCCTTCATCAGAGCCCCTAAATGAAAACAAAGGTGATGAACTTTACCATGCCCACGGCACCACTGTTGGTATTCCCGTCGGTCGTGTTCTCCGGAGCTGTGTTCCCTCGGTTCTGTGCCAAGGCCAAGGCCTGCGTGTTCCCTGCAGAGCCGGGTCGGGCTCCCACCAGCTGGACAGGGATGTGGGGAGGGTGGTTTCCCACGGGGGTGGCCTGGCTGTGGGTGGGAAGGGCCGGGAGAATGGCCGGTGGGTGTCGAGGGGGAAGCTGGACTGGTAGGCGGTGTCCCTGAGTGGTTTTGGGCTGTATGGGTACAGGGCCTTTGTCCACCGTGACGTTAGTCTGCTGTAACGGCTGCACTACTAGTGTCTGGGTGTTGATACTGGCCTTAGTGGTCACAGAGCCAAGTGAATAGCCCTGTGTGGAGGTAGAAACACTCGAGGTGGGAACCAAGATGTGTGTCACCGTGGCAGAGGGGGTAACCGTGGTTACTGCTCTTGCCTGGCAAAGAGCAGAGGGGGAGAGGAGGAGCTGGGACATGGGTAAGGCAGCGGAGGATGTCGAGGAAGGAGCAACAGATACAGCAGGGTTAACAGTCATGTTGGCCTGGCCTTCGGGCTTTATCCCCCCACATGTGGAGGTAGCCTGCTGGGGGTAGGTAGACATCTGCTTGGCCAGTTGCTGCGGCTGTGGCTGTACTTGCTGCTGCTGGGCCGTCTGTGGGAAAGGCTGCTGTTGCTGTTGTTGGCCAAATGAGAAGTTAGCAGCATCCTTCCTATCTGGAAACTCAGACTTGACCGCCGTCCCTCTGGGGGCGGAGACACAGTGGAGCGCCAGGTTCTGCACCTGGAGAAACGGAATTGCTTACTGATGATGATTGTAAAAACTAGGGGTACAACCGTGTACTTGAGTAAACAAGTACTGGTCAAGCAAATCATAAAAAAATTACAATAGAATAATTGAAAATTGTTTTGTAGTCATTTTACAGACATCTTACAAATAAATTATATATTATGTTATATATTATGTTGGTATGTATTTTGGCAAAGTTTGGGAGCAGGATTTTTCATGAAATAGTCAAAAGCCTTCGCCGTTGCGCAGTCCTGCATTGTTGTTGAGAGGTTGAATAAAATAGCTTCGTTCATCAATGTTTAGTAGCTGGCACAGGTAGGCGGAGTTCCCCACGTGTTCGACAAGTTTTACAATAATGACATCGCTGGACTGACATTCAGCGCCAAGAATGTCTGGCATCAAATCTGAATGTAAAATCTATAGGATAGTGCTGATTTGGTGGTGTATTAAAGAAATGACACACCTCAATAGCATTGGATTTCAAAAGATATTCATGCTCTGGATTAACGATGTGACACACCGAACTAAAGACGCCATCACGTCCCGAGTGTCTAGAAGTGTAAGTGTAGAAGTGTAGAAGGAGACGGGGCTTCCAAGCAAAACCGTCGGGCAGCAGAACTACTCTCTAAAGAGCCATCGTTTGATCAATATTTCTAGACAATCAGCGAATTACAAAGTACACTGCCCTACCCTAAACAATAGCCTAATTAAAAGTAGGGATGCACCGATCAGGTTTATTTAGGCCGATGCCGATCACTGATCTTTTTAATATTGATATATACGTTAATAGGATGTTCCTTATGAAAATCATTGTGTGCCGATTATATAAGGGTTCTCAGTTAGTTAGCGTTATATGAGAGTTATTGTCATTTGTTGAGCCGACGGAAATGCGTTAAGTAAGTTTAGACGTGAAGGGACGTAGAATAAATTAAACATCAACAAAGGAGAAGGAATCAGTGGGATTACTGTTTATTGGAAGGAATCCATGCCATCACTCTCACTCGCGCACTAAGGAAAGGAGCTTTAATGGATAATACCAAAGACTGTATGGATAATACACACCCAACAGAGATTTAATCCAACATATAATCAAATGTAACAGTATCACCTGTGATACACTGCACGTATCAATATTTGCAGGAAGAGAAAAGTCGAGCTACTGGGAAGAAGCAGCTGTATCCTAATAAGCTTTGCATAACAAATAATGACAGACGGCAACATTTGTGTGTAGGCTACATGGGAAATGCTTATATTTGTAGCATACTTTTTGCTTCCTGTGATGGGGTGCAAGCCTATTATCCAGATATACAACTGCGTTATCACTTTACAGGCTGCAGGTCTCGTATGTTATGATTGTAAGTAGTCAACCAAGTTGCGATAGCATATGGTTTATTATTTATTGAGATTTATTTAGAGAGTTTTGCACACGCGGAAACAAGTTGGAACGAATAAATTGAGCCAAAACTACAATTAAAATATTAAACATAAATAACCAGTATGCCAAAGAAGCGTATACTGTATTTGTGTAACCCACCGACTCTTTGTGACATCCGTGCCCATGAAAGGAGCGCTGTCTACGGCTTCACTCACAAGCTCAGACCGGGGGTCCAGCTACAGTGGACAGCGCTGTTATAAAGTATAGGTTTCAAGAAAGCCTATGCTTCAAATTGTAGGAACTTTGTTGACATTAAAGTACTATGGCTGCAATCGTTTGGCCATACGTAACGCTTCAGTTAAGCCGTTTAGAGACATTGAATGAGTCTCTTTCGCTCATCTTCCATTAAAGCGGCGGAGCAGCAAGTTAGTTTCACATAAAGCAGAGGGAATTAGTGAAGAGCAGCCTTGTCGTATCAGGTTATTGATACTTCAGTAGTTTAAACTAACATGGTGATGTGTGAATAACGACGAAGTCTAGGTCTACTACTTTTAGCGCAGACCTACATACGTTTTTTAATAAAAAAACACCGGAAGAATGAAGCCCGTTGAGATGCAGGCTGGTTATTGCATCCTATAACCGATATCAACAAAAAGCAATTTCTATGGTTAAGTGAAGCGTATCTTTATTGTGAGTCAAGATTAATTATGTTAAAGCAGGATAACATTACTGTCTTATTGACTTAATGACGGCGCGTCTTGTGGACAATAGTTTTTGAGTCACGTGATCGGCTCCTGCAATCGGCAACTCATGTGTTTAGGGCGTATATCGGCCGACAATGATCGTGCCCGATCAATGGGTGCATCACTAATTAAAACGCAATTCAACCAGCTATGTCACATCTCAAAATGTCTGAAATGGATATAAAACTAAAATCACTAAATACGTACACACATATAGAGTTGGACAATGTTCTTTAAAATCACAAATAAATAATAATGAATAGTGATTTACAATTGTAAATCACTTAAAATTGTGCAATTTTCTAACCTGGTCATTTTCTGAAGGAGTGCTAGGAAAGGTGGGCTTGATTTCTTGCTGTTGCTGCTGCTGCTGCTGCTGCTGCTGCTGCTGCTGTTGTTGTGGCTGCTGCTGGGTCACAGTTGCCACAGCTGCTGTGGCTGTACCACCAGGCATGAATATCAACTGAGAGGCAAGCGGGGCTCTCAGGGAGCGGTTGACCTAAAGAATCAATGATAACATATTAGCCATGTTCAGAAATGGCAGTGCATGATCTCATGTGCTGTGAGCAATGATAAGGACCATTTGGGCACAAAGACAACCATATAACCAAAGGTGTGGTGAACAGTATTGTGATCATGTATTGCGGATTTGAATTACCCAATAAAGTATATAGCCTATTTTGTGGTTAGAATAAGCAAGCTATGGATCAATTCTGACATTGCTACACACATCAACACTTGAATGATGAGTGTCTTAAATTAAGCTAAAAATAATAAGTTATAGTCCAAGAACAATGTTGACTAACTTACTCTGAGATACATCTGTCCCTGTCCAGCAGAGTTCCCACCCAACAATACCGATTGGTTAAGAGCTGTTGTTGTCGCACAGGAGGCTGGACCAAGGGGACGGGGATTAGTCACCGTCCCTCCTCCAGAGGTGGTGCTCAGGTTGACCTGAAAGGAACCATAAAAACATATATTTAACAATCAGAACAGCTGTTGTGCCCACGTTTTAACAAAAGGCAAATATGAACCATATGACTTACAGTGGTGGTGGTAACGCTGTTATTGGAAGAGTTTGACTGCCGACTCGCTGCAAGCGTTGCCTAATGTAAAAAGATAAGCGAATACGTATATGAATGAATTCCAAGGTTTTAGGTTTAATGTCATATGCGCACGTACAGGGTGTTACCTGTTGCACAGCAGCCAGGTTGTGGAGCTGGACACTGTTGATTTGCTGCTGCTGCAGCATCAGCTGCTGGAAGTACTGAGCGGCATTTGGCTGCCTCTGAAGGGCCTGGAGAGCCTGAGTTAACAAGTTACACATATAATGGACATGTCAACAAGGGTTTTTCATGCATCTTGCTTTGTAGCAATACAATCACTATTCCTGCAATATTTACAAGTACATGTATGTATTTGTATGTAATGTAGGTACCCAAACAAAGACATACCTGTACAGCCTGTCTCTCATACAGAGACATGTGGGCTATCTGGGGAGGGCGGGAGTTTCCCCCTGTCTGAGCATTTCCATTGGTGGAACTTGTGTTTTGATCCTCACCTGCATCCATGCTGGAAAGAATACATGGTATTAAATAATGAAAACCATGTCATTGTATTTTCTCAATATACTAGATACCGAATACCTGACTGCAGACAATTATATTGTATAGTATGCACCAATAAGTCTGAAAAGGATGAGATGAGGACAACTACACTGGTCTATAGTCCACAACGAGATTGGCAACAGTACACGTTCCAGATTGACACATTGATCGCAGAACAAATGGATTGTGGATTGATTATTTACATTAGCGGCAGGCGGCCGACTGGCTTGTCAACGTGATAGATTAATTCGAGGGAAGGAGCAACAGGGAAGAAGAAAACAAAGTGTGGGGCTACCAGGTTATGGCTAACAATACTGGCTAGAATGTAATCACAAACAACACTGTCTGCATCCATTACAAATGCCATTCAACAACTTAAATGGTTTTAGACAAATAAACGAGGGCATGCATTCACCGCACAATGGTCAGGCGATTTCAGGAAAAACAAAAGTATATGGTGATGACAAAAACGTTTCCTGGCTAGCGTTACAGACCAGCGTAGCTAGCAAGCAAACTTAAATGCACAACTTGCTTTTTTTTTCAATGTTACTAGTGACTTTCGGTGGTAAACAATATTACCTTGCTAATATAGGTTTGTCCTTTGTTTTGTTATGATGAAAAAGTTAGGTACATCCCTTTTTATGTGCCGATATCCATAAACACTTAGCTTCTTCGATAAAATCCCGCCCCTGACCATTCCCTTTCCGGTGAATCCGTGGTCGCTACCACTTTTAGATGGACATGGGAATGTTTTCATCCCAGGAAAAGTAAAAGTTTTCAAATGTCCAATTGGGTTAGTTCTATAATTAATTTAACATAAGTGAGGACGACTTCACTAAAGGACAAGTATTTTTGTGCCAACAATGCTAACTTTTAAATGAAAAAATGGGTAGTGCCTTATGCTCCTACACATGATTGGTTCCCCAAGTAAAATGGAACCAAATGTGCTAAAACCATACGACAAAAGCTAAGAAATGCTATTTTTCCCAAAAGTTACACTTGTGTTGCATGATGTCACACTTTTTCTACCTAGAGCTTTCAGTGAAAGCGCCAGCCAGAGTAGCCAATAATAACATGACTTAGAAAAAAACTGATACAGATATCCAGCTTGTATTTTTATGTAAAACTATTGTATACAGTAGGTGGTTATACATAGCTGATCATATAAATGCAGGCATCTATTGCAGCATGGAATGTATTAGAATGAATGGATTAACTATGTTAATATTTGAGTCTATTGCTGCACATCCTGTTTAATAATGCATTTTTTCGATGAGTGCATTCTTTTTCTAATGTCGTTTTGCACAGTTTGATGCATAATTATTATTTAATAGGATTCATTTACTTCAAAACCTTCCAAATGTCTTCAAGTTTGTGTAGCAGATTGGTTGAATGCATTCATGCATGATGAAAACATTGAGGTATTAAACCCACACAAACATTGTAAGCCAAATTTGCTTAAATAATATATTTGAAGTTATGTTGTTAGAATATGGATGGAAGTTAATGGGGTAGGGCAGGCTATGTATACGTTCAATATGAAATGTATGAAATGTTTAAGAATGATAAGAATGAGACAATGTGATTACATGGTTACATTGTACATTTTTATAGAATGAACACTGGTAAGTTTCTTTAAAAACACAAAACCCCAAAAACGACATATATACGAAGCACACGAGAGAATGGCGGCAGCCAATCAAAACCTTTCCTACGTTGCCGGAAAATGTGTTGTTTACATTTTCCAAGATGGCGGCGGGAATGTACCTGGAACATTATTTAGACAGTAAGCATTAAATAGTTATTTGTTGATGGGAAGGGATTTCATACCGCATATTGCAACACTGTCTGTCGTTGAGAATGTAATAGGCCCTATCATCCATGCTTGAATCTTGAATTAAACACAGTAGTGTTTAGACGACCAATCGCGATTAATGGATTTTGGGCACAGTCTATTTACTGGAATATATATATCCTCCCAGTAATGATTGCATTTAGGAAAAACGCGTAAACATATGAACTAGCTTTAAGAAGTTAGCTATATAACTCCTTATTGAGTTCAACTGGTGATCTTTGTTTTATTTTGCTACGTTTTATTGTTTGTACATGTGCATTTGATTCTTCCAACTCCCCCATCTGATCCCCGCGGCAGACATCGCATTTGGTGGTTTACGATTGCAATTCTATGTTATATGAATGCCTATTACCCGATTCCGATTTATTAGAAGGCATATAACTTAATGTCGTCTCTTCTTTTACAACACCAGGCATAGAGAATTTGCCATTCGAATTGCAGAGAAACTTCAATTTGATGCGGGACCTAGACCAACGGACAGAGGGTATGGCTGATACATAGCCAATACATTATTGTTTGTTTTGTATTCACGACAATGTAGTGCTTCACACAATTGAATCTCAACTGCGAGAATGAAACATTCGTTTGAAGAAAAAAAAAGTTGATTTGTAGTCCGATTATGCATGTAATAACCCTTGCTTAACGCTTACTAGTTGAACATTTTATGTTAACTCGGTGTGTCTGTCTGGGTGTATGTCCTGTATGGAATAGCATAATAATTCAGTCCAAGTACCATTTCACAAAGCCATTATACTTTGCTCCATAGATCTTAAAGGACAGATAGACTCCCTGGCCAAGGAGTACACTTCCAATGCAAGGACTCTTTCTTCGGAGCAAAAGCTCTCCATACTGAGACAGATTCAGCAGTCATACAGTAAATGCAAAGAGTTTGGTGATGATAAGGTTCAGCTGGCAATGCAGACATATGAGATGGTGAGTACAAGTTAGTGCCGTAACATACACAGACATTCTGCAGGCAACAGACTATAAGGTTCCACCAAAAACAGAACAATTTTACATTTTATGTTTGGTATTACAAATAATGTTTACACAATTGAGAAGATTCTTTTATGCCATCATTTTCACCATTCAAGAAATTGGCTATATTGGATCCCAGAAAATGGTGGTTAGCCTCAACCTAATTTGTACACAACCATATGAGGTTTTCTTCTATTGTTTTCTTCAAGGTTGACAAGCACATCCGGCGGCTGGACACAGACCTGGCCCGGTTCGAGGCTGACCTGAAGGAGAAACAGATTGAGAGCACTGACTATGACTCTACCTCCAGTAAGGGAAAGAAAAGTAAGTGTTTCCTGGTTTTGCCATAATAGAACCCTTCACAACTGACCTTAAATGTAAACATTAGTCGATTACTCACTCACATTACTTTGGTAATGTATATTTGGGACTGAGCTCCAACACAACCTATTCACTTTTATTTATTTGCAATACTGTACTATCAAGCCAGACTTGCCAACTATCTTTGTGGTATGAGGAGATTTAATCCACAATCATGGCAAATAGTTTGTCATTAAGCCAATTTTGAAAACCAAGGTCTGTTTTGATACCTTATCGTCTGCCTGTTTGACCTTTCAGCTGACGCAAGGCAAAAGGAGAAGAAGATGGCTAAAACTAGGTCTAAAGTGAAGAGCTCGGATGAGGATGGCAGTCCCAAGAGTGCACAGAAGAAAGTCAAACTCCTCCAACCGTGCGTATCATCTTGAATGAGCCTTCTTCGCAGACTGCTCTTGTTAATGTCTTCAGTCAGCATGTTTATGATTGGTTATTATTGTAGTCCTGTTATTCAAGTACTTAAGACATTATGTATTCTTACAACATTAGACTCTCAATGATCCCTCACTGTTGTTTTATTCACCAGAGGAGAGTTCAATGCTCCAGCTTCCAACTTTGGCAACGTGCATCCTTCAGATGTGTTGGACATGCCTGTGGACCCCAACGAGCCCACCTACTGTCTGTGCCACCAGGTCTCCTATGGGGAGATGATCGGCTGTGACAACACTGACGTAAGTCTCATTCACAATTCTGGGTTTGTCACCTGTCATGGAAATATTAATCGTAACTATAATATAAAATTATATACAAGTTATATAAACTTGTTTATATAATTACTAGTCAATTGAAAAGGAATTGGTATACATTCTTCTTGGACCTAGAGATGTCTCCCTTTCTCTCTCTTATTGAAAGGTGTTACGATAGTTTGCATTTTGCATTGCCACTGTAGCCACGAGACTGATACTGAGGCCATGCCAATCTACTGACTTCTTTGTTGTGCAGATTTGTTTAACTATCTTGCAGACATGTCCACCTCACCCATAGTGTATTGCAAATTAACTTGCTGACTTCAGCCATGGCCAATCCTAAACTCTCCACGATGGTCACTCCCCCTCACCTTTGTTTCCTTTGTTGTTACTGCCCACAATGTGAATGTTTCCCTATAAGAATCATGTACACCTATTGTCTCATTGAATGTATGCTTGGTAAATTGCTGCCTGTATCTTCCCATGACCATGCTCTTAAATTAAATCAAATACATTGCTGTCCGAAGTGTCCTAAAAATGTTACGTTATTTTTCATCAACACCCCATACGAAAGGTTCTGGGTTCAATACCCAATTCCCCATAGCCATCCTCTCAAGGGTGTTGTAGGTAAGATTAGAGAGCACATTTTATTTGAGGATGGCTAGTCTATTTCTAACAAATTACACTCAGATAATAGCTCTTAAATCTTACCTACTGCACCTTTTAAGTGTCCCTGCTATCATTAACCCTACCTGCTCCTTAATTCCCTGTTTCCCTCTTATTTCACTGTGAGAAACTCTTAATTTAAGCATCTCATACAATTACTATACATAATGGTAAAGTCCAGTTGATAAAATTAAAGCCATGACCACAGATCTTAGTTTGACATTTGTCTTGATGATTCCAGTGTTCCATCGAGTGGTTCCATTTCGCTTGTGTGGGTCTGACAACCAAACCACGTGGGAAATGGTAAGGAAGGCCTCAACTGAAAGAGAAGCTGTTAACATAACTTTTGACAGTTTAATTAATTCCCATTGAACAAGATTAACACCAGTTTGACACAGAATTATTGTTTCAATCCACATAGGTATTGTCCACGCTGCTCTCAAGACCGAAAGAGAAAATAAAATGACTTTGTTAGTGAAACAAAGGAACGCCGAGAACAGATTGAATAGATGGAAAATGGCTGGAATAGTATTTTCAACATTAGTTATTAGTACGTTTTACATATTTCTTAATGTTTGGTGCTTTATTGGTTAACATTTTTGATGGCCTTGGTCTGATGCAGTGTATGAAGGAGACTAATGGTTACAACTGTATTTAAAATTTCATATTTGAAATGGTTGAATTTCTTTTTTATTTACTTTGGTGCTCATTGTAATGTTTTGTTGTAGGTATTTTTTTTTTTTACATTTTGTTATACAAATGAAAAATAAACACTACATTTGCCCCTAATAGTTAGACATTTACAAATGCCATAACACTGATATCGATATTGCTGTGTGTGACTACACAATTCTCTAAAATAGCTTTTCAATTAATAACTTTTATTTCTATTTTACATTAATTGCCTATGTTAAGCTCTAGCTTTTTTTGAATGACAATGAGTAGGGTGAGAAAGTTAAGACCAATGCTGCATTTTGACAGTATTACGTTTTGGTAGTAAATTGAAATTGTCCTTTTAAAGATTTGATTGAGTGTTGTATGGAAAATAAGACATTTCATGAGGGAAGTATTGCCATTCCTGTAGCTGAAACATTTGTACTAGGGAGAGGGTGTTGATTATGTTTTCAATTATTTGAATACAGCTACTACCTCAACAACGTGTCTGCTTTCTATTTTGAATCGTGGCTTTTTGGCTGAATACCAACGACATTACAAAACATTATATATGGTAACCTGTTTTGGTAGAGGTCGCCATACTGTCTTGGTGTTGTCGTGCTATCGTTTTCCGCTAGGTGGCACACTATCCCTAAAACGTGTTTATAAACTGGAGCTGTAGAGGCGGGTCAATACATGACGTCACTGTTCCAGTTATTTGGCGCGATGTGTAGACGGATTTCAAACACTGGTTTCAAACCGTTTGGGGAAAGTCAACCACTAGGCCAGAAATCCCGTCTTTAGTCGTCCCAACTGTGGCTCATAAGGCTACCCACAACACTGGTGAGTAATTTAACATGTAATTTGGTTTAAACTTTGACCAGCCGTGACACATTTCTGCTTATGATGAGCGTGGAAAAAAACAAAGCTAAAGCGAGTGGACATGCTAACTTTATTGTCATTGGTTGCTAGCACATTAGGGTAAACTTCCACGATAAAATGGCGTTAGCGTATTAAACTTTTTCAACCGGACCGATACGATAAATCAGCTGATTGACTTGAATGCTGACATATACATATAACACCAAAACCACAGTGTATAGTTCATATTCGTCGCTTTTTAACCAAGAGGACTTGAAGGGCTTGCGGCCAGCACATTTTTGTCACAATTTAACCACTTTTTGTTGAGTAAGTTAATGTTGTTGTTCTACAGACATGTCTTGGGACTTCTTTGTACCCGTCTGCGTGGGCGACCTCGTGAAAACCGTGGGTATCAACCAGTATGTGGTTCAGGATGTAGTCTACCCGAAGCAGATACCATCCCACCTCAACAGTAAGTAGTAAGATGGCGCAGAATATGGGGTATTTATGCATTACAAATTATATATTTTGTTTACTGTATTGTTTCTGAACGTGATATTTCTCAAACAGGTTTCAAGGCCGCATTAAGAAGCCAGGGGCCGTTGTGTATCTTAGAGCACTTCGACACTGGTTACAGTGTGCTACAGTGAGTCTTGTAACCCACATCTGCATTTTTGTCTCATATAGTTTCAATGTGAATTTCAACTCTTTTGTCATTGTTCCAAAATCATGTCTCTCTCTCTTTAAGGCACAGCAACGCAGTGGACTTGAGCATCAAAGAGGACACTCTGGAATTACTCATACAAGGTCAGATTTTCTACATGTTTGCATTACCATCTATGAATCAAAAATGTGATTTCATAATGTAGTAATTAACTGTCTCAACCTCCCCCTTTTCATTATTTTACAGTTGTGAGTGGCCTGTCTGTGTCTTTGCCTGCGTTGCTCATCTCCGCTAACCTCTCAGCCGCAGACCGCAAGGAGCAGCTAAATGCAGTGAAGATGGGTGTATTTTTACTCTGCAAACTTACAGAGGTGCTTGAGAGCGACTCCTGCAGACAAAGTATTGTCACTGCACCGGGCAAGGTATGGATGCGAGGGGGTGTACTCCACTTTAAGTACAATGAACGGTAGCAGCCGTTTTTATTTATTTTTATTTTTACTTTTGAGTGTACTTAAATGCCCAGTGATGAGATCATGGCATTTATGAGCTTGTCGGACCAAGAGATCTTGCTCTAATGCCACCTGGTTGGTGGGTAATCTTGGCGGTGTGACAGAGTATTGTTGCACTGCTGTAAGGGCTCACCTACAGTCACTTAAAAGCCTCCACTTTCTGTCCTCTCAGAAGAAATGCAGATGGACACGTGGTAGGGCTCACATAGTGTTAACGTCTGTCTTGTCTTTTGTGTGAATGATTTATGAATGTATATGTATCAGGTGGCAGGAAGCAAGTCTCTGTTGAGGGTCTTTTGAAAGCGATGAATCTCATTCTTTGGTAATCTGAGGGCAAATGCAAAAAACAAGTGTACAGAAAACCGCATATCACGTGTGTAACATTTAGATATATTTTGCTCTTACCATACAGGCAGGCAAAAAGGGCAAGGCTGGAGAGGGTCTGGCGCAGTGGGACTCTGAGAGGGAAACAGTGCTGCAGGCCCTGGTACAACTCCTCCAGCTGGATATCCGCACCCTCTGGAGCCTGTCCCTGGTGGAGGAAGAGTTCATCAGGTACTCTACCAACACATGACCACCGGAGCCAGTGCAGGATCTGCCACGGCTAAATGAGCTCAATTGGGGCAATGAGATTTCCTGCTGGTCTCGTGCTGCAGCCCAGACCGTTGTTAAACATTGTTTGTTTAATGGGAGACGACAAGTGTTCCGGCTTCTGCAATAATGATTTTATACAGTGTAGTTTAGCATGGTAGTTGTCTTTCTCCAATCCTTTCCTTGGGTTTGTATTTATATAATGTAGAGGCAGGCAACACAACAATTTGTTTTAAAACGTTTAGAAAATGTTTCCTACACAATATTAATCTTGTAGGAACCATAATTATCGAACCGTTTTTTCTTTTATTAGTAAAAGTATAGTATAGTGTTACAAAGACTTCATGCTGAAAATGCTTCTTATCTGGTTGTACCACATTAAGAATGAACATCCTCTCTGGATCTTTTCCAACAGTTGTGTGACATGCTGCTGCTACAAGCTCCTGGAGAACCCAACCATCAGCCACGTGAAGAGCAAGCCCACCAGGGAGGCCGTCATCCACCTGCTGGGGCTGCTGATAAAGAAGTACAACCACCTACTTGGTTAGCCACGTTATCATCATAATCAAAAGTCTAAACCAAAACCAGAAATGCGCCCAGTTGGTATGCTCCAACAAGACGCCTTTCATCTTCATTAAACGCTGTTTATGCATGACTTTGTACTCTACAAATATCCTCTTCCCACCCACTGCCTTTCGCTGTTCTCTACAGGTGCAAGTGTCAAAGTGATTCAGTTGCTGCAGCACTTTGAGCAGCTGTCCTCGGTGTGTGCTCAGGCGGTCTCTGTGTGGAGCACAGAGTATGGAGTCAGGGCTATAATAGGAGAGGTCATACGGTAAGGGACAATCATTTCTATGTACTTTTTTTTTTTAATGCATTTTTATTTGCGTTTGTTCGCTGCAATACATTTGTTTTATACATCAATACATATGCATTTTCTTAGTTACGTCAATTTCATTTGTATAGCCCTTAATCCCAGTTAGTCTCAAAGGGCATCACAGGCCACATTAGCATACCCGTTAATCCTTTCCCCAAAAGAGCGAGCAAAAACATAATTTTCATGGAAGAAACCTTGAAGGTGTGCATTTGGACTCACTGAAACTCATACATATGATACTTATGGTTATTGTGAGGCTAAATAATGGATATTTGAACAGTTTACCTTTTTGCCTAATTAAGGGAGATCGGTCAGAAGTCCAGTGAGGAGCTTGCTAGAGAAGGGTCAGGGGTCAAGGCCTTCTCGTCTTTCCTGTCGGAATTGAGTTCCCTGGTGCCTGAATTGATTATCCCCAACATCAGTGTCCTCATCACGCACTTGGAAGGAGAGGTGAGATCAACAAACCTTAAGATAGAGCCACTGAAAGAGTGGGTGTGTGGGTGGGTGGTGTGGGCAGTAGTTGATGTTGATTGCGGGATCCAAGATAGGATTATGCTTCTCTGACACTTGTAGTTTAACGCCTCCGTGTGTGAAGCATTTCATATACAGCATCGCTCATACACAACAACCCTACTAAAAATGTGTTGTGGGTTGTATACACGGGGATAACCCATCTCCTTCCTAGAGTTCAGTTACACTTTATAAGCCTTCATTGGGTGTACAACAGTGTAGCATGTTTGAATAGCCCTTTTATGTTTAATGTGGTTACTGACAAGATAAATGCATGAAGCGCAATTCAGTTTATTGGTAGAAAGTACCTGACTGTATTTGGCTTAGTATAATGTAATAGCCCTGGTGATTCCCAGCCGTGAGGAACTGGTTTTGATTCTTAATGGCCACAGACTATCTGTAGGAATCCACAAGCAAGATGCCATACCCTGACCTGCTCCTAAATGTCCTCTTTATCTTAATTCAATGCGCATCGCTTTGGATAAAGTTGCTGTAACTAAGCTATGTTCCATCTGGTAACCAGAGCAACAACATGCGCGTGGCGGTGTGTGAGGTACTGGGAGACATCCTAGTGCGGGTCCTGTGCGGCGACGGTCTGGACGAGTCTGGTAAAGCGGACCGCGACCGCTTCTTCGACACGCTGCAGGAGCATCTGCACGACACACACTCCCATGTTCGGGCGCGCGTGCTGCAGGTCTACACGCGCATTGTCAACAGCAAGGTTAGTTGGCCCTGTCGTCACTGAAAGCCACTGCCAAGACGTTCTTATGGCTGTATTGTTGAATATTGCTCTGTGTTCTGCCTGCCAGGCGTTGCCATTGTGTCGGTACAGCGAGGTGATGGGGCTGGCTGTGGGGAGGCTGATGGACAAGTCTATAAATGTAGTGAAGAGTGCCATCCAGCTGCTGGCGGCCTTCATCGCTCATAACCCCTATAGCTGCAAGGTAATTAAAACCTAGTACACCGTAAGATGTAAAGTTCCCTTTCCTGTGGTCCTTAGTTCTGAGTGTTGTGTTTCAGTTGAGCAGTGAAGATCTGAAGAACCCTCTGGAGAAGGAGACGACGAAACTCAAAGAGCTGAAGGAGAAGCTGGAAGGCAAAGCACCTGGTAAACAAACCCTTTAATGCCTCAAAAGCAACTCTTTAACTTTTTCCCGCTCATCCACCATGCCCAGTGATGATACCAAGGCGAATGTGAGCTCATTGAACCAGGGGGCTGGGTTGTCCTTGTCCTGACCGGCTGGTAATCTTGGCCGTGTAGTGAAGGTTTACTGCTCGGCTGTAAGGGCTGGCCTACAGTGACAGGCTCCTCCCACTATGATCCCACTTTCTAAGATGTGCTTAGTCGGGTAATAATGAGGAGGATGCCAACAGCGTGTGTTTGTGTGTACGTCAGGCAAGGCCTTTACCCAGCTCCTGCTGTAGTTTGATGTGCCATGAGCTTCTTCTTTGGTAATCTGAGGGTGAGCTCTGAATTTTGAGCTAGGTTGTCATGTTGACATTGTTGCACTGCATTGCATGCTTTCTCCTAAGGCATATTCCATGATGTCTTCATAAATGGCTGCTAAATTATAGGTTATGGCAAATCCTTAATACCCATCCATATGATGTGTGAATCATGAGACCTCATCAATCACAAACGACAGTCTTTGAAAAGATTCGATTTCTAACATTTCTTTTTAACTGAACTGATATTTACATAAAATGCAGCTTTGAGGGCAATGTCTGTGTAAAGTGTGGATTTAGAAATGATGGTTCAAAAAAAGTTCCCTACAATCATTAAACTTAAATTATTTTCTTGGTGGGGTCCAACCTGTGTTCTGCATGATGATGTTCATACTGTTCCTCGCTGATGTTCCTTGCCAGTGGCAGTCATAAGGGCATCAGAGCTGTGGGACGCCATGGAGCCTGAGCTGCTGTCCACCGCCAGGGCTGTGTTGGAGCCCACCAGTGCAGGAGAACAGGAAGATGGGGAGGAGGTGGTGGAGGAAGAGTTGGAGGAGGCACAAGATGACAGGACGACAGCTGTGCAGATTGCACAGTTACTGCGTGTCAATAAATACAGGTGAGTACAGCCCAATTAACATTCAGATTTTTTTGAACTATTTTGATTGCTGATTCAACATTTTGCCCAGTGATGATACCAAGGCGAATGTGAGCTCATTGAACCAGGGGGCTGGGTTGTCCTTGTCCTGACCGGCTGGTAATCTTGGCCGTGTAGTGAAGGTTTACTGCTCGGCTGTAAGGGCTGGCCTACAGTGACAGGCTCCTCCCACTATGATCCCACTTTCTAAGATGTGCTTAGTCGGGTAATAATGAGGAGGATGCCAACAGCGTGTGTTTGTGTGTACGTCAGGCAAGGCGTTTACCCAGCTCCAGCTGTTGTTTGATGTGCCATGAGCTTCTTCTTTGATAATCTGAGGGTGAACAAGGAATACAGTTGCCCAATCATACTTGTCTCTACCCGGGGTCTATATTTGAGTCAGGGTCCAGTATAATTTCATCCATGCAAATTTTTAATATGTAGCCGGACATTTTCACCTGCCTAATGGTCAACTCTACCATTGGCAGGTGTTAATTTGGGACTGATTCGAGTTATGTTGCATCTTCCCCAAGCTTATGCTTTAACCATGCCGCAACTATACCGTCCCAAACCTCATAATTGAACATCAGAGGTCCCAGGTAAATACGTTTTACCTATAACTATTATTTACCTCTTATATTTAATTTCTTCAGACATGCAGTGCGTCAGTGTATAAAAGCACATGGCAGATTCCCACAGTCTGAGCTGTTCTCTGCACTCGACGATCCCACCCCAGAGACGGTAATGGAGGCCCTGGCTCTGCTCTTCAAAGGTAAAGGCTGCTCTCGCATACGCTGGTTTGTCTTTATTAAGAGTTAGTGCTCAGCTATGAACCACTATGCAGACATCAACATTCCATGGCTACTTCCCAATGAGAGAAATCATCTCGAATGGGTTGGAATGAGAAGCTCGTTTAATTGAACAGTCCCAATGCGCCATCTTGCGTCATTATTAAAAATCCTCAAAATGATTACAGGGTCTATTGTAAACGTTTGAAAACGTACCACATTTTCTTTTAATATGACTAATTTCCCAGTAATATGTATTATTTGCACAGCACAAAATCTAATCTGATCTGACAGAAGTGAGGTGTGCCAGCTGTTAAGTCAATGAGGTTAAGCCGAAACAGTAATAATCGTAGTATTTAATATTTGAGGGTTTCAGAAAGTTATTTTCTTTAAGCTTGACAGGCATATAAATATCGTGTACAACAACCAAATCTGTCTCCAAAATGTCTTCATCGGTCTATCAATATTTTCCACCAGGGCCCGACGAAGACTCTGGCGAGCTAAGTCAGAACCTGCCCCCCTCCCCTCAGAAGGAGGTGGAGGAAGAGGACTCTGAGCTCAAGAAACAGGAGATGTTGGTGCAGTACCTCAAAGATACACAAAGCTTTGCCCTGCAGGTGGAGAGGGCCATCGCTGTCATCAACACCATGCTCTACTGCAAAACCACCTCGGGTACGTAGGAACTGTTATTGGTGGGATTGCAGTGATCATGGGGAATTGTACATGCTGTTTATTTCGTATGATGATGGGATTTAGTTTGGTTCAAAATGTAATTTTGTTATTACAAGTGTAAATGGTAATTTATTTGATGGTTCTCATCTCATTTATATTTTTGAATTTATAATGATTACCTCCAAATTCAAATGTATATATTTTTTAGGTATCATTTTGAGGTATCAACAATAAGTTATTATATGTATTGACCATGCCACAGCTTATAGTACTCTTATAGTGACCGCATGAATGTGTTTCAGTGGTCTGGGAGGCGGTGCAGTTCTGCGTGACGGTGTGTGAGTTCAGCGTGGCCAACTCTCTGTCCGGGGTGAGGAGGATGCTGCCCCTTGTCTGGTCCACTGACGCCACTGTCAAGGACGCTGTGGTGCAGGCCTACAGACGCCTCTACCTCAACCCCCAGGGAGACTCCACCAGGTAGGTAGCCCACTCTGGGGACACTGGCCATGTCATTATGGACTGAAACATGTTTAAATAAATGTTGTCAAGTTTGGTTTCAGAATACAATCTATTTTACTCCATTACGTTATATGATTATGGATTACATTTATGTGAGCAGTGATATTTCTTTATTATTCTAAGCTATCCAAAGCTTCTTAGTGCGATCACATCTGTTCCAGTCCAAGGCACCATTTCCCATAAAATATGAATTGATGGCGATGCCCTTTTCCCTTCCAGAGCCAAGGCCCACACTCTGGTGGACAGTCTCTCTGAGCTGATGGTGGATGCTTCCCTAGGAACCATCCAATGTCTGGAGGAGATAGTAAGTGCTCTTCTTCATCACCCGAATCAAACCCTCCCTGCAAAGCTACAGTTAGAAATCTGAATCCACCCGACAATATTGTGCTTTTGTTGATATACGGGTCTACAACAGGATATCGGAGTACAACAAAGGAACATTTAAATGAAGCGCTACTTGGTCATCAGCTTTATTTTCTTATTCTCTGAGGTATGACCTGAAATGATATTACAGATAAGGGATAATTATCTTTCTATTTGAAGTATTGGCCCAATAACGCAAATCTCGCTATACTGTTCAGTTAAAAGATTTGTTTCCTTCATCATCCAATCCATTGTTGTATTACCAGAACAGAAACACTACTCATTTGACTGTATGTTTCTGTGGCGGTCTCTAACCAGTGACTGGTTTCTGTGCTAGGTGCAGGAGTTCTTTGGCAGTAGCAGCAGTCTCCAGTCCACCGTGGTCCAGGTGCTGTGGGAGCGCTTCACTGGCAAACGAGAGACTTCGCTGCTCCACAGGAGGGCCGCGGTGATACTGCTGGGCATGGCTGCACGGTACTGATGTCGTCTTTTATCCGAGCACCGTGCTTATTAAGTTATACATGTCTTCCTTACATTTGCAATCGATACCGCAATTGATTTATTAACTTTTCATTTTAAGTCTAGAAGGCTGAGGATTGTTGAAATGGATTGAAAGAGTGGGGAACCGTAATTTAAACTTTTGTAAATGATTATGAGGAGCTTGTAGTCGCGGAGATTAAAAGGTAGGGACGATGTTTATTTAATATCCAGCATTGCGTCACACCCACTAGGTAACAAGGTAACGGGCAATCGACACTCAACAGACTAAACCAACCTCTGCACTGTCGTCTGCTGCAGAAAGAGGCTCTGATGCTTTCAATCTGCCGTGTTAATACTGACTACCTACTGACAAGCTATAGCCGGATAGCATAGAAAGGATGAGTGACATGGCGGTTGTCGGGCGCATTAGCATTAAATTAGGTGGTCATTGTTCATCAACTTTCCTAGCTCTCTACTCCCCATGCCACCCTTTTTATCAGTTTCTGTGTGGCCTTGATGGTGGGGAGCCTTGCGTCTAGGTTTAGGCAGGACATTATATCCCATCCTCCAATCCATGTTGACACTTTAATATAATGTAAAACATGTGTGCATGTTTTTAGTTTGCGTCTTTTGGAAAGGGCAAAAATATTTGTTGCACAGGTGTTAACGTAAATAAAGGTAAGGTAGACAGTGCAGTCGCATTGGCCTGGAGCACCAAGGGTCATGTGTTTGTGGGCCCAACTGCAGTCAAGTCAGGGCAAGTGCATACATGTGTTGGAAGGGCCTGGCTAAATCGATGGTAAATACGATGGTTCTTTCCAGATAGCATCAATATAATTCATTTTTATATGATTCCCTACTTATCTTTTGAATATTTTGTTTTACAAAAGTTATTTGGAATAAATAAGCGATTTACTGGATAAACTGTGGATTCTTGAAGATGAATGCTTGTACCTCAAGGGTTATTATGCACATTACTGTGTATATAAGGTTGGCCTTGATTTTAAAAAGAAGAAAGTATAGAAATTAAATTCAATAGAGATAAGGGTGGATAGTACTGACTGAGTGAAATATCAACCTCAGTTAGCACAGAAGGGTTTTGGAAAATTGCCTGGAAATTACCTGGTAAATGATGAGCTGAAGAGTAGGAACCCTGTAAAATTACTAATTCAGTTGATAATGGTATTTATACCCCTTCTGTGAGGCGGAATAAGGGGATTTTCTGCGGCAATGAGCCACCATGTTTTTCAATATAAAAACATTGATCCTTTGGCTGGCTTCTCAATCTATTTATCAACCACAACTCGGCTATGTCTGAAAGATTTATTTTATCGTTAAATAAAGGATTGTGGAGCCCTATGATGCAGCAAAGGCTTATGTGACCTTACTGTACTGGAATACCATGTTTTCCTGTCTGGTAGTCTGCAAAGTGCAGCAGAGTTTGGCTTATTGATTGCCAGTCCTCAGCAACCATGTGTTCACCTGCCTACCTGAATCCCCATATAGGTATGGAGGGTGTTCGAGGCAGGAGGGTGACAGTGTAATGCTTTAAACTCTGTAATCTCCGGTGGGAAGGTACCCAACACTTGGCAATGTGCTAGCTAATCTGAGGGTGACACATTCTTCTCATAAACATGTGCTGTTTTGGACCAGAACATTGATTAGAACATTAATCACATTCTTCTCATCATTATGTGCTGTTTTGGACCAGAACATTGATTAGAACAGTAATTGCCTTCAGGGTTGTGAGTCAAGTAGATTCTTGAGAAAAATGGTACATGATTAGTACCCCTAAATATAACTGCTTACAAGAGTAAGCATATCGCCATTAGGCAGAACCATAAGCATTATACCAAGGCTCCCCCAAGTCACGACCACATAACTCCTGGCTCGTTGCCAGCGTGATGCACAGAATGTAGCTTACTACAACGCTGCTCCTCAATCCACCTCAAAGGATTTCTGAAGGGAAGAGCGAGCTAGAGGGTAAAGAGTCTCTATCTGCAGTCCACCCACGCTGCCTCTCTTCAGCCAGCCAGGAGTGTTTAGAACATATTTAATCTTGCATACTCCTGCAAACCCAGCCTCCCACGTACATGTGGCCAGCTGGCAGGCCTGGGGTTAGCTAGTTTACCTGTAGGGCAAACGTGCTGAGGAATGACTTCGTAGCATGCGGTCTGTCTGGTCGTGTTGTCTCTAGGAAAGCGTCAACAGGTTTTCTCACCAAGTATATGTGTCTGTTTTATTGATTTGGTATCCATGTGAGTTGCAGAATAGAGAGATGAAACCGACAAGCGGTTTCCTGGAAAGATTGAGCTCGTCTTGGAGCTTGTGCAGTCTAGATTCAGTAGCTGGACACAATCTCATAATTGTTTATTCCTTCTAGATCTAGCAATCTTGCTTTTGTAAACTAAAACTGCATCTAGCAGACATTTAAAGACTTTGCTTTCAGCCTGCATTGTAGCAGCGATCTGATATAGCCGAAAACGAATAAATATATAATAATGAATACAATATATTTTATGACCTTGGACATGCATTAAGGTCAAGGATCATCACACCATTTGACGAAGGCAGGTAGGGCACGAACATGATCTGACTCAACCCTAGAGAGGAGACAATAGAGCGATGTCGACAGAGATTTTCACAAAGAAGCTGCCCTTTTGAAGCTATCTGAGGCTGTCCTACAGCTACCTGTATACATAATAAAAAGCAGAGGGGACAGGACACAACCCTGGAGTGAGCATGTATTTTAGACCTTGTAGACCACGTTGGACATGTGTCCATTCACCAATACCTGCTGGATTGCCTCTGTGTTATCAATGAGGGAGACAACCAAATCTCTTTAAATCCTTTCAAAAATGATAAAGGATGCGAGTGCAACAGGTCAAATAATTTTGTTCCTTGGGCTTTTTTCATTTTGGTATGGGTATTACAGTGGATGTTTTCCAGATTGTAGGGATCTGGCCTATCAACTTTATCCCAATCAATTAACTCTCGATGTGGCTTCAACAGGGCCGAAAGGGAGGTGGTGCTTAGTAATGTGGAAACCTTCTGCAACGTGGCTCTGGGGGAGAAGGTGGCAGAAGACTTCCTGCTAGCCAGAGATGTGGTCATCACCATCAGCAGCATCACAGATCACGTCAGGGTAAGCACAATTAACATTTAAATGGTTTGTTTGAATTACTATTTAGGAATCACCATTGATTGAATGCATACATTTTATTTGTACCGATACCTTTTTCTAGCAATCAAAGAATGCCCCATTCAGACTGCCTCACGACCACCAACTGTTCACCTGCCTTACAAAAGCCATCGCAGAAGGTAAATACATTATCTTGCCAAAAAACTAGACTGCTTTGTGATTCATAGATCCCACATGGTATTGGACATTATGACACCTGTACAGCTCACACATGGTACAAGTCAATTGACTCTTGCTCTTCCCCTTTACCTCCCAAGGTGTGGTGAAGGAGGACCCTCACTGGCAGAGTTTCATGGAACAGGCTGTTCGTCTCCTGTACTTCCTGGCCGAGTCCCCCGACCAGCTCTGCTCGCTGCTACTTCAGCAGAGCACCCAGCTCTTATTGGACCAGGTCGCCAAAACAGCAGAAGCCTCCAAGGAGACGGTCCAATCCCAAGGCGACTCGCAGGACTCTCAGGATTCTGCTGAACAAGGTCTACAAATGTGCTGTGACTGACGTATAGTTATAGCGTGTTACGATGTTGAATGAATCTGAGAGATTTCAACTAGAGATCCAAACTAGTGCCCGTGCTTCGTAGTATGTAAATGTATTAATTGAAAACAAAAACGCACTCTGCAGCTTCCAAAGGAACAGTGGTCAGTAAATCTAAACTTGATTTATAAGTCCATCTAAAACCAGTATGAGGTAAATTGTTTACTTTGTCTATTGAAGGCTAGGCTGAAACTTTAAACAGCAAGTTTCAATGCACCATACAAATCCAGTTGTAATGAAAGCACTCAAATGTATTTCTGGAGACGCCTGTTTTGTTGTTGTTACTGGTGCTTCATTGCCGTCTCCTGGACTGCTGTTGTTAGCCGGGCTCCCTGGTAGTAAATCCTGTGTTCCTGTGTGCTGTGTGTAGTGAGCAGCGTGAGCCTGGCCCAGCTGCTGTCTCTGTGCGGCTGTGTGGCTTTCTGGCAGGTGTCCCACCTGGAGGGCAGTGTGAGCGCTGAGCTGCGGAGGAGGGGAAGAGAAACTGAGGAGAGGGAGGAGAAGGAAAAGACGCCTTCGAAATCTAAGGTACACCGGGAAACTATTTACGGCTTGTTCAGTTTGAGCGAAGAAATTGCCTTTCTGAATAGTCATCTTAGTCCTAGTCTAGGTGATGCAGTATAGGTGTAATGATGTCAGTGCGTATAACTTCTTAAACATTGCAGAATCTGCCACCATAAATTATGTGACTGTAATCAGTAACTTGTGGGTAATGTTTTAATAACATTGTTTAAGCTGTATGGTGCAGTTTGTAGAATTTAGCGGAACCGAAATGGAATATATCAAGTGTTTTTTAATTAGTGTATATATTCCCATTAAAATAAGAATCGTTGTGTTTTCATAACTTCAGAATGAGCGCTGTCTCTCTCCTGGGGCAGTGGGGCCTCTTCCACGGAGCCCGCCATGATGCACCGCCTTGTTTCTACAGTAGCCCAGAAAGGACAAACGGCTCAGAGAGCTATTTCAGTTTTAAGCTGTGACCTTTAGTTTCACTTTCACTTTATACTTTTCATGAATCTATTAAGGAACCTCATCAGTACAGGCAACGGTAGTTTCGGCTTTGTCGATGAGGGGGGGCAGGCAGGCATTCATTATTCAGTTGGAATCTGCCACATCACCGCAAGAACCCACTAAATCCTTCTCACTGCACCTTTTCAGATCAGTCAGTTACTGTTTGATCAATCACAAAAACCCTTTATACAGTCAGCCAAACTGCCCAGGAGGCTATCCTTAAACTGAGGAACGGCCAATGGCGGTAACCCTGTTCCAACGTGGTATCTCAACAGCTAGCAGCCAATGACAGTGCTGTGGAGGAGGAGCTTGGGTTGATTGGTGCCACGGCTGAGGACACGGAGGCGGAGCTCATAAGAAAGATCTGCGAGACAGAATTACTGGCTGGTAAAAAAAAATAAAAAATAAAACACAATTTTATTGGTACATTCAAACCAGTGTACCACATTCAATTTCAAAACCATACTGGCTGATCTGACTTTATGTGGTCCATGCTACCTTGTTAAACATGCTGTTGTCTCTCCTTGGTTCAGAGGAGAACATCCTGTTTTGCTTCCTTCCCCTGCTGGTGAAGGTGTGCAGCTCTCCTGGACGATACGCTCACCCCCAGCTCACCACTGCTGCCTGCCTCGCCCTCTCCCAGTTTATGATGATCAGGTACAAGCACTTCCTGTTTTGTCCCGCTTCCTAAATTATCTGAAGACGTATGTTAAATATGCATTTGCGTTGTTTTAATGGATTTATGAAACAATGTAATTTTACTGTCGTTTTTCTTTTAAACGTGGGCATTTGTCTTATATGACCGTTAACATTGTAATCTCTGCCATTTTATCTGAAATAAGTCCCCATATATAAAATGAAAATAAGTCTCCCCAAAACGCTATGTGACCGTTGGACTCTGCTGGAGTGCAACGTCAGAGTGCCTCTGACATCACGACCATACAGACGCAACCCATACGTCTGTATGGGTTGCGGTTGACTGCGGTGTCCGCGAGAACGTTTAGCTTTTCGGACACTTATTGTATAACGGTGTGTGGATGGTGAAGCTCGGTCTGAGCAGCGATGTGTCTAACGTCCTCGTCCGAGTGAGGGTTAGGCTTCCCGGACACCTATGGTATAACACTATGGTGTGTGTGGCACATTTCATATACAACATTGCTTATTGGAACAGTTACACAACGACGGTACTAAAAAAAAGTTTAATAAAAAAATATTATTCCTAGAAGTGAGCAGTATACGGTCGAACAAAACATGTTTGGCTTTCTAGTAATACATCTGATAATGTGGCTTTATGCCATAAAATGTCTATTCTCATATTAACCTGCTGATGATTTACATTTTATAGAGCTGCATGTGAAACGTGTAAACAGGAGCAGGCCCTCTTACTGGCTCTTCTTTTGACCTCCTCAGTCCATCAGTATGCGACGAACACACGCGGCTGCTGTTCACCGTGCTGGAGCGCTCACCACTGCCCGTGGTCCGCGCCAACGCCATCATCGCCCTGGGTGACCTCATTGTTCGCTTCCCCAACATCCTGGAACCCTGGACCCAGAACCTCTATGCCAGGTAACGCCCAACGCCACGTAACCTATGGATGGGTGGAGCGCTGCCGCGGCCGCTTGTACCTTTACTAATAAGAGTAATGACACGCACTGTTCAGTAGAGGGCTTAATGAGAGTATTGGTGAGTTTTGGGGCGGGGTTGCCGTTCAACCTCACTGTGGGACACAATGTATCCTTGCCAAGCAGCACTTAATCAATGGTCTTGTTGCCATCAGATGCTACATTATAATACCCAGCACTCCCTCGCTGTCAGTCTTCGGTAATTAAAGGGAACAAGCCTCGGCTGATAGCCTGGCAAGTGGGCGTGTAGGAAATAATGTTTATTCCAGCATTGTCCTCTAGCTCTTGTTTTGTGTTGATGTGAGATCCCTCAGCGGGTCCGGAGATGCTGACCCCTCATCCCCCTCCTCAGCATAGCGAGTGTCCCACGCCCCACACCCCTCCCTCCCCCCATCATACTGTTCAATGAGAAGCAAACTTTGACATGAACTGTGTTTGCAAACTCTGCCATCGCTTTCATATACTGACCCCCGCCACCCTCTGTGGCTGTTGCCATGGCAACTGCCCAACAGATTCCAGCTCTGAGCGGGATAACAGCCCTCTCCTCCCATCCCTTTGTGTCCCTCCTCCCTGAACTAGGCAGTCGCCCCTCGCACCTTGGAGAGGGGCCGCTTGGACGCCAAGCAGCATAATTGCTGGTGTGTTGGGACCCAATGGTCCGATCCAGTGGGCTGGTGGTGGAAATTATGGATAGGAAGAAGGGATAATTTCTGCTCAAGTCAAAGGTCCTGCCAGCCTTTTACATTGCAGAAATGGATGTTCTTGTTTAAAAAAAGTCTTGACGATCACCATTCTGTTCACTTGGCGGCATTGACAACTTGGCCAGGCAAAATCAAAATGAGTTCTCTATTGTTTTATGTGTGGGTTTTTTTCTTATTGCTTGCTTCTTCTCACTTTGAGGTTTTTATATAAGTATATGAAACATTCTACGCTGTCATTAGCTTGGCAATGTTTCTGAAGTCCATGGTTTTCTCTAATTGCCCCCCCCCCCCCACATGCATACACACACCTCCACCATGTTCAGGCTTCTGAAACTGGTGGTTCCTGGAGCCTCCTGATAAGGGTGTGGAGAATGAATTGCCCTCCATATTGGTGCCGTAAGCCCCCAGCATTAGCATGCAGCGCTATGTAACTACAGCTTCAAATGATGCCAAGAGCTGGCCCCCCATCCGCAGCCGCTGACTGAACGTGTGATCCTCTGCCCGGAGTCCTGCCCTGTAACACGGGGAGCTAATTACTTTCCTTTGTGTTGTGGTTCCTGGGCTCTGGTGGATCTAAATCTGTCTCAAAATGCCGTCTGCCATGCCAAATTGGTCCATTCCATCCAACAGCATGGGGGTATTCCCGATAATAGACATACTGGGCAATAAGAAAGGCAAAAGGCATTAACGGAGGGCGTAGCAATATGTAACGTTGGTAGGCGGCTGACGTGTGCATCCCTCGTTTGGTTTCCTATCCCCCCAGGTTAAGTGACCAAGTGCCTTCGGTCAGGAAGACGGCCGTGACGGTCCTCACTCAGCTGGTGCTCAAAGATGTCCTCAAGGTCAAAGGTCAGGTGGGCGAGGTGGCGGTGCTGCTCATCGACCCCGAGCCACACATCGCCAGCCTGGCCCTCAACTTCTTCAACGAGCTGGCCTCCAAGGTGAGTGGATGATGCGCTCAGACTCCCTACTCCTCCCATCAGGAGGTACGGAGGAATCACATGTGTTCGGTTGTCGTGTTTCTCATCCCTTTTATTCACACTGCGCAGGACAACGCGATCTACAACCTGCTGCCAGACATCATCAGCAGGCTGTCTGACCCAGAGAGGGGCATGAGCGCTGAGGACTTCAATGTGATCATGAAGTAGGTTCCTCTTTATCATGACGATGGCCTCGCTGTTTTTATCCTCAACCGTTATCCACCCTGCAGAGACGAGCCTTTTGATATATTTTTTCGAATTGTAATTTAAAAAGGTTTGCGCTGAAGTTAATAAACAACGGTTGGTGTATTCCATGGGATTTGTTTTTAATGTGATATTTTCACGTGCCCCTGTTTTCAGGCAGCTGTTCTCGTACATCACCAAAGAGAGGCAGACTGAATCGCTGGTGGAGAAGTTGTGTCAACGTTTTAGAACGGCCAAGTGAGTGCAAGCATACCATTTGGGTGTCATCAGCCCGCTGTCTAGTAGCCATCTATGGCTCACTCGCGGGCCACGTGTGCCTCGAGCGTGCAGCCCGTGTGGGACTTCCACTCTGGTTTGGAGAGGCTCGTTCAAAGCTCACATCAAAGTCCGGTCCCAGTGCAAAGTGGTGCTGCAGTTTCTAAAAGGGCCTTGCGTTGCCTCCCCTGCTCTGAATCATCAATCCATACACTCCCATAGAAAGGACATTTCATATTACGCAATAGCAAAGTGAATCAAGACATGCATGCCGTTTCCCCATAATGAGATTTGTCCCAAATGCCAGGTCGGAGCGCTCTCCATAAATATCCTCCTCCTGCCTTTTTTAAGTCACTCTTAAATCCATCTTGTGTTAACCTCGTTCTGTACGGCCCCTTGGCACAGCCTGACCTCTGACCCCTCCCCCAGGACGGAGCGCCAGTGGTGTGACCTGGCCGTGTCTCTGTCCCTGCTGGCCATGTGTGAGCGAGGCCTCAAGAGGCTGCAGGAGTGCTGGGAGTGTTACAGCGACAAGCTGACGGAGCCCGGCGTCTACCAGCCCCTGCTCTCCATCGCCGCCAAGCTCCGCCGCGGGGCCAAGCCGCAGCTCAAGGTACCGCTGCCCACACGTCCTGCTGCGATACCACGCACCTGCACACCCTGATACCACACCTGCACACCCTGAAGCACCTCTTGTTTTAGGTCCCAGGGAACCTCAACCCAGGATTCATACTAGGTTGATAAAAGTTTTTTTTTTATCTAGGACACATGGTCAAATTATTATAAAATATGCATAATTCTCTTGCTCTGGAGGAATATTGGGCAGGATTATTTCTGCATTGTTTGCCGTCATTGCAGAACAATGGCACTACCACATTGCTGGCCAATTTCTTGTCCCGTGTTCCCACCCTAGGCAGTATCAGTACAATGAGGAAATAGAGGAGAGATACTTTGGTTTTCCCTGCATCGCACAACCTTAAACTAAATGACTACAGAGACTAAAAAAATCAAGAAGGTATACCGGTTTGTGTGATTCATAGGCTAAATAACTTCTAAAATCGGCTTGGAACTTGTAAGTAGATTCTTACTTTGTTAACATTTCAAATAATACAGGTAATAAACATACTGCATTTGAGTGGAAACAAGACTGTTGCTCTTAATTGGACAGAACCGTTGCTACCGTAGAAAGAACCAATGCACGACGAGCTGTTCCATGGAGGTGTGGCAAATGTGCATTTTGGAGCAGCACTCAAAACAGCAACAGTAGATCAAAAATATAAAAACACCTAAACCTTGCTACATTGCTAACTATCAACCTCAACTTCGATAATGTACAGAAACATTTTACTACTGAATTGCCTTTTTGCACTTGAGCATTAAAAAAATACATTGGTATCACTGTTTTTGTAGATTAACCTTACCCTGTCTTAAGACTGTCCACGTACACCATGACCATGTTATACCTCAAATTAAAATGACAAAGTCACTGACTCCCTCCTATTTAGACTGATTGACAAAACCTTTTTGTTCTCTGGTATCACTAAGGCCCAGGTGGACGAGTTCGAAAAGAGGCTGACCGCTGTGCACACACGGGGGCTGGAGAACGTGGAGAGCCCCGAGATGGAGGAAGGAGGCTCCGCAGAGAAGACTGTCTCACACACCCCCCAGCCTGCCAGGGGTCGGGGCCGGTCCAATAGAGGCGAGTCCCGCTGCATCCGTAGAGCGTAGAACTCCCCAAAAATGTTCAACACTATTCAGCCCTTTATCTGACAGGAGGTCCCGGTCACTGAGGATCAGGGAGGGGTTTGGCATCTAGCTCTGGCCCGCGTACACTGGGGATTGAACCCGGTACCTTCCGGCTGGGAGCTGGAACACCCTTGCGGCTACACTATATCCGGCCCCAATTGCATAAATTGGTCATTTTCCCAACCTCTCCACAGAATCCTAACGTTCCTCTGTTCTCACAGGTCAAGCCAAGCAGGCGGTTTTGAGTCGCCTCGATGACAGCTTTGTAACGCCGAAGTCCAGCCGCAAATCCAAGAAGCCTGTCATCTCCTTCAGCAGTGATGAGGAGGAGGAGGAGGAGGAAGAGGGTGAGTGAAATTTGCCTAGCTTAAACGACAAATTTCTTTTTAGAGAAAATTGTTTCCTCTGAAAGGATAATCCCTAAATTGCTTAAGAAAACCAATGTTTTCTGTAAATTGCCCCATTAAAGTGGTATAATGAAAGTTCCTCTTTGGTCTGGGGCCCACATCCTGCTCAGGTAGGAACCGTTTAAGTGCAAGCTATTATTGTTTCTAGCCATCTGATGGCTTTTGTGCGCAGCCACAAAAGCCATTGGCCCCGCGGCTTGCGTTCCCTACTCCTCAGTACTTGACCGGTTTTGATTTCAAAGGACTGATATTGGACTTTGCTCTCTCCTAGATGCCGTCATGGCGGAGAGCGAGACCCCTCGCGTGACTACGCCTATCGCTCGCACGTCCCGCCGAACGCGTCTCCGACACTAGTCCTTTAAAATGTTCCGTTTGATCAACTTCAGAACGTTTGTCGACATATTTTAGCTTTTTAAAAGTTTTATTATTTTATTGTATACTTCTATGCTTTTACTGAAGTCAATTTTTTTATCTCCCAACCTATTTGTAAGCATTGTTGTAGAACAACTTAACTTTAAAATAAATGGTTTCTCCAGAGCTTCACTGCGGCCTCTGCTTGGCTCCCTCGGTCTCCAAGTGTCCCCTGCCTGGGTATATGTGACGGCTGGAAGCTGCCTGTAGGTCACTGCAAGCAGATTTATACTCTCATTACCAGGAGCACTGAACTTCCATTCTTAAGTGCTTGGACAGTTGTGGTTTTATAGGCTGTCACAGCTTGCCTAGTGTTCCCATTGCTCTCTTTTACTTATTTCTTTATTTATTTTGTCCTGTTCTCATGCTTGTATGTATTTTTCTTTTTTGCATCGCTCATTTTCGAATGCGCTTTCTTTCTTTCTTTTCTCCCCGAACTCGGCTCTCGGCTGTATGGTTTGTTTTCCATCAGTCTCTGTCTGAGTCTCGCATGTTGTTTGCTGCCCTCCACTCTGCTCTGTAATTAGTTTTCTTTTGTTAACACCCCCCCTCACCACCACCACCTCAGCTGTTGCCTTGTGCACACCACCTCCCTCCCTATTCTCTTCTCCGCTGCCTACTTTTCTCCTACAGTTCTCCGCTCGCTGTGATGACATCACATGTGTAGCAGCCCACCTCCCCCTCCAGCCCCCCTCTTACTAATCTCTCGCCCACTCTCCCACACATTCGCCTCTCCTAAAAGATGAGCGGTGAGCACAATTGTGTAGTTTTGACTAGTATTTTATGCGGGCCCTGCAGCAACTTGTTGGCCTTTACCAAAAAAATAATTTTCTGGTCATGTGTTGGAACTAGTGAATAATTTGGCCTTTTTTGGGAATCCCTGGTATTTACTTTGGATGGTGTTTTTCCTTTCCACAATTGCCTTCAGTTTTTAAGGAGGGTATTTAATTAATCCATGATCCGTATTAAACCTATATTGTTTGTACACAAGTTTTACCTGAAACTACCTTTTCTTTATGCTCAGGTGAAACTCAAAAAAGGTATGGCCTGAATGTGCCATTGTCATTATTTGACATGGTGGTAAATAAAGCAGAATGTGTGGAGTGTGCGTGCTGAACTTGGACCCGTGTTGTGTGTTGCCCACCAGTGCCTTGGCAGTTGGGCAGCAGGGGGTCTGGGGAGCAGATGGCACAGACAGACTGTAACTTACCCAGCGGAGGAGAGGGGTCAACCCACAGTGAAAGACCATATAGACAAAAGAGGGAAAACCACACAGGAAAAAAGTGTTCCGGGGAACGAATGAAAAGCAGGCTAGGGCTGCAATGTTGAAGTTTACATGAATTGATTGGTGGAGGGTATGAACTGATTTCAGTCCAATGTCTTGTGGCTTGCACATGTCACAGCTTAAGTTTACAATCAATTTCAAGGTGAGCGAAGAAACTTGTCTCTTGCAGACAATAAACTGCAAGTGGCCACTTTGGTCCTACAGTAACAGAACGGGATTGGCATCCATCTTAGGATGTGTAGAATTCATGTTGCTCTGGTCACCTTGATAACAACGGTGCCTCTCTTCAAGGCTATGACATCATTCCAGTAAAATAAATATCTGGGATGGAGGGGGGGGTACTCTGGCACAACTCTACCTCTGCAGAATCCCAAACGATAACCCAACATCCAATCTCTGCCAAGGGAACAAAGACGCAAGACGCAAATCCATCCTTTCAATTCCCTAGTGGGGTGGGAGGGAGGGAGAGAGGGGGTGTGATGGGCGGGGGTGGGAGGCGGGGCCAGGCGGCTGGATAGTGATGCTTAAAGCCTTAAACAGGTGCCAACAAGTGAGGGGAGGAAGAGACGCAGAGGGAACGGAGATGGAGAGGAGCTTATGACCGCAACAAGACACAACTTAACTGCAACAGAATTGAGGTGAGCGGACTTCGTTTTACCTCGTCTTTTCAATGGACATGCATGTCCATGATGTAGCTGTGTACATTAAGTAGTGTCAATTTATGGACTAAAACTAAATTGTAACACGTTTCATTTAATTACCAAAATGACATTTTGCTGTGGTGTTAGTCTAGTATAAATCGTCAAATGCTAAAGTTAACATGCTTTTTAATAAAGAGGTTAAAAAATGTAGGTAACCCTTTTTTTGTTTAAACAAACATTGATGTGCTTTTGTTCATTTATTTTTAATCAATATTCTTTTTTGGATTCTTACTCTTATACTTCCCCCTCCTAAAACAAAATCGTCTCATACCTCACGTTTGTCACGCTGTTCCATCATAACATCCATTTGTATTCATTCCCCTCCGCCCCACCCACTATCACCACCACCACCACCACGGGTATGAGTGCAGCCAGTGTGAGTGAGGTCGTGTCCGGGCACTTGTCACCTCTCTTGCTTCCCTCTAGTCACTCGCTCTCGCTTCTCCGCTGCTGCCATGCTGTACCCTGCACTGCTCTACGCTGCTCTGCTGCTACTGGCCCCGCTGGGGAACACGGAGGCATGCGCTCTACAGCCATCCTCTGACGCCGTGCAGGTACAGGGGTGGGAGGGGGGGGTTGACAGAGTGATAGAAGCAAGTGGAGGAGACTAGAGATGAGGGGTGGGGGTTGGGTAGAAGCAGGAAAGGATGGAATAATTAAATTTATCCCTGATTGAGTTACCTGTTGAATTACCCGACGTGCCTTTCAATTACATTTTCACTTATCTTTTTTCTTTTCCACTTGTAGTTCATGGAGCAGTTTCTCGACCGCTACAAAGACCTCTTGACCTTGGATGATCTGGAAAACCTGCTGAGCAGCCGAGCAGGAGAGTCCGCTGCTGCTCGGGTCAAAGGAGCGGAGAACCCCAAATGGGCTGACCCAACGGCCGCCCAGGGCGAGACTCCCTGGCTCCGCCTCTTAAAGGGTGCCCTGGCCAATCAGAAGCGAGCAGAACCGGACAGGTCACGGAGGGGGTGGAATCGGGGATGCTTCGGTCTGAAACTGGACCGGATCGGGTCCTTGAGCGGACTGGGCTGTTAGTGGATGTCCGCGAAAAGACTGATGATGCCGCCACGTGATATATGACCATTAAAAAAAAAACACACCCAAATGCATTGAACTAGGCATTGCATTAAATGGTATTTATGTGAGTGCAAAGCACATAGTATTGCTAATGTGAATTCATCTAGCATAGAGCCAGTGCTTTACACATACGCTGCTGACTTAAAGAGGCTGCTGTGATTCCTACTTTATCTGTGTAGATGAATACAACTAAATCCTAAATCATGCTACGTTTACATCAAACTATTACTTTGATAATTGATCATGTTTCATTAATCTGTAGCCTACCATGTGTATTTTCAAACTCCAAACTATGTTTGACTGTCTGAAAGTGTTAAGTAAATAAGCCAAGAATAGTGTAATTCAAACATTTGTAGCTAAATCTGGTATTTGATCGTATTATGACTTCTGTAATGCATTTTTTTATGTTCTCCAGAGTTGATCTGTATTGTTAATTTTTATTTGCATGATTAAACATATTTGACATTTACAAATGGTCAATACAAATATATATAATATATATATTCAATGTATTAAACATCACACATACTGCACCCAATATAGCTTTACGATTCCTCTGAACCTTTACTCTTCAAGCTTTCTTTAATTCCCTTTTCTGTCCTTCCTCTCCATCATTGCTTCCCTTCTCGCGGTAAGAAAATGCTTATCAGCTTCTGGTTATTAATGTATCTGTGGCCGCACACGGACGGTTCCTCGGGGCTGAAAGAAGTGCTCTAACCTGCTGCAGAAGAGCTTATCTGGTAGTCACAGAGTGTGCAAAAGTACCTCCAAAACCCGTTCCCACCTCGGTGTAAACTCATTACCTGTCAGTGCTGCGTTTCTGACGGAGCGATAAGCCTTGAACAAGAACTCTTAAAGTCCAATGTGCACCAAATACGGTACGGCTCCGGTACGGAAGACGTGCATGTGCTTGAAGAGATTCGCGCCCATGTCAATCAGTGCTCCAAGGTCCACCGGGTGCAGATGCGGCACTGTTTCCGTGAGGAAGCCCTCCGGATCCCGCACAGCAATTCCTGCCATTCCGTTCTTTTTCCACATCTGTCTATTTTTGCTGAATCCGCTTGCGTCTGACAAGGGTGGCAATGCACTTTGTTGACTTGTGATACATAACTCAATAGGGTTTTATCAAACAATAGATAACTATTATAAATTTATGTTGGTCAGGCCAAATATGTAGAATTTTGCCAGACCATTGCTGAAAGATTACTCCCAGCCTATTTGGATTAGATTGAATTAAAACCCACAAAAGTTTCAATGTATGTACAGACGAAACCTCGCGTAAATTCAGTTCATCTAGCAAACATAAATGGTAAATATAACTACATTTACCAGAAAGGAGTAAAATGTAAACTCCTATGGCGGGACAGAACTGCCGCCCGGCTGGTGCAGGGCGTTTGTACACACAGCCCCTTTATAGCCTTGTAGAAGTATGACTGACTAAAAATACATAAGTGTATGACAAAGTGAAAGTAGATGAAATAATGAAGGAGACTATGTAGAGTCCCTGAATTCATGGTGGTTTGTTAATTCTTAATCCGTGTTTGTAGGTGATGAAGCAATAATCCCTGCACAATTAAATGATGTAGGGATATTACCTACAATTGTTAGTTGAGTTCCCTGTCCATATTCTCTGATGAAATGAGCAGTATGCTATGGATTATATAAGTGTATTACAAAATATGATTCAAAAAACATTATCATACATAATGTCATACTTAATATGAAGGATCTAACAAGGTGGTGGTTTCCAAACACGAGGTGTGATTCTCTGTCAAGCCGATAGAGTTCAGTATTGTTCCGTTGTTCCATTGAATTGACTGGCTGTCATAATCACAAATTTGTTGCCCCTAAACTTTGAAACTTGGAACGGATCAGCATTTTGTTCTAGATTTGTCTCACACTTTTGCATATACATTGTATATGTTGTGTGTATATATAGTGCAGTGCAGTGTCGTGTAGTGCAGTCATAACAATCCAACAACAATCCGGCACTATACTATATTAGTATGTATTTATAATGAAGGGGGCCACAGTCATGCTATGTGATTCCAGATGGATCATATGTAGCAGTACAGACGAGTCATGCAAAGCACAGAAGACCATCGTGATGCCCCTGCAGCTAATCATAGCCTGACCTTTACTTACACTCTTTGACCTTAAGCAGCAAACCAAGGGTCCAGAGTGTGGTTCGCTCCCTGCCGCCTGTTGGTAGTTCAAGTATGCTGAATGGGCAGGCAGCCAAATGCAGGCCCTCACCCCGACAGCCATCGGTGCAGTGAATGACTAGACAGTGTAGAGAGCATTTTACTGCACTTTGTGCTGCATGCAGTTGTACAGGGCAAGGTATGGGTCACTCCTCCATATCAGCTGCCATAGGGTGAGGATCATTGGCTAGTCTACATTTTGCACATCTGTGGTGTTCTGCATGGTAACAAGGTACCTTCCTGTGTATATTAGCTTTCGATTGACTCACCAGCATGCACAAGTGAGAGGCCTTTTGGCATAAAGTAGGCCTACTGGCTACACATCAGTATGAATAGTAGTAAGAGACTCATATTATTATTATTATTATTTTACTTTTGAAAGGGAACTGTTACTTTTTAAAGTCTAGCTTTCAAACTTTTATTTTGACTGACAGCTAAATCAATATGTGTAGCTGATCTAAATCTCATCTGGGTGATGCAATCATTTGTCCACCCATTTGAACAGAGAAATCTAAGGGGGACATGATGAACTCAGTCTGTGGTAGGGAGTGAAGAGGGAGCTTGAAAGTGAAGGGTCATGGTCTTTAGACATGAAATGTCAAAGTTAGGTAGAACGAGATATGATCCGTGGCTTGCCCTCTCACTCTGGTCTTTTTCTATAGTGAGAAGGTCACAAGGTACCCTCTCTACTCTTTTGGTTTTAGGACTTTGATGTTTGTATATGACCCTAAATCTATAGGCCTATAGACTTAAAGATGTCGAAAGTGAAAAACCAATGCAAGATAGCACGTCAATAACAGGCCGTGCGTATAAACCTTTGTTGACAGTAGTCAACAGTTGACATCATAGGTTTACACACACAGTAGTAAATTGTGAACTCGGATAACATTCACACATTAAAAAAGTATAATAATAATAATAATAATAACAACGTATAAACACGTAATGTGAAGGCAGATATGAGATTATCAGACAGTATTTTAAAAAACTTTTTTTCTTGCTGTACTGGGACCTAAACAAAGTGAACTGCTAGCTCTTATTGTTGGCAAACGACCTTGACATTTAGAGTAGGAGGGCCGAAAACTGTCGTCACGGCGTGGGCGTGGCCAGCCGCTGGTCAATCATAAATAGGTTCCGAGTTGAGTTGCTCGTCCCCACTCACAACCCGGAGTCGCAAGATAGTTTGACGCTTCTCACAAACGGTAGGCCTAATTGAACTTCGCTAACTTTGGGTTTATAACTAAACGTCAATACATAACTCGAATAATAGTACTTTGCCATTGTTCAGAAATACCTTTCTTGAGTCTTATTGTATTTAGCAACTAAATGTAAACTTTAAATGATATTCAATTCTTCCTTTAAATGTGTGACATGTATGTAGGGGTATACCTTGAGTCCTAGAGGGCTTTGCAATTGTGCAATGCAACATGGTTGCACTGATCTCAATCTCTCAGCGGGATCTCTGTTATCTTCTTATCTCGATGAAGGAAATATTGAACAGACTTAACTATAGAAGGCAATTAATATCTATGGCACTTATAAATTGCACTTTATCATGTTATAAACTAATAGTTACGCCCTCTCTTTCAACTCTCATCTCTCCTTGCTAACGGTGACCTTTCTGCTGCCAGAGGACTATCCAACCCAGGCAAAATGGTGAAAGTAGGAATCAATGGGTGAGTGTATTCTATATTCAACACAACAACAGACTCACACACTTTAATAACTGCCTGTAGAGTTACTTTAGCACACAGCCAGTTCTACCTGATCAGTAAAAGTCAGTAAGTCAGAAAGGTCTGCAAACCAGCCGAAACAGCCCCCCTGTGCAGCCCTTCCTATACGCTGCTGAGGACAATGTTCTGACCCGTCGGATTGCTCTTTTGTTTGTTTAAGTGTGACACTATCCGTGTTCAGCTCGAACATCTTAACACTTTTGCCTCCTCAAAGGTATTTTTAGCTGTGTGACTTTCATGCATTTTAAAAATAGACTGTTGCTATAGAATTGTTGCGTTCTGATAACACAACATAACAACTTTACTGTTGCTGTTTTGCTTTGCCACAAAATGCTACTATTCTACTATGTCTTCTAGCTGCCTATAGATTACACTATTGGGGTCTCATTGTAAAAACGTAACATCGTCCCATTAAAAAGCCTGTAGGAAACTGAGAGGAATCTGATACAGAGGTAGAAGCCAGAAAAATCTCACCCTTCCTTACTCTCCTCACTGGAGGGAAGTCCTATATTTAGCTACGCAACCTTTTAATGAAGGATTTAGGTTCAAGTGTCTAGAAGATTCTGTCTTGCATGGGCATCTGCTCTGAAAAACTAACAGACCACAGTCTTTAAAAAATACAACAACACACTTTCACTCACACACACACACACACACACACACACACACATAGTGCAGTATATACGCCGCTAATTTTGCACATAGACAATGTGTGTACAGTATACACACACAAACATGCACACACACACACATACACACACACGCACATACACAAACACAAACCTCTGGCCCTCAAATTTTTTTTTCCTTGCTGCACTTTGAACTTTGAGCAGATAGCGATGTGGTCATGCCTCTGACACGACGCTGGCTTAATAAGGGATTGTTATGCAGCTGTTGTCTGCAACAAGTGTTAGAGGGCCTGTGTGTATTAAATATAACCTGTTACGTGATGCTAAACAGACTGCTGTAGGAATTGCATGTTACATGTTGGCAGAATCTTGTATCCAAGCAGGCTTACAAGTGAGGTGGGGAACCCTAACCATATCTTAGAATATATTTTTTGGAGCAACTGCAACATTTAGCTATGACCAAGTTCCCACAAACAACAAGATATGAGTGCAGGATAGCTGTATGGCATGTTAGGCTTATAAATACATATATATATATATAGGTTTGCATATCTCAGTACATCAGATTACTAGTCAGGGCTAACATTGCCACAGCAAGGCCACATTTGTGAGGTAATGTAATAAACTAGCTGCAGGATCCTCTGACGTCCAGGCAGGGAGGTTTGTGGACAAATGTTAAACAGTAACTCTGTCGCTTATCAAACAGGGAACTATCGGCAGAGGATTGCCTCATGAGGGGGTTAATTTAGACTTTAGTCCGCTGGACAAGAGGGCAATAATAACAGCTATGTGCTTGTTCTTGAACACACACACACACACTCACACACACTCACACACATACACACGCACGCACACACATGCATACACACCCCCTGTCCCGGCCCCTGAACTCTGCCCTTTACTGTGCGTTGGTATCAGATAACATCACCAGATGTGTACGAATTAAAATAGGGCAAAGTTGGTTCAAGCTGAAATAAAAATCGATCTAGTCCACAACAGGTGGTAAAGAAAATACATTTAACAGAACAATCTATGCAACTGTGATGCATTTGAAGTACTTCAATATTTGTACAGCATGACATCTACAAACTATAGCAAGACGGTGTTATACTACCACCTAGTGGTGTGACTAATATATTATACTTTTATGTTCTCTCAGATTTGGCCGCATCGGTCGTCTGGTGACCCGCGCTGGTTTCAACTCCAAGAAGGTGGAGATCGTTGCCATCAATGACCCTTTCATTGATCTGGAGTACATGGTAAGTCTGCAACAATTAAGAATTAGCCTCATTAACTAAATGAGGAGTGTTGTTTTGATGATGTGTTTCTTTACTGTTGCCATGCCACCGAAACAGAGAATCCACAAAAATATGTGTATTTTTTATGAATTGTTTGAGGTCAAAAATGTAAACATGATGTCTGGTTTCGGCAGAGTCAATTTGCTCTTGCCCTTCCTTTCACAAAAAAGTATTAATTCAAGATCAGTATTATGTTTGCAGTGTAGATTTTCTTTCCTTCCAGATTGTATTACCATTGTTTGCTTGTTATACTACTATGTATTTCAATCATGGCACCCGATGCACTCCTGACCATCCCTGGATGGAGGGATCCCCCACGCTGCGTTCCTTCTCAAGATTTCGTTCTTGAGAATTAGGGAGTTTTTCCTTGCCCTACGGGATGTCATACATATATGGCCTGTAAAGCCCTTTAAGACTGTAACCGGGATTAAGGGCTATAGAAATAAATGTACTTGACTTGATCCTGACATAATATATTTTCCCTCTTCATTCCTCCCGTAGGTCTACATGTTCAAGTACGACTCCACCCACGGACGTTTCCACGGTGAGGTCAAGGTGGAGGGTGACAAGCTGGTCATTGATGGACACAAAATCAGCGTGTTCCACGAGTGAGTCCCTCCCCTCCGACACCCTGTCCCCTACCTTCTGTCCACTAGGCCTGATGAATCCTATGAACATTTGCCTCCCAAAATGCCTTCAAGGACCACATCAAGGTGTACCCCACGGTAACTGTTTCTTGGATCTCTGTCTTCCTGTGTGTTTCCAGGAGGGACCCAGCCAACATCAAGTGGGGCGATGCTGGTGCCCAGTACGTGGTGGAGTCCACCGGCGTGTTCACCACCATCGAGAAGGCTTCCGTACGTCCTCTTCCCACCCCTCTGACAAAGCTTAGTGTTTCCCTCATGCAAATATGATCAGCAGCTGAACAGGAGCACCCAGCATCTCTGAAAAGTGAACTACAGAGAAGGGCCCCGTCTGATTGATCTGTGCGTGCTTTTTCAGGCTCACTTGAAGGGAGGCGCCAAGAGAGTCATCATCTCCGCCCCAAGTGCCGACGCACCCATGTTCGTCATGGGAGTGAACCACGAGAAGTACGACAATTCCCTGACGGTGGTCAGGTGAGGGTGCAGCTACACACGCACGCACACACACAAACACAGACACACACACACTAACACACACATACATGCCTTGTGTCTCTATATGCACTGACACAAGTGACCCATGTTACATGATTTATAGGTGTTAAAATGTGTGAACAACGTAGAACTCATTAGCTAGTAATTAGTCGGACATTGGCTATTCCTTATTAAATAATTCATTGGGCATCTCCTTTTTTTATTATTAAAAATCCCATTTGACACAACAGTTCCTAAATGTTACATCCCTCCCCCACACAGCAATGCTTCCTGCACCACCAACTGCCTGGCACCCTTGGCCAAGGTCATCAACGACAACTTTGGCATCGTTGAGGGACTGATGGTGAGGATTACTTCACTGCGGGAGAAAATGTCACGTTGACAGAATGCTAAAGCTTATCCTCCATCATGTGTACTCAGCTGTCGCCTTCTGGCCTGCTATTGTCCTCATCTCTCTCTCTATCTCTCTCGCTCTCTCTCCCATCAGAGCACAGTCCACGCGATGACCGCCACCCAGAAGACAGTGGACGGACCCTCTGGGAAGCTGTGGAGGGACGGCCGCGGCGCCAGCCAGAACATCATCCCTGCCTCCACCGGAGCCGCCAAGGCTGTGGGCAAGGTCATTCCCGAGCTCAACGGGTCAGTACCAAGTCCGGAACTAACGGGCAAACTAGCCAACACAACCTATTCATGAAATATCAAGCTTGTAAGTTTGTGAATGGAATGTTTCTAGGAGGTTGATGCGTAACACAGAAGCAGAGTAAATGGGTCAGGTGTGTGATCAGGCCTGTCTGATGTCTGTGTTCCAGCAAGCTGACCGGCATGGCCTTCCGCGTCCCCACCCCTAACGTGTCCGTGGTCGACCTCACCGTCCGTCTGGAGAAGCCTGTGAGTGACCGCATCACTGCTCATCATGCATAACATCTCACACACGTTAACATGATCATCAGTTATAACATCTCACACACGTTAACATGATCATCAGTTATAACATCTCACACACTGTAACATGATCATCAGTTATAACATCTCACACACTGTAACATG